>OX638249.1:22387201-22737201 GCA_951806755.1 Brenthis hecate
AAGTATTGTAGAACAGCAATTTCAAAAGACCTATTATAACTTCAAATGTCTAATAAAATTAAAAAGCTGTAAATAAAAAAATACGTTTCATCCTTGTAGCGAGATGTACATATGTATGTCACCAATTGCATAATACTTTATTCCTTCGTCAACTTGTTTTCATCTTTTTAGTTAGCTTATATGCATTTTTTTTTATTTTTATAATGTTTTAAACTAATCTGTAAGTTGAAATTATATCTGTAAAATAAAAATCGTTCTGTTTTAAAAAAGAAAAAACAATTTTTATTTTTGTAGGAAAACAGTTAAAATAATTTTATAAAATACTAAATTTCAAATAATGCTAAAAAAACATCAATCTGAATATTCTAATGAATATTAAAAAAGCCTTCCCCATACTATCCAACAGCCGTCAAAAATGGCGGCTCGAATTTGGGTTACGTGTTATTATATTAATAATTACTTAAAATCCAATAGAAAATTTACAAATTCAATTATACGTAGTTATTTAGTTATAAATTTAAATCATGTTAATAAAAATATTATGCTTTCGCTAGTGTATTTTTTATTCAGAAATAGTGAAAATATAAGGACTTAGCGCGCGTGAATGCTTACGATGTTTGACAAATATAACAATTTCTGTATAAAATCTTTATTCAATACACATCCTATGAAATAAAAACTGTTAATTACTTACCCTTCCATCATATTCCAATCCTTATACTAATAATTTTGCACTATTTTATTAATTTTTTACTCACAAGTATTGAGTTCGAAGACCGCCAAAATTTAAATAAATTGTCTGCACAAATTACAAAATATTATGGAGTATTACTTTTTTGATATGTAGTATGATATTATTGCTTGTATTTTCCTTTACACGTTACAAAAGTTAGATAAAAATAAATATAGTTTAAATGCGAGAAATCACACATTAAATGATATCGGGACCAATCGACCTTTAAAAGGTCGTTTGACAGACAGGGGTCTTTTTGACATCGACCTTTAAAAGGTCGATCGACAGACGAGGTAACAATAATAATTAATAAGTTAGATACATAGCTGTCTATTGTAATAGCTAGCACACACCAGATTACGCATCTATCGAAATTCGAATTGTCGAATTGATTTGGTCTGCTCATGTCTTATTATGTAGACGCTTCCACCGGATTTCATAAACAATATTGTTTATAATTTATTGTATACTAGTATAGTAAGCATTATATGATCTGTGATTGTATTGATAATAGAGTGACTCCATACGCTATGAGTAACGTCAAAATTACATCATTTATTTTATTCGCACTATGAGCTTTTTACCTCCCCTAGATCCAAAAATATCACCCACTTCTGACTTCTGCAGAGGCAGCGTTACACGTTCCATGTACTTAACTGCAACCATTTATAATTTCTTACTTCGCATACCGGTCGATGTTATTATACGAAAAAAATTTATGACTACTAATTGATATAAGAAGAATATATTACAATCTCCTTCCATACTTTGTCGATTAATACTCATGACTGTGTTCTTATTTTAATTGAGTCATTTTAATGATTTTTAGATATTTTTTATTTTGGGCTAATTTAATTTATTTATATATCACACATATTATAATAAAGTCTTCGCATTATCATCATACACTTACGATCGTTTCGTAAGATTTGTTATCTTTATTGTAAAATCAACCTTATATCAAAAACTATAAAGCACTTTTTCCCGTTGTTGCTTTGTATGCTAAATCGTTATGTTTTCTTTCTCTTTGCTTCTTTGTATTGGCGCGTGTATTGGCCGACCTTTTTTTTTTTTTTTTTTTTTTTTTTTTTTTTTTTTTTTTTTTTTTTTTTTTTTTATTGTCGGGAAATGCATTTACGCATACCACCTGATCCCCCAGGTGGTTATGTGGGGCTCACCGGCTAGAAGAGCCGGTACTACCCACTAAAACCCGACATCCCTTCCCCCCGCCTTAGTGGGACGCCGCAGGATCGCTTGCGCATAACTACTACGGCGCCCCGGCGGCAGGTCTGCCTAAACGCTAGGCAGACCACCAAACCAATGGGGCTGCTCCACAGTCAACTCTGCTACACCAGAGAGGTACCCGGAGCAGCCCCATTAAACCTACCACCGCCCACCGAAGTGGGCCACCTCCAATCGGCTGCAGAGGACAGGGAGAGCGGCAACGCAACACCGACACTCCTCTTCCCCTGCAGTCCCACCGCGTCCGCCATCAAGCGGTGGCGGCCCCGCTAGGCCGCGGGAGATAGGGACGAGCGGCGCATCGTCATACCGACACTCCTCTTCCCCCGCGGCCCCCCTACCGTCGGCCCACCTCCGGACCAAGATGGCTGCCGACACCCCACGCCAGACGCAGGACCAGAACTGGCCCCGCTCCAGCCGCCGCACCGACGGGCTAGCCCCGGCAGCGCGGCCCGCGCAGCGCCTCCTACCGCGAAACGGCCGGAGACACCGCGCTACCTCCAAGAAGGAGACGGCGCCCTCCTGACGCCGCTCCCCCCTCCCCTCCTGGCTGTTGGTCCGCGCCGGATTGCTCCGGTACCACAAGCTCCTGTCGGGTCCAGACAGTCGCGAGTGGTGTTCCCCTATCCGCCACCCGGGGGACGCGTCCGGTAGCAGTCAGCCTCTGCCCCGGAGTGTATTGGCCGACCTGGGCCAACATTCTTAGCGGATTTAAAATTGTTCAAAATTCCATTTTTATATTATTTCATCCATTTTTATATTATATTAGTTAAATCTTAAAATATTGACTTAATCTACATGTATTTACCGAAAATAAGATACTCCGTCTGAAATATTTCTTCTTCGCGCATTATTTTTACAACTTTTAAATACATATTGCAGCATTGTGAACGTGCGTTGGCAGTGTTTCAATAGAATTAATCGAAATATACGCTTACTTTTCAAATGAGCTGATATTTACTGAGACAGATTTATACGCCGACCCGATATATCTAGTAGTATTGTTGATCGAAGCGCTGGCTACAGCTGGTTCCACACTCCACAGTCCTCAGAGTGGTTGTGTGGGGCAGAAAATGTCTTAGATATCGCATTGTTGTAACACTTGTAGTGTCACCCATACCATATAACAAAATAAAATTAAACACCTAGTCTAACATTGTATATTATAAATTTATTACAATTATTTATATATTATAATTATGTATAAGACTTTATCGTTTAGCGGTTTAGCTATATTAATATCATATCCATGGATGACAAATAAAAATCTTATCAGTTGTCATCATAGATTATATTGCTACATAGTTGTCATTTTGACAGCCACAGCAATGACGTTTGCCGATTTTCCTAGTTTTCGATCTCGTAAAATAATACCAATGGATTGTCTTTTTAGAATTTCGATTTAATACTGAAAACGTAAAATCTATAAATATAAGTCGTTCATCGTACTCATTATTATTAAATATTTTGTGCATATCTGTTATTAGTATAGTTATTAGATGAACGTGGGCTCTGATTTTATAAATTACAGCTTTATCAATCAAGTTCGTAAAAATATAGTAATCAGAGCTAGAACTTAGAAGGGAGGCAACCTGGATTTTCACTTTGGTACAGGCCCAACTTATCAATTATCTTCGTTTTATGACAGGTATGTGACTCGCATAATTTTACTCATTTGCGTTATGAGATTTTCTAGTAGCGCAAACATATTTTCTAGATAGTGTTATGTTAAGAATGCTACATAAAAAAATTATTTGACTAAAGTAATGGCTGTATAGTACATATACTAGAAAAATATAATATTTTTACATTTGTCCTTGATTTCATTTCTAGATAAAAATGCTAGTATGACTTAATAAAGATGATTTATTAATGACAAACCAACAATATAATTATCTTAAACAAATACTATACAAATAATTCAATGCCAATAATTAACACTCATTAATAATTGTATTGTTTATTTATTTTTATTCATTATTGCTTTACTATCTAACTTTTATTTTGCTTGAATTAAATTAGAATAGAACTTTTAATCCAAAATTCTTAATATTTTAAAATTAGAAGCTTTTACCCAACTAATAATTTAATAAGTCATTATTAATCATTATTAGTGTAAAAGCTTCTATAACTAATTTTAATTATATACTTAAACATATACTTTTATAAAAGCAATGTTAACTGTGTGAAAGTTATCAACTAAAATTAAGTGGATAGGTGTGATACAAGCTTAATGTTAGTTTGAGCTTTTTTTATTCTTTCTATACAAAAAATAGTAAAAGTTCTAAGTTTTAATATTGTGTAGAGACTTTAAAACTGTAAAATTAACTGGTCTGTGTCAAGTTCATTGAAATTTATTTATATTTTTGATTTTTCTTATGAATTATATTTTGTTCATTATTCCAGAATACTTTACTTTTAAAAATTCTCATTGGCACCATTTGAGTCAACTTTACAATATCATTAGTTCAAGAAAGGTATCTAAATCTTTAAATTGTGTTCTTTTGTCTTTTTATGTTTCATAATGATAATGATATCTTGTTAGGATTAAGGATAATGCTACCTTGGTTACCTTATAAATAATCTAAGTGGTCTAAAATAATAATTTATAGAGAAAATGAAATGAGAATAATATGTTGATTTAGTAACTTCAAATTAGGCAGTAAGAGCAATAGAGCTTTAAAGAAATTATTTTTTAGTATATAAAACAACAAACATTAGTGACATAAGAAAAATAAGTTTTTTAAGTGTATAATCCTACTTTAAAATATCATTGGCTATAATGAAATTTAATAATATTATTAGTTATGTGCTACTTGTCTATAGAAGTGATTTGGAAGTAGAACATTTTAAAGTATGAGGAAAATCATCTTTTATTGATATAGTATGTTAGTAAAAAAGCTTTCAAGTTTTGTTTGCTCGATCTATAAATATGCCAAATAACAATTGATTGCGTAATCAACCTTTACAAATGTTCACTTGCAATATTGTGAAGGTCATACTTTAAAGTAACTGATGACCTTAATAAACATAAATATGAAGATTTTTCATTTTGCCAGATTCATTACTTTCAATATTCATTTCCGGCATTCATGGTGGTGTAAAAATCACATTTTCTGTAGATTACATGGACAAAATTACAGTCTAAAAAAATATATAAAATTTTGAATTTAAAAGTAATAAATTCATTTAAAAAAATTGAATTTAAAAGGATACTTGGCGTAAATAAAAAGGTACAAAAGACCTTTACAAATATTATAATGTCAAGTGTATTCCAAAAAAGCTGATTTTAGCGTGACGTATTTTATGAACGGCCCCTTAGCGAATTCACCTTAACACCTATGCTTCCATGTGACCGATAGAGACAAGTAGATTCGCAAAAGGCACAAAGTAACCAACATGGCCTGCTTTTAGAGCTATAAAGAGCTTTTAATAAACAGTCGGATAAAAAGTAATATAGTCAGTGCTGGATTTACACTAGGAGCTCTCGGGGCTAGTGCCAAGGGCGGTAAATTTTCAGGGGCGGCAAAATTCAGAGGGTGAAATAAAATATTATCTTAATGTTATCGAAATTTTTATTGTATTTTCCAAAAAATGAATAATTAAAAACAAAATTACTACATTTTTTTCGAAAGATTGTAAAAATTATTTATAAATAAGTTTTCTGCATTTTTATTATAAAAGAATTATAATTAAAAAATATTGAACTTTATCGAAACTATCCATTTTTATGCCAAATTTCGATATTGAGGCATCATTTTTACAGTGCCCAGGGGCGGTGTTAAGGTTATATTCGGCACTGAATATAGTAGTTGTTTCTGATATTTCAGCTGTATAAATAAAATATTTACTAAATATTTAACATAACGCGAAATGTAGTGTTATTATTATTCAAATAAACTAGGTTATCCAAACAACATCATGCTGCGCGTTTTAACTAAATTTGTACGTAGTTACATGAAATGTTGTAACAACAATATTGTCAGCAATAATAGGTAGGTAGGTACTTGTGTTATTTGGCAGCATCAAATGAAAGTGTAATCTATTTTTACTCTGCGCCGTTTATTATCAAAGATTTTACTTAAATTATAATTAATCGAAGAAAATTAGTTATGTAGTGCATTCTTTGAAAACACCTAATATATTTCAATAACATAGTGGTAACTATATATTAATTAATTTGAAGGTTTCTTGCTGTATAAGCGGAAAAGATTGTTCTTTTAATGAAAATAATTCTATAATATCATAACAAAAATTATCAATGTTAACATCGTTATATAATTGTAATAAAATATATAGCTTTTAAAAACTAAAATTTAGTATAAAAAAAAATTAAAAATACCACCGATACGGATACTTAAAACGCCGCGCTGGCCATTTTGCGCGCTTGGAGTGACGTCACAGTATGATCTACACAGAAAAATTATGACAAAGTAGCGACACAATCGCTAATCGCTCCGTTATGATAATACTTTGACGTCATATTCGGTCTGACCAATGGTGTGCGTTTCAACTACTTTGAATTTCCCATCTATATTTTCACTTTTGAATAATTATTTTCTTAATCAAAAAGAAATGACATTAAAAATATTGATATAGGCTTAATTCAAAAGCATTAAAGTTTATAAAATAAAAATATTTCACCTCTCTTTAATCACACGCATATTCTCTATTCATCTCCAAGTAAAACAATATACAAATAAGTTTATTTTTCCACAAATACTAATAGTTATTAGTTATTACATATTATGTAGTTCCGTGGCTAGAGCAAAACGGAGTACCCTCTATACCGTCCAAGCAGGGGGGGATATATCATTGTTGCTTGGCGACATAGGCTTGGTCGGCGCGAGGGCTACAAATAGGTGTCTAGACCGTAGATGAAAATCAAAAAGTTGCGTTATCCATAGTGGTAGAATATTGTAAACAGTAGTATTACCTTATACCTGTTCAGTTTTCACTTTCGTTTAGCTAATACCGCTATCTAAATAAGACTTTCGCCGGCCATACATGGACTGCTCGAGCAGTTAGCCAGTAATCAACATAAACGGACCACTCTTGCTATTGTTGATACCAACTGCTGCATTTGGTATAAACTGCTTCAACAGTTATCAATGGCAGCTTCAAGCTGTTCACAATGACTGTAAGAGCGGTCCGTTTATGTTGATCACTAGCTAACTGATCGAGCAGTCCGTATATGGCCGGCCTTAAAGTCCACTCGGGCTCGCCTCTAGACAAACAAAAACAAATTTATCCCACGGGAACCGTACATTTTTCCGGGATATAAAGTAGCCTATTTGTTAGTCTGATGTATGAACTATATTGTTTAAAAGTTTCATTAATACCTCCAGGTAAATTTCTAAGAAAATAATTAAAATTCTAAAAAATCTATTGTTAACTGACACGCCGGCGTGTCCGCGGTCGTAGAGGGATTAAAATTCAATCAGTAATTCTTGTGTACTAAGTTGAATAAGTTACTATAGTTTTTTAACTATCAAACGGCAACTCTTTAATTTTCTGGAATGAAAAGTATCTAAAATGTTGACCGGGGGAATAAGGTACCACCATGAAAAATTTCAATTAAATCGGTCCAACAGTTTCGGAGATTAGCCCGTACACACAGACAAACAGAGAAACAAAAAAATCGAAAAAAAAAAACTGGATTTGTTCTATTTCTCTTCTTACAGCCCCTGACTCAATTTTTAGATTTTTTTTCTATGTACAGACATTCGACCTCTACAGTTGTATTAGGTATAGGATAGTTTTAAATAACCAGTCATTCTACTTTAATGTAGGCTCATTAGATAGGTTGGTATGTGCCTTTGCTTTTGCTACCGATAAATCGGCAAAACTTACAAGTTAGAAAGTATACGTTCGGTCTTACTGATTAAGGCCTATATGAATATCATTCGTGTGACAAATATATTTTATTAACTGAAATAAATTACTTCAAAGTTTAATCAGTGCACTTGTATACGTTTGAAACGTGACGTTATCTCTTTATTTATTTTAGATAAAATATTTATCCAACTTTATGTTCAAGATATTAATATGTTTTTCGCTTGAACCTGTTTTGACTAATACCGTTGAACTCAGTCTCTTAAAAGACAATTAAATTTTCCTCTGCGCAAATTTTTTATTTCTGTGAAATGGGCTATAAAGTATAAATGTTTTTTTTTACGTAAAAAGTAACAATTTACAATAATTTGTTGCATTTGCACGCAGATTTCTATTCTGTTTGAGATAGTTAATACAATATATTTTTGGTCTTGACAGTAATTGGTGCATATCTTTTGTTACATTTATTTAAATGATTAATACATTTTTTTCATTATTTAATACAAGCTATAGGTAACAAGTGGAAGTTGCTATTTACATTTTAAATATCAATTTCATAGTGGATCACAGTCATACTTATCAACCTATCGCTGTCTATTGCTGAATGATGGCTTCTATAAAGCGCTAGCTACCCCACCTGAATCTATCTGCTGCCACCTTTCTCATTATTACAGGTCGTCGTACACTACGTTATGTTTGCCTAATCGCGGTCTCCGTTCCAGCACGTGTCGGCTTCATCGACTATATGTGCGTGTCTTGCTGACCTTTTGATGTGGCCTTGTGCTTGGTTGGTCACCTGGACATATTATCATAAATTTATAAAATCCTCTTCCTCTAATGGTCGCGTCGTAATATGTAATTGAATAACGACAGAAAACCTGTCTTTAGATTGTTTGACCTGTTATTGATAGAAATTTAACAGAAGCTCCATAACAGTCGTGTCTAATATTGTTTGGAGAATAAACAGTCGAAAAATAAACAGGTAATATATTTTGGCTGTAAAATTACCAACCGAAATGGCGAATTTTAAAGCTTCTAGATGTGGCTGTGGACTAGAAGCTAATACACTTCTTGTTACATTTTGATTTAAGCAAAGTGCGGCATAATATACTCAATCCGACCACCAATGGAATATGATGAAAATGTCCCTATACTCTACTCAGTGTCGTTATATTTATACCAAAATAGTCTTAAAAAGAATGAACTGGAACAAATGTTCCTTTTTATAGATCAAGAAGGTTTAACCTTCATCAATATATGAGATGTCGAAACATTCGTGCGAGTTGTTCCGTGTGAATCAGAGTGTGTTGGGCTTTCGCGTGTTCGCACGCCTGAAATAGTCAGTGTAGTAGAGTAATTAGCAACGTCTACACAGGTTGCTTAAGACTTACGTCTTCTTATCTTGTTCACGAAATGACCAAATTAGTGTTAAACTCAGTGACCACCTAAGCTCCTATAATTAATCAGTTATATAATTACTAATAAGTTTTTTACTAGTTGTTTTTTTATAAACAAAGAAACTAAAGCGACAGACAGATTCTGACAGTTTAGAATATTTACTTTTGTGAAGTGACTTATCTGATGGAAAGTGAAATTTTGTAAGTATCTTATTCCATAGTCATGTTTTTTATAGAAAAATCAGATGCAATTTTAAATGTTGGTGCTATTTATTTAAATATTAATTAAATGTTAATAATGTACCATATCGTCTTTGGTTTAAGATACAAAATCTGACCAAGTTTCAATTTATAGGCGTCGATTACAACGATAATTTGATCTTGGGCATTGAGGTTACGGATTATAAGAGTATCGTGTTTATTATTGTTTGTTTTTATTTAAACTTGTTTAAATAAATTTATTTCAAAATTATCAGAGTTAACAGTTTACTACATTTCGATTCATAAAAATTGATTTTAAAGTATTCTCCACTTTCCCAACAAATGTGGGCTTTTTTAAACATCCATAGGATATCCTTAAATGAACACGAAGTATTACGTTATGTAATTTATTTTTTTGCTAATTTATTCTCGTATTTTATTTATTCTCGTATTTTATTTATTTATTGCTCATTCCGTAAGACTACATTCATTTTTCGAAACAAACTGTATTTGAGCTCAGTGTTTGGTTAGAGTTACACGTACGAACCTTAAACTTATTACGATTAAGTATAAGAATTAAGAACTAATATGTACTTTCTCATTTAGATTAATAAAATTATCATACAGATTAATAAAATTGATGTGCCTGTTTGTAATGTCAAAATTACAGATTTTTTTTTTTAATTTTTGTATGTTTGTTCTGGCTTATCTCCGAAACGGCTGGACTGGTTTTGATGGGACTTTCATTGGCAATTAGCTGATGTTATGTATAAGAAGTAACTTAGGCTACTTTCATTTTAGAAAGGTTCCGCTCAAAAAAATTAAAACGTACCTAGGGACGCACACGAGCGAAGCGAGGGTAAGTCGCTACTAACAAATATCGATCTGAATTATAACTAAACTAGCGATTCACCCTCGCTTCGCTCGGGTTCATTTTATACTATGTAGTGATAAGTAAATATTTCTAATGTCTTATTCATCAACGCTTTAAAATAAAATATAGGACATAGCTTTAAAATAATACCTTCAGTATTATTAATAACCAATAAAATTTTAATTTATTGCCATATCGCAATGCATAATTTTATTTTATCTTGATATTTTGACTATAGGATGACAAATAAAAGCATTTGAAATGAGATCGAATTTTAATACAAGTACCTACATATAATATTTATAATTTATGCACATTATGTATTTTATATACGCATAGTGAGTATAATCGATATTTTTGTTTATTAACAAATAAAAATATTAAACAAAAAATATAAATATTTAAGTTTTCAATTTTTAAATGTAAACTATACATAATAAGATGGGTATAACGATTTACGTAGTATTTATTTTGTACACGTTTGATCGTTTTATATAGCTTACATTATAATATACCTACATAATACTTTAGTAACCTTCTCTCATCTCTTTCATTGAGAAATAACAAATATATCATGTAACTATGGCTGTCCATGTGGATCTTATTATTTATGGTATTCTTAAATTAATGAAAATACTTTTCTTAACTATAAAAATGTATAAAGAGACATACAAGTATTAACTTCTATATCTGTCCCTGATGATATCGGCAACAATATCCCTCGGTAACATTGTGGCTCGTGCTGTTTTCGTTAACGAAGTTTTGGCGCTTCTACCAGGTCGTCGATTGAAGTAAACATAGACGTTGTACACTAGCTGCCTGCTATCTGCCGGGATCTCTACGTGAGTTTCTTCTCCGTTTTCCGTGCCTCTACCGCTATATAGTCTCCTCCAACTAAACATTGTCCAGGCTGTCATTGCTTCGTCCCCGTATTGTGCCGTTTTGATTACAATTTTAACCACTTTTCACAGGCTTTTACACGAAGTCCGGTTTTTTATAGATTAATTTTACGTTTCAATAAAAACTATAATTACAAAATTCAATAATTAAGTATCACTAACTGTCTAACAGTGAGGGAAAATGCGTAAAAGCTATTATAGTTTATATGAATTATGTACCCAATCGTACAAATAATATCCGATCTTCAGAGCTGATTGGTGACAACTGGTGGCATGGAGGCCGTCAAAGCCTACATCACCAATCTGTTCACACAATCGTGACATCCGCTTTGTACTAAACGTGACAATAATATTGCAGACGAGATAATTATATTACACGCTATATAGCTTCTACAAATTTAGGTTTGTACTACATTATACTTGAACCTTGCCTAATTGAGTGATAAAGCCGTTACAAAAATTAACTGCACATACAAACTCGTTAGTATTACCGTACCTTGAATATGCGTTTCATAATGAAGGAAATTCATCAGTATAGTATTTAGATGTTTCTATTTAGAGAGCTTTCCCTAATCCTAATGCGCAATGGCTTTTAGAAAGAATAATATGTTAATTTATTTACTTGCAGTCTAAATAAATGTCGGTGCTTTAAAAAACGGTAAATTTTATTATACTAAATAGGTACTAATTTCTTTACTATTTTAATAGTATAACAAAGTGAGTACTACTTATCAATTGTAATACATATTTCACATACTTGGCTAGTACTTGATTATTATCATGCATAGGTACGATATTAAAATGAAGATAAATATTATCTATTGGAAATTGCTAAATCTATACTAATATTATAAAGAGGTAAAGTTTGTGAGTTTGTGACGTTGTAGGGGGTAATCTCTGGATCTACTAAACCGATTTAGATGAAATTTGGTAACAAGACAGTTTGAGACCTTGGGAAGGACATATGGTACTTTTATCCCGGAAATCATCCCTTAAGGGTGTTAAAATGGGGATGAAAGTTTGTATTGGGAAGCAAGCTAAGGACGAACCTTATAACAATCTAAAATAACAGTATTTGAAAAAGTATAAATTAATTTTGTAGTATTAAAGGATTGGTATTCGCAAATGCCACGAACCTTATAGTTGCGTAACGGTTGTTTCGTTGAATGCAGTGAAATAGTTAGCGGAAACTATAGAGTAGCTGATGATAATTGTGGCGGCAATTTTATGGTCTGTAAAAGCGTAACAATGTCAGTGTCCTCCACTTCATCTGCACAAAGTTTTGGATGTTACATTTTATTGTTTTATTAAATCATCCAATAATATCTTATAAATTACTATTTATGATTTCTACTAGCGTATATGCTATACAATTATTTGAATTGGTTTTATAGCTGGCAATTGTTTTGAATTTATAACGAGTCTTGCGTTCTTGCATACTTAGGCAAATAGGAAAAGGTACGACTAGAATATATAATGATGTTATAAACATCACATCACTCTGCAAGAACATTACTGGGGTTTCTAACCTTAGAGCTATAAAGGTTTCTTAATCCTTAATCCTAAGCTGCTCGTATTTTTAGTATTAGTCCTGAATTACATCAGATTCCGTTCTGTAGAATATGGTGATAAAATAACATTTAAAATATTTCCTGCATATTTGCTTATTAATTTGCAATATTTTTTTCCAAAAAATAACTGTCTTAAATGTCTGAAGTCTCAACACATAACCGTGCCTTTGAAATACTCCTCAGGAATACATAGTCCCCGAGTCTTTTATGTGCAATAAGAAGGTTAAAGCTAAGTTTTTGGAAATTCCAATATTCTGGGTTAAAATTTTAGCTCTAATTTCTTTATCGTTCTATTGGATCTATTTTTATCCAAAATTATGATATTGGAGAATGATTTATTAATCTATCTGATTTTAACAGACTAAAATAGTGATTATTATTTTTTGCTTCTCTTTTCATCGTCAGTCGTTATTAAACAGACCAATATCTTTTCCAAAGTTCGTTGTCTGTCTGCTTTTATATAACAACGACAGATTTTTTTTTATAAAGTAATTAATTCTATGTGTTAAGCTTTCCTTACGTCGAATTTCGATTCAGGAATATAATTTGATCAATACTACAACGATTAAATTAAGTGCTAGGTGATTAGAGTCGATTACGAGACGTAGTTGGACTCTGACCATTCATCAGCCTCCTACAGTTTTATAGATGCCTTGAACTCGCGTTACGTACACACGTATATACTTTATTACCAATTTATGCTGACTTTCTAGATTGAACAGCATCTATCTTAGATTAGTTATTGTTGCGCAGTAGGAATACAATAAAAGGCAGAAGTATTAGAATTCGTATATTAGTAAAAGATAAAATTTTTACAAAAAAATATGAACAACCCCTATAAACTCTAACACACCCTAAGTCTCATCTTTCACCTTCTTATGTAGGAAGTTTGCCGACAGTCGGAATCTCTTAAATTATGAATGTTTTAATTTTTTTTTTGCAGACGTCAGGCAAGCATTTTACTTTCTCTATAACTTTCAAAAATATAAGTTATACACTAGTATAGTATTATGTGCTATGTGTGATATGTACTTACCGCCTAAATGTAACTATTTTTACTTATTTCCCTGTTGTTATAACAAAGTTTTTGTTTTTAAATTTCGTTGTTTGTGAATTTAAAGGATAATGTAGACACTAAACAGCATAAGTAGCACGTACGTACTTAGATATATGCGAAAACTTGAAATAGCATCAATAAATCTAAATCATCCAGTATTGCTCAATTAAAATTCTTTAATTGCTTCTGCCTGCGTCTCCGCGCGGAGTTTCTTTATTAATATATAATTGTTTCGTTCCTAAGGGTTGTAGCTTAATGTTAGATAACCTATTAACTTCATAAACATGTATTTAAATCATATTTCCTAAACAAATAAACTTTAAAATGCAAAAAACAAATATAGTATATACATCAATGTGTATTACAATTTACAGGCTATAAACATATTATGTTTATGTCCGTATGTGTGTGCAGTTATGCTGGAGGTGTGTATTGTATTATTAGCGTTATTCTAACCAATTATCGCTATAGCAATAACTGATTCACATTAGCCTATAAATCAGACAGTTATTAGGTTAGTAGGTCTAGGTATTTATTAATTATTTGTAGATTAAATTAGACAACAATAGGTATATACACAGAGGAAAAAGATAATAAAAATGTCTGTCTAATTTAACTCTGTTTCATTAGAACATCATTAGAAACATTGATAAAATGAAATATGTAAGATACTGAAGAGGGGGACGAGATGACTAACCATGAGACTCAACGTGAAATTAAGAACCAATGGGTTAAATAAGATGTTGAAGCTTTGGTTTTATTATTTTAATTTTATCATCTGTCATCATATACTACGTGTTCTAAAAATACTTCCCTTTTCACTCAACGAGTGTCTCTTATACGACATGTGTTCAGATGCCAATTGAATAAGCTTTTGCCAGTACCACCTGCGTCCGTCCTACTCGCACGCGCCACAACAGCTGTTGCGTGGGCGAATGTTTAGAGCGCCTTTGGAATTTGGCTATACTTGTTTGCATATCCACTGTGTTCTGTGAAGCTTCTACAAGTTTCACATCTTATATTTTTTGTATTAGGACTGTATCCGGTTATACCACTAATTATATTGTAAAATATTCAATGTTCAAAGACTCAAATCTATTATTACACGTACATCAGATAATTCTGGCCTCTAAATGTAGATTCTTTCAAACTCAATTACCAAAAAAATATTGGCGTTTTTGGTACATTCACTTAGTAGAAATAAATGATCATAGAATTCATGAATTTGAATTGAATACTAGTAATATGTATGATGATCTCACCGGTCGTCAATCTTGACAATGCAAAGGACCGGTCGACAGCGGGGTGAGGTTTGGGGCGGACGGGGCCTCCATGCAGGGTCTGTGCGATTCACGCACACGGCATGCCGTACGACCAGTTAGTACGACAGTAAAGTGGTCCGCCTCACGCGCGGCGCGCGCGCTCTTCTTAACATACAAACTTACTTCTTTACTCAAATTCTTCTCCTAGTCAAAATGTAGTTTAGTGTCTCCGTGATAATAAGATAGTGCTAGTGAAATGTACTGAAAGTGGATTAGTTCTGTTAATGTCACATGCTACGGTCCAAAGAACAATGCTGTGGGAAAAAATAACGTTCAGCTGGCATCGGCTGTCGTTCCCAGCTACCTACCTACCTCTCTCCCCCCGCGAGCCGGGTGCCGGGTTCAATGCGCCTCTCTGCGTTTATTCATCGTTTGTGGGAAAAGTTGACCCCCGTTTTTAAATTTCATTGTTAACGAATTCACACGATTTCGTTCTTGTAACTACCGCATCTTAGATTAGCAGATCGAAACATTCTGTGTTAACACACGGCTTAATAATTATTTTATCTGGTAACTAAAATGTATGGAACAGTGATTTAAAATTATTTAAATTCTAAAAAAAAGATTGTAATTAATTGAATTCAAAGGCAAGAAAAAACTAGTAGAGTAAGAAATAACCTTGACGATTATTACTACTACATTTCAAAAAACTACTATTGTTTGTTCCAAGCCTAACGTGTTTGTCGAGTATCAAAATCTTCATAATTATTATCTCAGTTAGATATGGGTAGCAGTGTTATATTTGACAGAAAAGGATTTTACTTATGTCGGACAACGAGTTTACACGTAAATATGGTCTTGCGAAACAGCCGTTATAGTGCTATTATGTTTCTGTGTTGAATTGCATTGTTCGTGCTCCAACAAAAGTGCTTACAGAGTGAACGAAGCAGATATGTTCAGTGAATTTAATTTGTGAGGATTTTACCTAAATTGTAAAAATATTCAATATGGGTAATCAAGGATCGTCCCCGCACGAGCCTCTGGACCGTCCTCAAGTGCAGAATGCAGATCTGAAAATGGTTTGATATTTTTTTATATATGATATGTAATTCTTTTCTTGTTCAGTTCATATTTTTATTTTCTTATGTTTTGGATATTAATAAGGGCACAAGTTTAGTATATGGGACGCGGCCCCTGGCGGAGTGGGTGGTATTTTTGGATAGAGTAGGTAACAGGGAGCCCAAATATATAAAAATTATTTAAGGAAACGTAGAAGTAAAAAGTTATTGAGACTTAAAGTTACAACATTTCCATACATTTCGTTACCAACTGGCGGAGTGGGTGATATTTTTGGATAGGGGAGGTGACAGAGAGTCAAAATATATAAAAAATATTTTGAGGAGGTGGAGCAACGTAGGAGTAAAAAGTTATTGAGACTTAAAGTTACAACATATCTAATATATTTTCATACATTTTTTTACCTAACTATGTGATTACAAAAGATAAACATACCTTTAACTATTAGTAAACATCCTTTCTTATGTACAATACATATTTCCACAACAATTAAAGCTTTATTGTATTTAATTTTTTAATAATTTCACAACAGTACCTATTGTAAGCAAAATGATCTTACATTTTGACAACTGTCAATTTCTGTTTTACATTACCGCTTAAATGACAACAGATTATATTAATACAATTTATAAACGTGAGTAGACTATTTTTAAAGTCTAAGTATTATTTACTTTTGGTTTTTATTTTGCGACATCGTGGTTAGTTCAAGACTTAGGTTATTTATTTATTATTCGTCATATCTTGGTTAGTTTATGTTAGAACAGTTACCACAACGCCATTGTTATATGACTAGAAAACTAGAAAATTCAAATTTCACGCAAAGTATAATTAAAAACACGACAAAACATAATCTGGAGATCATTTTGACAATTGAAAGTGACATTTTGATATTTCCAAGTGTCTAAATGGCAGTAATGTCTAAATAATGTATGGAAATGTTGTAACTTTTGAGTCTCAATAACTTTTGACTCTTTTGTTTCCTCAAAATAATTTTTATATATTTGGACTCTCTATCACCTCCCCTATCCAAAAATACCACTCACTCCTCCAGGGGCCGCGTCCCATATACTAAACTGCAGCCGCGGGTACAAATCCCGGGTCTCGCACCTCTGACATTTGCGGTGAAGTGAAACATCTTGAGGAAACCTGCATGTCTGAGAGAACCTAGCAAGTTTTCGAAAGACCTGTGAAGTCCGCCAACCCGCACTTGGCCAGCGTGGTGGACTACAGCCTGATCCTCCTCGTATTGAAGGGAGGCTCGTGTCCAGCAGTGGGTCGCTAAAAATATGAATACAATACAATATTTTGGATGGTAACTGGATTAAGAATGCAATTAATTTTCTTCCGTGGAACTTATGAGTAACATAATGAGTGTTGAAAATTTCGTTGACATAAAAAATGTAAACAATATGAGTATAATTAAAATATCTTCTGTTGAATACACATTTTTGATTGATTAATTTACTAGTCACGTATATTTATTATTTATGTTTTTACCTAGCAAATGATATTAAATTAATTAAATGAAAGTTATTTTAATTAATGTCTGAAATAACATAGGTACTTGTACCACATACTTACAGAATGAATGAAATTCTTTCATGTATATATAAGAAATTAGTATGATATAACGAAATCCTTTTTTTTACTCATATGTAAGTAGGTACCTACTATGAATTGTTTATAAACATTGTTCAGAAACCTGGACCAAGGCTACATATTTATACTATAGTGGTTCTAAAGTCTTACTCGTTTTCAAATGTCATAGAAATTAGTCATATTGATTTTGAAAGTAAGCCTTCCCGTTTCTTTGGTAGGTATTATAATTCGTCATCGAGATATCACTATTGACACACAGTCGCTTATTTCTTTTAGGTTCATCTTTCATAGATGTAACTATTATTCCTAAATATCACATTTTATTTCTTAATCTTCTTTTGGCACGTTTGGAAAAATCGACAGCCAAAAAGCGACATGATGAAGTAAGCTGCATTCCTTGAGAGTTGTGACATACGGGATGAAATCTTTAGCTATTTTTGTTCTGTTACACCAAAGAAGTATAACTTTTTACGTGCGTACAAAGTAGGTACGTACACACATGTTTTTTTATTAAACTCTAAGAACCCACGCAACGTTAGGCACCCATTCCTTATTAAAGGTTAAAACAAAAAATTTCCAGACGGTAATAATGTTACTACTTTTCTAAAAATTATCCTTATACGTCCCAGAAGGCCCTATAATATGCGATCATTACTCACTCTCTTTCATCACTATGCTTTGAGTCACATTGCAATATTTTTACACGTTTTTTTATTAAAATTTGGTTAGTAAACTAGTTATAAATTTAAACAAAATGTCGAAATCTCCGAAAAGTGCACGTAGCAGATATCATGGTTTGACAACGACGATATTGTTCCGTATATTATGGAGTTATCTCAGTTTTGGGGGATTGCTTAGTATTCGTACGTTTATTAAAATAAAATATTATTAAAAATAAAAATATTACTTTTAAATTATGTATGTTATACGTTTTAAAGTTATACAAAATATAAATAATTAATTCTTATTTTAAAAACTCCATAAATTAATCCCGGAAAATTAGAATTCATTTGGTTGTGTATATATAGTTCTAGATTCATTTTTCCTCATTTTTTTATCGTCCAGTGGGTTTGGAGAATATAAGCTTAAAGCTATGACTAATGAGTCTGTAATGACAGACAGACGGAAACACGAGAAGTACATATGTATCGCGATTCACGAGGTATGCTAGTTTATAAGAGTTCTACACATTATTTGGATATTTTGATGTACCTATAAAAGTGCAAATTATAATATAGCCAAATAGGCGTGAAAAAAGTACCTAATTATGTTTTAGGTAAATTATGATAGTAAATCTGCAACCACGAATCGAATCTAAAATTTTTTTACTGAACGTTATTTTTTTTATTTTAAGCTTATAAATACTGGAATTCTATTTTAATATCTATCGATCCTAAATTATGTATGTATTTTTAATTTTATATTATTATTATAATTTTTGCTAGCCCACGTGTTATTCCAAGATGTAAGGTTCAAACTAAAAATCATCTTCAAACTACGAATTTACAAAAACCGTTGAACGTAAAGAAATAATAAACACACCTACTCACTCACAAACTTTCGCATTAATAATATTAGTGTGATGCGCTACGAGAAGACACTTTCTCTTATAAGTGTAAACTAGCATTGTCCGCGGCTCCGCCCTCGTTTAGATGACCAAAAATCAAATTCTTAGGTTTTACATATTAGTACACTCTTACATTGCAGTTTTTGTATTTTCATCAAAACCCTCCAGTGGTTTTTCTGTGATACGGTAACAGACAGACAGACAAAAATTCTAAAAACTATAGATTCGGCCTCTGTATCGATAATAATGTTTATTTCAATAAAATTTTCCAAAAAATATTTAATGTACAGATTCGGCTTGGTTACAATTTTATTATATGTATAGATTTATAATATAAGTCCTAGCATGTGCTACTTTAGATAACTAATTTTAGTTATTTTATTTTTGTAAGTCATTAAAATAATGCCGCAATAAAGTTGCATGAAATGCAAAATGCATAATTATTAAACCAGTAGAGAATAGAGATGGTTAGTAAATAACACTGCAGCGCTATAATCATCGTGTTTTTGAATTTAATGCCTCTCTCGTGTTTGTTCACGTCTGAAATAGGGTAGCGTTGTAGTGGCTGCAAAATGTGGTCTTATAGAATTCACAAATTGTTATTTTAATATCATTTTATTATATAAACACTCTACCGTATGTGGTGTACATTGGCATATTTTAAGTGTACGGAGTGATTTCCCATAGTTTTTTTAATTTTATTATTATTCTAGGCTTAGTATAGGATGGGTGTCAGTATTCTGTGAATCTGTACTATTATCAATTCAACTTTATAAATTAATACTTTCAACCAATGCGGTAATTTTTTTTCCTTACGAATGTTACACTTCCATACCACAAACTCACAAAAACATAAAAGTCATCTTATGATTAGAGAAAATTAATTTATGTTCAACATACACCCGAAAGTACGAATTAGATACATATCTTCTTTTTTGAAGACGTTCAATATATAGAATGCATTGTTTCTTACAGTAAATATAGTTAAAATTAAACTAAAAACATAGTAGATAGGTATTTTAAATAAAAGTAAAAGAAAGTATGTATTATAAAAATATGATTTGTAAGTGCTCCAGGGCAGTAAGACGAGTCTCGTTTATTATAATCTATTCGTACCTAATGCACGAGCAATAAAATATAGCCACCAGGAAAACGTTGCGTTCGCGCGTGCTTATGTCCATATGACGTAAACTTCACATAAATAGGTATGGTTCCTTGAAGCGTACGAACGAAATATTTTATTTGATAATTATACCTATGTGTTCTATGTATGTAATCTTATCATCACCCAGTGTCTTAATTTGAGGCTCTCTTAGTTTTTATATTAAAGATAATATTATGTAGCAAACATCTTATTATCAACTGCACTGCGGCATTTTTCGTTTAACTCGAAGTATTTACAAATGTTAAAGCACTCAAATTCTATGTTAATCCCTTCACGACCGCGGACACGCCGGCGTGTTAGTTAACAATAGATTTCTTAGAATTTTGCTTAATTTCTTAGAAAACCTTGAGGTGTTGATGATTTATTAATTACACAAACATGCAAATTACACATCATACAGCTAAAATGGGAATATTTTGAAATATTGTTGTTCTTATTCACAAGCGTAGGAAGGTCTTCTGAGAATGGCTTGCCACTCTCAGCTGCCGCCCACTGAAAGCTATATAAACAATACCTAGTCTCTATTTACCGACAGCACGTACACGAGTCCTATTTGCTTGGTACGGTTTCCTTCCATTTCTTGAGTAAACAAATGTGAAACGTGTAGGTATGAGCATGGCAAAAGAAAATTGTAAATATGTTACAAAACCAACAGTATGTTATGAAAGATAAGTTTAAAACTTTTTACGGAACTTTTTAATGTAGTGGGAGGAGATGGATTAATGGTAAATGTTATCAGCTGATAAAAAACCTCGGTTTTATTATATCGCGTCTACTAAATCATCTAATTGCTTACTTCGAAATTACAAATTTATAATCTTTGACAATTCCATTGGTCCATTAGTTCATCTAAAGAAAGTTCGTGAAGCTAGTAATAAGTAAACAGATTAATTTATCCCACATAATAAAGAAGCAGCCGTCGAATACGTTGAAGCATTTTTTCTAGTCTCTGTTGAGTGAGAATTTGGAATGGAGTGGAAATTTAAACAATAGTAAAAGCTTTTTAAAATTCTTTTTGATGATAATGATTCTTAAATTTTCACATAGGAACATTTTATTAGATGCTATATTTAGAGGAGTAGAAGCTGTTATTTTTATATTGAAAAAAAAATAGAATCACATTGTTTATTTACAAATTTAATTACTTTTCAACTATATATTAGTACTCCTGTAATGTCCAAAACAAACATTTCCGCATATTTTTATTGACCTTTAAATATTATATTCATATTTCAGAAGTCTTCCGTACGCAGTTCGCTAAGGCGGGCGCGCGCCGGTGCCGCGCTGTCGCCGCCGCGCGCCGGCATGGAGCGGTTGAGGCGCTCCTTCCGCGAGTCCTTCCGGCGCCGCAAGGGCTCGCCGCCCGAGTCCGCCCGCCCGCATCAATGGCACGCGGACGAGGCGGCCGTGCGCGCCGGCACGTGTACCTTCCCAGTCAAATACATGGGCTGTGTCGAAGTGTTCGAGTCCCGGGGCATGCAAGTGTGTGAAGAAGCTTTGAAAGTGCTTCGGGTAAGTGGTATTTTTTTAGTTTATCCGTTAAATATTATGTACTAGCGAATTCGGTTGACTGCGTCCCTAGATGCCAAACAGTAAGCAGCCTATGTGTTACCAAAGGTTTTTTTTTTCATTCAAATCTGTCCAGCCGCTTCACTGTGACGGAGTAACCAACATTCACGCTTACACAAACTTTCACATTTATAATAGTAGTACGATATAGAGCGATACGCCTATTTTATGAAGCAGACAAAATAAAAGGATTACTTCTATAGTAGTAGAAATAACAGTTACTAAGTGCTATAATAAAATCCTATGTATCAAGGCATTATGCCGAATAAACACGCATGAAGTTAATTGGTGTATTACCTTACCGATCTCAGAACCCTACAAGTGCAGACAAATCCTATAGTGCCGGCGTTTGCGTTAAGCATATCCGCCTGTTTCATCGAAAGGAAAAGGAAGCTTAAATGAGCTACAAGCGATAACCATCAGAGCGTTCAGCTCTCAAAAACATTAACAAAAACCCACTTAGTGATTTCAATAACAAAAGGTGCCAGTTGAAAAAAACACAGGAAGATCTTTTTTGTTTTGCTATTAAAAATCTAGTATTTTATCAGATTACAATTTTAGTTTATGGTAAGCGATTAGTATCTACGAGTGGGATATATTGAAACTTATCTTGTTTATTATAAATTAATTAATTACAATTTTGTAATACTTGCTAGATTATATTATTATTAGCGACTCACCCTCTTAGCGGTTAATATAGAGTAGACTATGTATATGTAGGTACATACATAGGTATGGAAAAATAGGTAAGTACTTTAAAAAATAAAAAAAATATATCCCTTACTTGAGAAATGATTTGATTCCCCATACAAACTACCACCCCCTTAAGGGATGATTTCCGGGATAAAAACTATCTTATGTCCTTTATAGGATCTCAAACTACATATCTCAATACCAAATTTCATCTAAATCGGTTCAGCAGATTAGGCGTGAAAAAGTAACAGACAGGTAGACAGAGTTATTTTCGCATTATATATTAGTATGGATTCCTACAATGAATAATTGTAATTAAATGCTTATCGTATTCTTGTAATTAAAGAAATTAAAATAGCATACCTCCTTTTCTATTCACTTCGTATATTTTTATCAGTAATAAATATTAAAATATAATTATATTTAAATAAGTTTTTACTTATTATTTTATGTAATTACAGAATTCGAGAAGGCGTCCCGTTCGTGCAGTTTTGCACGTAAGTGGTGACGGTCTTCGCGTTGTGGAGGAAGAAACCAAAGGGCTGATAGTAGACCAGACTATTGAGAAAGTATCTTTTTGTGCGCCCGATAGAAATCACGAACGAGGCTTTAGGTAAGTCAGCTAAGTAAATTTGATAGTTTCAATTCGAAATTAATTTACAAACAAAATCTTAAATATTATATTAAAATATAATACCTGGAAAGGAAACACAAGCTCAGTATTTATGAATAAAGCTCAGTAGTTATGAAATATTCTCGTGCAGGAAATAATTATCGCGACAAACATTTACAAAAACATGCCTAATTAGTACCTACATCACAATCATAGAACGGGAAGTCTTGTAATAAGCTATTTAATCTTAAAAACTGAACAGTATTTATTTACAGTCATTACTACTTTAATATTAATATTCTTATTTATTATTATAGTCAAAATAAATATCTATACATATAATAAAATTCTAACTGAGCCGAATCTGTATATGAAATTTTTTTGGAAAATCTTATGGAAATGGACATTATTATCAATATTCTAGTAGGCCGAATCTATAATTTTTAGAATTTTGTCTGTTACCGCATCACAGAAAAACCACTGGACGGATTTTGATGAAATTTGGTATGATGATAGCTGGTTACCCGGGTCGACATATAGGATACTTTTTATTGCGGGAAAATATCTCATTTCTGAGAAATCTATACTAAACGTTAAAACGTAATTAGGGATGAACCCGAACGAAGCGAGGGTGAGTCGCTAGTATGAAATAAACATTATTATCATAATGCAAATATGTGATCTGCTTTGGCGACTACTTATCCACAAATATTACATCAGTAGATATTTTTGCCTCTGCAAATTTTGGCTTTAGAAGTGGGCTATAAATTAGCCTTGTCATAGGTGATGGTCTGGCAAGGCGCCACCATTATTTCGTGACTAAACAGTTCTTATAAACATGCTTATTCCCTCGTAATAAGCAACACTGAATGGTATCGTTAGAATTTTTACGAGAATTTTATATTTTTATTAGGTATGGCTATGTAGATGATGTATCTGCATAACGATATCGTCAAACAAACTCAACAAATTAGCACCCATTATCTATGTAAAGATATAAAGAACCGTTCTGCTCATATAAGTTAATCCCGTTAGTGTATTGTGTAACCGCGAGTCTCAGATGTGACTTCTTACCACAATCTTCCTGAGACGAAACCTTAGCAATGCTCGTACAAGCCTTCCAAGGCGACATGACATAAGTATTCTCATTGATACTTTGTAAACATTGATGTAATAGATTCTTCCATAATATATTACGAGACTTGTATTTACAAATTTTATACGATTTAGCTATAGATGGTGTTCAGATAAAGATATTTATAAAGTCTTAATTCAAAGAACGGAACCGATTTTACACTTGTGTAAGAGTAAAAACAAGTTGACGACACGTTTGGCTTGGTTTGTAATGACCCTACTTGCTATGCCAGCGGTCGCGGGTTCGAGTCCCGGTAGGGGCATTCATTTGTGTGATGAGCACAAATGTTTGTACTCCAGTCATGGGTGTTTATATTTATAATATGTATGTATTTAAAGTTATATATATGTAGTGTATCAACTATCTGGTATCCATAACACAGGCCTCGTAGCTTACCATGGAACTAGATGGATGGATCTGTGTGTTAATGACCCGACATATTTATTTATTTTGGTGTTTTTATTTATGTGTAGGCATTCATAACGAATCACGTTTTTTACTCTACTTTTTACTAATAATAATTGTATTCATACATCATGATGATGACACATACGTCGGTTATTTAGATTACAGTTCGCACACGAGATTCTGTAAATGCTATCATTTCAACACGTGTTTGTAAGAATCACTTTTTATTAGATTGAGTCAAATCTTGGAATTCGAAACCTTCTTAGTGTCTTATCGATCTGAAACTTTGTATTTAAAATCGTCATCACCATACTATCGAGCTAGTCTGATGATAAAGGTTTTTGGCGAATGTAACGTTTTAACAGCTATTTAAAATAGTAGGACCCTCATCGGGAACAAGTTAAAGGACTTTTAAAAAAAGATTATTTAAAATTATCAAAAGAAAAATAAACTCTCACTAAAAGGTAATATGGTGGTTTTAAAAATGATCTAAGTAAGGAAAATTGTTTTTTTTTTTTATTGAATGCATTTAAACAAAATGAAGTCATGCGTTTTTATATCGAATTTACATAATTATACTGATTATTATTAAAAACTTGGCAATTAGGTAATAGGTTTGTACTGCATATTCATAAATAAAGCTGTTTATATTTTACGTGTTCCTTGCCACAATTAAAATCGACCATTAAATAAATACTCACGTTTTATTAAATGTGAAATTAATTTTATAAACAAAAGGATTCGATCGTTTGCGGTTTCGTCTACATAATTGTACAGTAGATCCGACAAGAGAGCGAGAAAGAGTCTTTTTTTTTATTTATTTGATTATATTTATTTTCATAATTTAGTGGTAGATTCCTTACGGACCTACATACTGACATTTAATTTAAATTATGCTTGTAAAAGTCTATTTGAATAAAATATATTTTTAATCGACTTTAAAAAAGGAAGAGGTTCTCAATCCGTCGGAATCTTTTTTTTTATGTATATTCACCGATTACTCGAAGACCGAAGAACCGATTAGGAAATATTTTTTTTTTGTTTCAAAGGGTATATACACCTGGGAAGTATACCCCGACAATATTTTAAGATATGAATATCTAATAGGTAAATAATTAAATATGTATTTTACGTATCGAAATATATTAGATTAGCTTTGCATCGACTGGCACCGACTTCGAAAATATCTGATTTGGTCTATCTATTTTAAATGAAAACTCCCGTTTAGTTATTTTTTACATTTTAGTGCCTGGAAGTCGGTTTTTATTTGTTCTTTAAATATATTTTGTATTGATTAATTACAGCTACATCTGTCGCGACGGTACCACCCGTCGGTGGATGTGCCATGGGTTCCTTGCGTCGCGGGACAGCGGCGAGCGGCTCTCCCACGCCGTGGGCTGCGCCTTCGCCGCCTGCCTCGAGCGCAAGCAACGGCGCGACAAGGAGTGCGCGGTCTCCATGAGTATAGACGCTGCCAGCCACGCCTTTACACGACAGGGATCGTTTAGGAAGTCGGGTAGGTTTTGTGGAATATGTTAGACATCATCATCATATACAGCCTGCTTTCGTCCACTGCTGGACGTAGGCCTCTTCTATGGCACGCCACTGAGCTCGATCTTCAGCTCTACGCGTCAAACCGCTGTCAGCCAGTTTACGTATATCGTCGTTCCATGTTAGATATATATACTCACAGACTTTAAAATATAATCTACTAGCAAAACCCGCGGTTTCGCTCGCACTAAAACTACAAAAAAATATTTAAAAAGGGAGTTTCATACAAACTGTCATCTCCTATTTTACCTCCCCTTATAGGATGAATTTAAATTTAAAAATTTCGGAAATTTTAAAACACGTATTTATTTAATTTTATTGAAGAGCATTAATACCAAATTTCAAGTAATTCTGATCATAAATATTTTTTTAGATTGTATTATAATGTGTTATCCCATTAGAATTAGATAATCTCGGGCCGTAGTAGCCTATGTCACTCTCCCACACTCGCCAGCTCTCCAACTATCTCCACACAAAAAATCACGCCAATCCGTTACCCTGTTTCGACGTGAAAGAAGGACAAACAAACAAACACACTTTCACATTTATAATATTAAGTATTAACCAAGTATATACGGTCAGTAAAAATATGCAATTGATGATCATTATGTGTGCGTACTTCTTTTAATTCGTACGCTCGTGATTTTCCAATTATTTATGGTTAGTATAACGACCACACCGTTTATTAGGTTATATTTCGGACTCGGAACTTTCAGAAATGTGAGATCTTTGGCTTGAACCTTCACTCTGCTTCCAAAACGAACTGATGAGTTACTATTGCTTTTTAAAACAATTTCGAGCAGTAACTACTGTCTCAATCGTGCTCTAGCGAGAACAAAACGAGGCACTTATTTACTTATAAACTTTCACATTAATACTAATACTGGTATTACTCTTTAATATTAGTATTGGACTTAAAAGAAATACAGTAAAGTTCGTTTAGAAATAGTGTTATAAAGCAACCTAAATAGCCTTAGTAATATACAACTATTGCCTTTTTTACTGATATGGTGATGATTTTTGGAAGTAAAACTTCTTTACCCACGCTTGACTTGGGAGGTAAGCTGGTGAATGCGTGAAAGTGTAAATCGGGTGAGGCGAACGTTTGTTGCCATGGTAACCGTTGTTATTGTCTGACAAATGATATATAATATTATATTCTTTTCTTAAATGATATTCTATAAATATATGATCGTATAATACTTTCTTAGATTTACGCGAATGTTTGACATTTTTAAATAAAACTATCTTTTCGGATTATTTCGCGGATTTATTTTGATTTTTGGTTCCTCAAAATAAATCCGCGAAATAATCCGAAAAGATAGTTTTATTTAAATATATGATCGTAATATGCCTAATATGCGTTATTTTTAAGTATCTCACCGATCCTAATTATTTAAAACATAAATTGAATTTCATAAAGAGCACCGATAACCTACAGAAGTCTTACATTTTGCGCGTGTACACATATGAATGTGTATGAACACGCACTCTTTAAATTTTTTAAATGATATATATATATATACTGTGTACAGGTATAACGAGCCGGCGCACGTCGGAGGCGGACGCGCCGGCGCCGGCCGCGCCCGCGCCGGCGCCGCGCGCCGCGCACAACCCCTTCGCGGTGGAGCGCCCGCACGCCGCGCCGCACCTGCTCGAGCGACAGGGCTCCTTCAGGGGATTCGCACATCTTAATAACAAGTTAGTATATACAATAGAATAGTATTTTATAATGATTGGAGTAGAATAAAATTTATTTCAGATACACACTACTACAGACACAAAACAACAGTATAAAGTTATTTTGAAATATACATAGTACTTCAAATTCTGTCACTCAGCTTGTGCTGAAATTCTTTTTTCTCTAATTAATGTATGTAATTTTTTAGTTAGGTTTGTGATTAGGAAGTAAGAATTTATTTGATTTATAATCCCTCCACGACCGCGGACACGCCGGCGTGTCAGTTAATAGTAGATTTTTTAGAATTTTAGTTAATTCTTAGAAATTTACATGGTGGTGTTAAATGAATATTTTTGAAGTTATACTTCTTTTGGCACATTTGTAAAATTTTTACGATGCGCGCGTACACCGACAGCCAAAAAGCGACATGATGAAGTTAGCTGCATTCGTTTTACAAACAGAGAGTTGTGACTACGGGATGAAATCTTTAACTATTTTTGTTCTGTTACGCCAAAGAAATATAACTTTTTATGTGCGTACATAAGCACACACACACACACGATTTTTTTTTAAACTTCGATTAATTCAATTACAATTGTCTCATTTTTCAGCTCTCCATTCAAACGACAAATGTCGCTGCGTATCAGCGAGTTGCCCTCCAACCTGGAGCGGCAGCGCCTGGGCCTGGGCTCGCCTACCAACAACATGCCCGCGCCGCCCGCGCTGCCCGCGCCGCCCGCGGTGCCCGCCCTGCCCGCGTCCAACCCGTTACCAGATGTTGCGCCTTTAGAGGTATGTCCTGGCTATTTTAATCATATATGTATACTTCTATCGTGTATGAAACTTTGTATGTAGAATCCGGATGGCAATACAATTCAAATTCAAAATGCTTTATTCAATATCGATATATTAGAAATAAGCTTATCGTTTTTTTTAAACTCTATCAGTAGTTCAGAAATAAATGTCTCAGTCCTAACACTTATCGAGTGTAAATGTATGATATTTTTAATAAGAGTTACTCTTTAAGATTAAAATGTTTCACCTAAATTCGCCAATGCATAAAAAAATTTGAATTAATAAAAATAATTTAAGAGTACGTGTATAAATGTGTACACGCGCAAGAAGTAAAACTTCTTTATGTTATCAATACTCTTTATGAAATTCAATGTATGTTTTAAATAATTGGGATAGGTGAGATACTAAAAATAACGCATGTTAGGCATATTACAATCATATATTTATAGAATATCATTTAAGGAAAGAATATAATATTATATGTATATCATTTGTCAAACAATAACAACGATTACCATGGCATCAAACGTACGCACATTTTTTCGTATCGTATTCACCAGCTTACCCCCCCAGGTCAAGCGTGCATAAAAAAGTTTTAGTTCAATAATATGTTCAGAGCGTTATAACATATACCATATTATTATGTGATCAGGATACGCCCGAGCCGGACCCCGTAGCGGAGATGTGCCAGCAGCTGTCGTTGGGGCTGCGCGCGCTGGCGGAGGAGCCGGTGCCGGCTGCCGGGGGCCTGCCGCACCCCGACGCGTGGCTGGGCCGCGTGGCGCGCGCGCCGCCGCTCGCCGCCGCCGGCCGCGCCGCCTCCTTCGCGGGACATTCCGTCACCGCGCACGCGAGGACCACCAACCCGTTCCTGGCGTCCGTGCCCGCGCCCGCGCCCATGTAGGACCGGGATACTATTGTACTCACTACCAACCCTTTAGTGACCGCGCCGGTGTAGGAGAAAGGATTGATTATGTACACCTGTTTACAATTTAAGCGATGTAAGTTAGCCAGCTCGAAGTTGACGATTTAATAACCTTGAAAATGATGACAAGAAAAATCCCGGCGAAAAGTATTTCAGTTCAGTCTGGTTAACTTAGATTGTGCGTGTTGTATATAACGTTGTATAAAAGCAATTGACAGCAAAATTTGATAACGTTATGGGAATGAGGTACTGGAAATATGAAATATTTCACAGAAATGAAACTGATAGAAAATTAACGCGATTAAAGGATAAATAACAACGTTGCGACCACGAGTATATTGTCAAATGAGGAGAACATATATATACAGAAAACCAAGTGCATTTAAATGCCATATTTATTATGTTATGCTTAATACTTAAATATGTGATTTTTAATTTAAAATTTTGAAAAAAACAAAAACAAAATTGTACGCATTTTAGCATTTCTTATGGTAAACTCCTCAACTAGTGAGCTTAAACTATAAATAATATAATTACAATTGCTTGATGCAGATGACTTTACAATAAAAACTAACGCTTAGAATATCTGCTCAAAAGATTCATTACAGGAAAGTTCGCGCACGACGCGGTATGGGACTATGATAGTTTATTAAAAATTGTAATGCCATTTTGCAACTTAAGGCCAAATTATAATCTTCTAAGGAAAAAATATATCAAAATATATGACGACGAGACAATCCGCGCCACTTTTCTAAAATATTTGATGGTAATTCTAATTGTTGTATCTGCACTCTAAGACTGCGAATTATTTTTTACACTAAGATTGTCTCCTTATAATTTAATGCATTATGCAACGATGAGAATTCGATCCTGCGATATCGTTACTAACTACATATATGCGAGAGATTAGTGTTTCTGCGGCAATTCAATTTTTCTGTTTTAATGCTACATTCGTGCTTTTAATATATTGGTGTTGTTAACGTTACAAAAAGGTCATATATTTTTATTAAGTAAAAGTATATACAATAATTGTATCATTCCATACGTAAAAATATTTAATGCTCATATGTTCAATGCTATCTTTTGAAATTTAATAAACAAAGAGCGTCCACCATAGCCACTTGTTTATCGAAGACATAATATGTAGTCGTGTATCCTTATAATGTAAGGCTTGTAGTTGATGGTGTCGACATTTGAGCACATTCGTAATCTTGCACGCCGCGAGGCACTTTACCTATTAATTAGAAAAATATATTAAATAAGTATTTTCGAAACGAACGCCGATTTTGGTGCGAGCAACTTTGACTACTATATCTGATAAATATATTTTGATTCAATTTTATCACAAATAATAAATAGTCAGGCGAAGTAATTTTTGATGATTCTACATTAACTGTTTCTGTAATTGTCACAATGAGAGATACATGTTAGAGTATTGTGTTTGCTGTACTTAAAGCCCTAAAGTTCCGCACTGAGCTTTGCGCAGCACCTAGTATATACGTAAGCTAAGACTCCCGCGCCATTCGTCCAAGGACAGTATTACGGCATTGTTTCGACGACAGCGTCACGAACAAACGGACAATGCAATATTCTATCCGACAAACTACGTACTTGTACTATACTTTTGGATACGTTTATTTTCTTTTTTTTAATGTATATTATTGTAAATTTTTAGGATACATATAACTATATTTGTGAATCTGTTTTGTTTATATTTTTTATATGATTAATGTCATAGTTGGAGATGTTTGATCGAACAAATTGTAATATAGTTCGTATTTCAGGGCACGTATTTTTGTGTGGCGATTCTTAATCTAATGTTAATTAGTTACTGGAAGTTTTTTGTTATTATTTGTAGGTAATTATTAAAGGTGACTTTAAATTGTTACTGTTGCATAGCAAAAACAAAAGGAGGACTTGAAGTAAGCATTGATTGAAGATTACACTTTGCCTCGATTTGTCTAAATCATGATTATCAGTCAGATGTAACCTGCTGACTGTATTTATTAAAGAAATCTTGCTAAAGAGCCGATGTACTTACATGTATACATTCATATAAAACCTCTTTTTGTTACAAGAGAAAAGCACAAGATAATTATTGCACAACAATTATTGCACTCTACATTCCACTAAACCCAATATTCACAAACTGACTAAACCTTTAACGCATATCACTAGTTAGTGTCTCAGTTTCTTAATTTCTTAATATTAAGCTTTCTGATGAGTACTTAATACTTTTGTTACATTTTAATTTGGTACTTAAAAACCTGTATTTTTACAAATAAGATCTTTAAAAAAAATCTTAAAAATATCCACAACCAATATTAAAATATAATTAATAAATGTTGTTTGGTGTTTTGAAAAGTATTTAAATGGTAAATGCACATAATAGTAATCTCGCACGCATATATATCTAAAATTGGCGATTTTATAAAATACGCTTCATATTAATGTTCTGTAACTAGACACTATTTACTAGCTTAATCGGATAAGTACTTATTTCTTTAAACAAAGCATATTTTCTCGTGTACTTTTTTATTTGAAAATTTTCGGACATGTTGTACTTAATATATCAAATCAAAATCCAGTTGTTTGAAATTGTTGAATGTTTTTTTGTATATTCTTCTGAATTATTTTTTGTCTAAATTATAAAAAGCATGTACATACCAGGAAATATATGTAGATATTTTAGATAACAAGAGTTCAAATATTATAAAGAGTAATAAATATTATGGTTAGTTGATTTTTTTTTAATTCTTTTTTTTACCCTTTCTTTTAAAAAATAACACATAATACCTACGAGTCATTACATATTATAGTTAATTAAAATAAGCCTTAGGCCCTAGTACAAGTAAAAATGACATTTAGATACGAGAACAAGTTTTATATTATTAATAAATCGTATCGGTTTTTTAAATTTTGATTGTATTGAAAGAAAGTTACATCTTATAGGTTCAATTTCTTTGACTTACTACATTTCTATGATTTAGAACCTTACGCTCAGATAGTGGTAGATACAATTTTGGTTTCATACGGAAAATGTCAAAATGGTGATAGTCTAAAATTCATCACTATCAAATTCTCGTAGAAAGTATAGTTGGGCGTGTCGCCATCATTAAAAAAATCCGTTGGGGACTGTAGACTAGACGGCGTACAAATAAAGAAGTATTTATAGTATAACAAATTAATCAATAACTACTATGATCCTATGCATTATAGTAAATAAAAAAAACTTACTTTTTGATTGAAGGGGGCACCGAGCTTTTTATTTTAGTAGGGCGACAGCGGGAACGGGGGTCTAAGATGGATGGAACGCGTGTGAAATTAGGTATTTCCGTCGTATTATTTAAAACAAATACACATTTTGAAAATGTAACGTGTAATTAAAAAACTGATGAACTTCCTTGATTTACGCCGCACTAGGGTTTTTTTTTGTTTTTTAAAGGTCATTTTGGATTTTTTTCTATCGAGGAAACTACAAGTGATCGTGTTTCTAAAGTGTATGATTTATAGAATATATCCTTAAATATCCTACGTATTAATTACATAAAGTTTTAGTAATAAAAATACAGCAAGGGATCAGACGAACGCAATTATTTCGTAATTGCTTCGGTGCGCCCTGAACGCCGACGTCAAAGCGCGCTTTGATTGCTCGTTTACACAATCAAAGTATTCATCAAAACTACTTTGTCATTCAGGCTTTGAGAAAAGTAGAACAGATCCAAGTCCACTTTGATTAACGTCCATATCATACAGCATACTGCGCTACGATTGCTCGTTTACATGATCAAAGTTGCGTCAAAGTAATCGAAACTAGTTTCTTGAAGTATGTAGACTTTGATCGTGTCAACGCGGCTTTATACACACTACATACATAAATGGAATTGTAAAAGAAAAAAAAGCAAAAGTATCAGAGGTCGCATTTGGTGAAGATGTTGGGAAATGCATTACGCTCATAACACATGTATACATACAGGTGGTCATGTAGGACTCACCAGGGTTACTCCCACGAACTGCCGTCAGAGAAGTACCAGAGCAACCCATTTCGTACCATGCGGTACACCGCCCACCGAAGTGAATTTCCCAGTACATTTCTTGGTTTCGCGCCTGGCTGGGTTGCCGGACACTAATGAGCCCCCTCACTACGACCATGACAATGAACTCAGATCAGGGAGATTGCGGACTAGGTGAAGTAGTATTCAAGGTGCCATAAAATAAAACAGGTTGTGGGTTCGCTGCACCACTTTATTTATACACGAATATATCAACGGCATAAACTTCAGTGCCTACGTACTACCTAAACAACGTAACTATTGTCTGTTATTTACCTATACAATAAGTTTAGTAATTGAGAAATATTTACTTATCATTATAATAGTACATATACATAAATGACAGATTTATTACTTCCGAGCAACGCGACGGGCGCGACACTCGCCTGGATACAATAATCATCTTCCTACATATTTATGCCCTAATTTTGACTACCAATTTACAAATATATAAAACTAATTTGATATATTTATTATATTAAATTTTCATTTTCACTACAAGCAAATAATATTCATTTCATATATATTTTAGACTCGCTTAAACAGGTAAGTCGATTATAAGAGTTTAGAGAACATGTAAATCTATTTCTCACATTTAACATAAATAACAAACAGTCAGATAAACAGACAATATTCGGATATTTAATTGTTTAAACACACAGTACATAAAGTATCAAGATTCTCTACATAGTAGCGATGAGGTGACTTTATATATACCAAAATATGAAAGAAAGATTCAAAAATTCCTAAAAGAAAAGTTGTTATTGTATTTTTAACTTCGCAATATCTGCTTTGGTATGTAAAAAAAACGACCTACTGCTGCCGTGGTATGTAGGAATGTCTTTCAAAATGCATCAAAAAGTTCACAAAAAACTTAACTTATAAATAAAGGCCTTAAAAATTATAACATTTTAACAAACAAACAAACTTCTTAGTGATTAATAAGTGTAGCTAAGTAGTTAAACTTGCATTACATGAATATGGTACATATATTATTTTATATTAATGACATAGATGCATTTCTCTCCCCGTGAACTGTGAGCGGAACACAAATACATGACTAGTACTATAATAATGTCACAATTTAAATTCATATGCAACATACGCTATTAAGACACACATTAAAACAAATTAAAAAAAAAGCTATACAAAAATCTTTACGAGCAAAATAAAATATCACATTTTGTTTAACAATAAATAAAACGATTTGGATTAAAAGTTTAAATTTAAAGTGTATAAAATATAAATAATTCTCGCCATGAATATATTATGTTAGTGTATAATCTTAGAAATATTTTTAGAGATTGAGATCTAAAATATAATAAATTACGCTCGTCTTACATTATTAATACTGACATTTCATAAAAAAAGAATATCAACTTCAAAAAAAAAACGATATTATAAGCTTTCCTTAAATTTTATCAAATCATTTCATGCATATAAATTATACATTTTTATAGATCTTAATATGATTAAAAAAAACTGCCCACTATTTGTACGATGCCGTTGCTAGGAGCTTAAAGTGGTTACACGATTATATTTTAAACTTACGTAAATTAAAAAAAAATGTGTAATTCCGCTAAATATTCTAAAATTAAGAATATCACTCGATATAAAAATAATATGCCAAAATATGGTTATTTAAAGTTACTCCATTTCTCGAGTCTATTAAAATCTCGCAATTCGCATGTTTTTATTCATTTAATTTGAATAAGTAAAATAATTAGCAAGTGTCACCAACAACTTTATAAAATATAACTTTCATACAAGCAAGGCATTGTCTTCGTAAGCGTATAAATAGCTATTAGTGAAGGCTACTTCATATGAACGATGCTGCAAAAAGTGGCATTGGGTTTTGTTATTATTTCTAAGAATTTAGTTTTTATTCATATTAAATAGACAGTATGTATATTATATTCAGCCCTTCTTTAACGTCCCACAGCTGGGCACGGGCCTCTCTTCAATATATATATATATATGTCATAATACCGTACGTCCGTGTCGATAATTTCATTTATTTTGCTAAACGGGTGCGACTTTATTTTCTCATATTTTTCTATTTACCTATAAAACAGGAAGTGGAGTTCACATATACGAATTTTCAATAATTAAATATTTACAGAGATATGAGATATTGAGTGTATTAAAATTAACAAAACGTCATCATCATATTTTTAGTTTATACATTTATGATTTAATTATTAAACGGTAAAATATATCAGTTTAAGAATATAATAAACGTCTTTTAAATACGATAAATTGAATATTTTAATCAATGTAATATATAAAATTTACTAAATGAACTTAAATATAATATTCGATTTATTTGATTTACAAACAAACAAAACAAATTGATTATTTTTATTGCATATAATAATAATAATAGTATATTTATTTCATGATTTGATATTAAAGTCAAATCTTTCGAAGAATATGCAATAAAAAAATTAATAATATAATACATTGTGTTGCATACTTAGATAAAAAATACTTATATGATGTACTTTTATAAAAAAAAACAGTACATATATACATTTTGACAAGATGCAAGCATAAACATGTAGTGTGGTAGTGCAGGATTAGGATAGGGAGGGAATTATATCATGTTCTTTGCACACACACAGTTTCCACGTAAACAGTTAAATAATGTATATGGTATATAAACACTTTCACACGATATCGTTATATTTCTGCTGTAAATCTTTTACATGGAAACCATGTATGTACGAGTGAGGACTGTTGGTGTGGTACCACAGTCTACTAATCCATACAATCGTCTAATGACGGTGTCTAGACAGAGTAACTCTTGCATTTGAGAGAATTTCCGTTAAAATCAGAGACGCTTTATGGTATGGATTTTTATGCTGTGGTAGCAGGTAGTTGGAGAGTGGTGATGAGTGGTGGTGGTGGTGGTGGTGGTGGTTAGTGTACGTGGTTCACTCGTTGGCCTGTATCTGGTCGTGGCAGCGGCGGCACACGCGCACGGGGCGCAGCGCGCGCAGGCGGCGCACGGGCGCCTCGTAGCGCGAGCAGCGCCCGCAGAACACCGCGCCGCACTCGCGGCAGTGGTGGCGCCGCTCCAGCGCCGTGAACCGCACCTGATGTTCATTTTATATATATTTTATATTTTTGACATTATATTATATATTTGACATTTTTAACCGACTTCCAAAAAGTAGGAGGTTCTCAATTCGTCGGAATGTTTTTTTTATGTATGTTCACCGATTACTCGAAGACGCCTGAACCGATTTGGATTTTTTTTTGTCTCGAAGGGTATACTCGCAGGTGGTTTATTAATTATTATTTTTTATTTATTCCATTTAAAATTTTAGAGAAATCGGTGGAGCGGTTTTTAAAAAAATCAACAAATAAATTATTTTTTAAAATAAATTGCTTAATCGAATGTTATAAAAAATTTCCTTCTTACAAATTATCTGCTTATTACGTCTAAACTAAAAATAGGAAAATAAAAACTTTTAAAAAGTTTTTATAAATATAACTATCAATGCAATGGAGAGAATTTCTAATGAATGAATGAATAAGAAACCAAAAGTATAAACATGATGGCGACACGCCCAACTATTCTTTCTACCAGAATTTGATAGTGATAAATTTTAGACTATCACCGTTTTCACATTTTCCGTATGAAGTCATAATTATATCTACCATTATCTAAGGTTCTAAATCATAGATAACTGTAGTAAGTCAAAGAAATTTAACCTATAGGATGTAACTTTTTTCCAATACATTCAAAACTTAAAAAAACCTATACGATTTATTAATAATATAAAACAAACAAGATAGTTTTATTTAATATGTAATTGTTTATTTATTACATTTGTGTAAATCGAATATAACTTTTACGATGTCAGATAAGTGAAATGAAATTAACCTACTATACATTAATTAAACGTACCATAGTGATAATAGATTATAATAGTGACATAACATAAATCAAATTTATACGACAAAGATATAATCAAATTTTCAAAGTTTACACTTCCAGAAGGAACATCAAAAGAAATATAAACTATAGAAATTGTGCTTACGTTACTAATGAAAATGATCGATAAAACATCAAAAGAGCCTTGAGAGTGTACTATATGTATACATTATATAGCATATAACTCACTTGACACTGTGTACAGTAGGGCGCGGTGTCGTCCCGTATCCAGTGGTCGGCGGGCCCGCCCTTGGCGCCGGCCGCGCTCGTCATGTCCGGTGCCGACCATCGGAATATCTGTGAACCGAATATTATATATATAAAACAAAATCGGGTTTGTTTACAACACGTATAACTCTAGAAACGCTGGACCGAAAGTGTTATTTTGAAAGTACTTTCAATATTTTTAATAATTTGTTCATTATTGCTTTTGAATAGTTAAATAATGCATATTAAATAATTATAATACAATGTATATTTTCAAAATGAACGCCCATTCCTTTTCTAACAATCTCCCCCACATATAATATAACGAGTAGTGTATAGTAGACATGTTTGCTCACCCGTCCCCTGGCGTCGCCGACGGCGAGCCCGCGGCCGCTGCGCGCCGCCGCCACGGCGGTGACGGAGGCGGGGCAGGCGTTGTCGCGGCGCTCGTACGCCGTGTGCATGGTGAGCTTGCCGCGCAGCACCAGGCGGCGCGTCCACGTTATACCTGTGTCTGGTGTTAGCGTACACATTACTAGCGGAAAAACAAAAACAAATCTATCCCACGGGAACCGTACATTTTTCCGGAATAAAAAGTAGTCTATGTGTTATTTTGATGTATGAGCTGTATTATTGTAAAGTCTCATCAAAATCCATTCAGTAGTTTTTGCGTGAAAGAGTAACAAACATACATCCATTCTTACAGACTTTCGCGTTTATAATATTAGTAGGATTTTACTTTTTAGGGTTCTGTACTCAAAGGTAAAACGAGACCCTATTACTAAAACTCCGCTGTCCGTCCGTCTGTCTGTCCGTCTGTTACCTGCTATATTTCATGAACCGTAATAGTTAGTTGGAATTTTCATAGATAATGTATGTCTGTTGCCGCTACAACAACAAATACTAAAAAACAGAATAGAATAAATATTTAAGGGGGGCCCATACAACAAACGTGATTTTTTTGTTCGTTTTTGCACGATATTGATAACGGCAACAGGTAGACGCTTGAAATATTTACAAAATATTTAGTTATATATTCACTTTAAAAATAAACAATTAAATTAAAATAAAACAAATATTTAAGGGGGGCTCCAATACAACAAACGTGATTTTTTACCGTGTTTATAGATAATGGCACGGAACCCTTCGAGCGCGAGTCCGACTCGCACTTGGCCGGTTTTTTATTCTTATTTACTAGCGATTTGACGCGGTTCATGGTTCAATAGCTTTAAACTTATATCCAAAGGCTAGCTTTTGCCCTTCTAGTCTGAAAACTTTCTTTTCTGGTGAATATACCCTGCAAACCGGTATAGAGATTAACGAAAAAAACGAACAGACAATAATATTTTTTTAATATTGGGTAACTGTTTTGAAATCACAGACAGATTTTTTAATTTTATTTATTAATACAGATACAATATAAACTTCAACAGGGTCGAATCTGAATATTATAAAAGAAAATAATCATAGTTACTATGTATCTATTTGTTATAGATGTTTGTATAAAATATATAAAGTAAAAATGTCCTCAAAACGTATATCCTTATTTTTAAAGATACTCTTTAAATAAAAATGAAATAATGTTCTAACGCCTGAACGGACTTGAATAAAATTTACTACACGGATGACTATGGGCTGATTTAACACACAGACACCATACACAATTATTAGGCACCTAGGGGCTAGGAATGTACTCAGGCGAACCACAGGTAAATCGCTATACTCTGTTCACGGAGTGACCCATGCAAAGCGCTTTCTCTGTCCCACATTAGCATACAAACTGATAAGGACAGAAAACTGTCTAGCTCCGCCCACTAACACTTGCAACTGGTTTGAAATCATGGGGGTCGTTCTTGTTGCTAATGCTCTAGTGAGGAATTATAAATAATTTGTTATAATTCCATTTCACATCACACATCCATTTTCCACAAACATTAAAGTAAAATTAACTTTATTTTTAAATATTTATACACATTATTTATTAATTTTCACTTTCCGACGTATCACTGTCATCTCCTACATTGATAATAAATGAGGTAACCACACAAGAGACGTCTGAACGGTACGGACTACGGAATGCAACGATGGACTAATTATGACTTGCATTGTAATCGTGGCAAATCTGCAACTTATCACGTGGAAGCGCAAAATCTCAGTGCTTGGTTCATTCGGCGAATACAGTATTGTACAGTATACACCTGGATAAGAAGTATCTTTAACGACAGGTCGCGGCGTGGGCGCGGGCGCGGGCGGCGCGGGCGACGCGGGCGCCGACAGCACCACGAACGAGTCCGTGAGGCTCGTGTCCGACTTGCTCGGCCGCAGCCCGCCGCTGCCCTCCTGTGCCTCCATCGACTGCATCGTTTCCACCGAACTCGGCTCGCTGGAATCGCCTATGCTTCCGCCACCTGATTGGGTCATTTAGATTTTATTACACATTGTTACTGGCTAAATTTCAATAATATTATTTTATTGTAATCTTTTACAATAAATCTGGATCTAGACAACAGACCCATTTAACGGCTCCAATTATAGCTAAGATCCATCCAGGTGACCCCAAGAGTGCACAAACATTTTATATTAATTCAGTTAAGCCACACAAATGCAAATAAGATATTTAACACCTGAATTTTATATTTAATATAAACTCCAATATAATTGTTTATTACCAATATTGGAGTTTATTTCAAATTTGGAGTTAATTGTCTTTATCTACTTATAACTATTGAAATATGTGCTAATATACCTTTTGATAAAAGAGGACAAAAAGGCGTTTACTAATTCGTGCTGTTTGGTAACAATTTACATCATATTAATTAAGGCAGGCTACGTAAATACTGTCTAAAAATATGAAAACATTAAAACTTACTCTTCCGATACAAGGGGTTCGCTTTCGACTTGCGCCGTAGCACTACGTTGCCTTGTTTATGCAATTTGCTTCTATGTGTTACATTCTCCTTTTCATCTTCTAGATCTTTCTCATTATCATATTCTTCTTTAGTCTCTTCACAGGAGTCTATATCTTCTTTTTGCTCGTAGTGTTCATCTTTGTCGCTGCACGTGTCCTTCTCGTCGTGCCTTCGTGCAGATTCTTTGGCGCTTGTTGTTTCCCCTGCATCGGAAAGCGAACTCTCGGATGCTGATTTTACTAAATTACCTGTTCATTGATAAGTTTTAAAATTTGCGTCTAATCAAAAATATCATTTATTGTGGCATTGTTATCTGCCATTATTTTTAATTTGTTCCAGTAATTATGTAAATGAAATTAATATATGTATATGGGAACTGAGAACTATGATTTGAATACAGCACTATTAGAAAGAAAATGGCGGAGAGGGCTAATGTCACCTTCAACAGAAAAAAGTTTAAATCACTTTAATATAAGAAATAAAAAGTGATGAGTACGTAAAGTGTTTGTTTAATGTTTCTCCATGAAATGGTAAAATATGTAACAATAAATTTTAAGCTTTCGTAAATAATATTAATTAAAAAGTTAACAATAATACCTTCATTTTCCTGTGACAAGCTCATTTGTTTAACTAACTCCTCGACTCGTTTAATAGCCGCCTCCCTTTCACATGGCTCTATATCTTCAGTCTTTACTTCACTCTCGGACTTGATCTCTTCACTGTCTTGCAATGTAAGCGGTGGTTCATATTTCGGTTTATCATTGTCTAAAGAGCTAGGTGCTTGATCTTCACTATCTACTTCGGAGCTCTTTGCTTCATCTTCTACATTTTTCGCTATGTAATCGATCGACCACATCTAAAGAAAAAATGTTTTTAGACACATTGTTATTTACCCAATTGCGCAACGCAAAGCAGGGTAATGTGTTTATCAGTCTATGTATGTATGTATGTATATTTGCTCGTATGTGGCGTTCTAGAGACCACACGCGTCGACCGAATCGAATTTTGTTGAATCATACGACATTAGATTCGTCTTGCTATGCGAGAGTCATATATATAAAAAGAGTTAAAAATTAAAACGGCGGATTTCAGGAGCCTATTTGTGTCTTTAAAAAACTAATCGAGTGGGGCATCAAAATAAAGGTTTTTGAGAGGCGATCATAAAAATATATGCAACTTATATTATGTTTAAAATTAATTTAGGATAAAAAAATGCTAATTACTTCAAATGTCTAATTAGCGAAAACTAAAAAGCAGTAAATAAAAAAATATATTATAAAATTAAAAAAAAACAGACTGCATAAAATTTTACTAAATAGATAATAACAAGTTTACGAAGGAATATAGTATTATGCAGTCGTTAGTTAAGGGGTTACTTCTTAGGTTTGAATTTATTAACTTATTCATTAAAAACAATATTTGAATTATGTTTCCAATTGAGCGATGATATCGCGTAACTTACAGCCGAATTTAGATGCGTCTACTTTTATGAAGTTGGTCAACTGTCGTATAGTTTATCTTCAAATCCAATCAAAACTACTAACAATTATATGATAATTGATCAATTGACATAAGTTTATGAGCTGTCAAAACGCGATCCTCCACAGATTTTCTATAGCAATAGAACTAAAACTGTTGTTGTCACTTATATTTTGTCAACACATTGACAAACATACTCACCCTGACAACACCATCTGTGGAGCCAGTGATGACGACATTGAGCGGGTCCCACTCGCGCGTCTGGCTGAAGGCCACGCACAACGCCTGCGGCGCGCGCTCGCCGCCGCCCGTGTCCACGCCGCCCAGCGCCGCGCCGTTGATGGACCACACGTGCAGCCAGCTGCCGCTGCACGCCGCTATGTCGCCCTGCACAGTGCACGCACGTGCACGCTCATGTCACACACGACTGTTATGTATATATGTATGTATTAGCTAGTATGTAATACATACAGTGAGGTCGTCAATGGCGAGCGCGGAGACCGGCGGCGGCGGCGCGGGCAGGCGCGCGGGCACGAGCTGGCGCACGAAGGCGCCGCGCTCCACGTCCCACACGATGATGTGTCCGTCGCGGCTGCCGCTCACGGCCAGGTTGTAGGCGGCGCTCGCGGCCAGGCACGTCACCGCCTCCTCGTGCCCGTACAGGCACGTCTTCACCGCCAGGCGGCGGCGGCGCGCCCAGTACTGCCACACTGTTACCACCTGATAACCAAACTCCCTTCTTAGTGCACACTTACAACATTTAAATCGGTCAGTTTCTTACTTTATATATGTCTGTATGTATGTATGTATTCAACCTTTTTTATCGTCCCACTCTGCTGGGCACGGGCTCCCTTCAATAAGGGGAGGATCAGACTATAGTCCACTACGCTGGCCAAGTGAGGTTTGCCGGGCTTCACATGTCTTTCGAAAACTTATTAGGTTATCTCAAATATGTAGGTTTCCTTTCACGATGTTTTCCTTCACCGTAAGACAAGTGGTAATCGTGTTGAAAATGATTCGCATATCAAAATATCAGAGGTACGAGACCCGAAACAGGTTTTCTAGCGGTGGTTCTTAGATATGTTTTATCAAAATCAGTTTAGCCGTTTTTGTGTTGAGGTTTTAAAAAAATTAGTAATTAAAATTTGTGAATTTTTTTAATTTACCTCCCTTATTTTTTATTTTATAATCTTAAAAAAGCAATTCTTGTACATGTATAAATTTAATTCGTGTATCTGGATATGCGTTAAATTTTGTTTTTAGATAAGGTTATACTTTTTAAGTTATCTGTATAGCTGTCTGTTCTGAAAAAAAAACTCATTTCATATATTTTTTGAAAAAAAAACAAAAGAAAACGCCGAGCGAATTCGGTTGCCTAGGTACCTTTATATTATGCAACTAAATATATATATAAAAATAATATTGTATCATGTGTAATGCCAAGTCGATTAGGAATCGGAAAAATTATACATATACATAAAAATATGTATTCCTTATTAAATTTAATATAATAATTAAAAAAAAGCCAACTCACAGTGCTCGTGCCAGCCGTCACAATGGTCTTGTCGGAGAGACAGACGCAGGTGACGATCTCGCCGCACGCCTGAGCCACGCTCTCGCACACGAACAGAGTTTTATCATTATCGTAATTGCCGATGCGCAGCGAGTGGTCCGCGAAGCCCCACGCCACGTACTTGTTGTATGCGGGAGGCATTAGCACTTTGTTTTGCTCTACAGCTAATATAGCTTTATCTGTATACAATATTTGCCCGACTGGCCCCTTGACTTCTGAAAAATGGGTAAAATCATTTTTTTTATTGGAACACAAAACTTAAAATAATGCTTTATGAATGGTTCAAATGTTTAATGACCGACTCTTGTTTTAGATAGAGGAATAATGAACGCACATCAAGTACTTGTACTTTAGATATATTAAGCCAATTAAACATACACTATGCCTTTAAATTGAAATCTTATAAAAAATGTATAAAATCAACTCATGATAAATATAATATGAATGAAAATATTAATAACTAATAGTTTACCTTTTACAGGTTGCAATGATGGCCTCAAATTTTCTAAATTATGGAAGAATAATTTCTCAGGCGGCGTAATACCTTGTGAAGGTATTATATTGTTAGGGTCCAGTATGGTCGAGCTCCTTTGTGACATTTTCTTACTTGGATGTGCTTTTTTAAATAATTGTTTGGGTATCTGGCCGAAGTTATTTATAAACCCTATCGTTGCATTCTTCTTTAATGGGTCATCAATGCTAAAAATAACGAATTTAAACTTTGAATCATTATATTAAATTTGCTAATAAAGTAAGAGTATATAATTGATAAGTAAATGCATTATGTTGCATACTAGTCAACCCGGGAGACGTTGTCCTGTTCAAATTTTTTTTTCAGATTGAAATCTTTGAGTTCATACAAAAAATCTATAGAAAATACTGTCAATTTTTTCGAACTTTCAAATTTTATGGGAAACTCTTATAATTTTTTCCCAAAGAAACCTTATATACAGATCATTCCAAGATCCAAATAATTTGAGAGTGAAAGGAATACAAGTGCACATACATATACTTGTGTACAGTAATTGTTGAAATATGAACACAGTCCTTTATATTGTATGATGTATTTTATATATATAACTAACCTCCTTGTATATTTACATACTATTTTTTTTTATTAAGAATAAATCACTACAGCTGTATCGTTTTCACGGTCGGTCTTTTTATTTATACTTTTACCTATTTTAGCTTATTTACCATAGTCCTATACTAGTTTTCACTAATAATATCAGCTAGCCAGCTGATAGCTGATAGCAGCTAAAAGAGCCAGTCTCAATGAGATTGGCAGCCGTGGCCGAGAACAGTCAGGACATGATCATAATCATCATCGAGTACTAACTTGTATATGTCCACATTCCCCTCATAGAAGAGGTGGTGGAACACGTTGCAGGCGTCGACGGCGGGCTGGCCCTGCTGCTTGTACCCGAACACGAGGTCGATCCAGTGGTGCAGGCGGTGCGACACGTAGTCGGACTCGAGCGCCGCGCGGTGCATGCGGATGAACTCGCGCGGGTCGCCCTTCGCCCACGGCGGCAGCACCACGTCGTTCAGCTCCACGCCCGACTGCTTGCTCCCTGCGACACGTCAAATACTACTCACTTATATTATACTAGCGACGCATTCGTCCCTAGGTACGCTTTAATTTTTTTGAGCGGCCCTCAATTTTTTTTTCTAAAATATAAGTAGCCTATGTTACTCCCTATAACATCAGCTATCTTCCAGTGGAAGTCCCATCAAAATCAGTCCAGCCGTTCCAGAGATTATCCGGAACAAACAGACAGACAGACAAAAAATTTAAAATTTGTGTTTTTCTTATATGTATTGTATATAATTTCATATGCATTTAGTAAAACGCTGTTATTTTGACAATACAAACAGACACTTCAATTTTACTTATCTGTATAGATTTAAATTGAGTCTACCTGCAAATTTTCACATTTGAAAAATCAAAAACTATTAACAGGACAGAACCCAAAATAGGCGCATAGTCGTCGAGTTGCGGAAAATAACTCGTACATACCATACCATACCAACGTGACAGAACGCAGGAGTTGTTATTAGGATAGGTTACTCCAGAATTCGTTAAAGAGTTTCTTTCAATTTTAACCTTCATATAGATTCCCTTCATCTTTATATTAATATCTGATACTCATAATATTGAAATTTTAAGGATTCGGAAGTGCTTAGCTTGGTTATTTTTTTAATCGTTTGCCCTCTCAATGCCTATACTTATCATGATAATATTTACTATTATTAGTAAACTGACTGCATCATGAACTCAAAATCAATGCTTGTATCGTTAGTTCATCAATTCATTATTAAGTTACTTATATTACCATTATTATTAATAAGATATAAGTACAGTCCCTCGGGCATACATTAGTAACAGTAGGCTGTTAATAAAGTACGCCGGCAAGAGGATCAAGCAAAGCAATAGTAGTTCATTTTTTTCAAATTATATGTAAACTAAAGAAATTACCTAAATCAAAATTATTCGAGTTTTCCAAGAATTCGGGTAAATAGAAAAATTCCGGAATTAGTTCCTTAACGTCAGCCATATTGTGTCGTGAAGCCGAGTTCCAAGCTTCTTTAATGGAATGAAACATTCTGCAAAATAAATATCATCATTAAATATTTAATATATTATACAATTACTAAAATACTATAATATAAATTGATATGCCTTACCTATCGGCGAGATCAAAATGTCCACCTTGCAGTCTTAAGAAGTGCTGTGTAAATGGTTCCATTCTCACAAGATAAGAACAAACAATCATGGCGGAAGAATAGTGGGTACCGTAGTGATAAGGAGGCGTTTCACCGTGAGGGTCGTCCCATTCCTATATATATGCATATAAGTTCATTAAAATATTGTAAGAAACATATTAAATATACATAGTAACATAAAGTTGATAAAAACGTGTCTACTGTGCTTGAGCCTTGAGATGTTGTAAATTGTGTTTGAGTTTACATTATAACAGTGCTTTACAAAATTTATTTTGTATAGTATTATTATGTACATATGCTAAGCCTTCGACATGCTACTTATTCAACAATTTAATGTCAAATTATAACATTGGGTTTAGTTTCCTACAAAACAACCATAATGACAATCTTTTAATACTTTCTTAGATTTACGCGAATATTTGACATTTTAAATAAAACTATCTTTTCGGATTATTTCGCGGATTTATTTTGGTTTTTGGTTCCCGACGTTTCGAATGTTTTACAGCAATCATGGTGACGGGGAGACTAAGGTCATTTTCGTAAAATAGCGGGTAGGCACTGTTTGTAAGAAATATATAATGCCTTTGAGACCTCTATAAACTTAAGTCTCTCCCCTGACCATGATTGCTGTAAAGCATTCGAAACGTCGGGAACCAAAAATCAAAATAAACCCGCGAAATAATCAGAAAACATAGTTTTATTTAAAATGACAATCTTTTAGTTGTTATACACAATATGTATGTTTTTTTGGTACTTAAACAAATTAATATATTACCTTATATCTTTTTCTAAATTGCTCCAGTCTATCTGGACTTTGCGCGCCCATTGGCTTCGTAAGATCTCGGAATGTAGCAGGATGAGTCAGGTCTAATTCTAGAGAATCATAGTCGGCCAAAATCCAAGGAAAGACTGGATATTGCATCAGATCATTGTACGAGCGGCCCGCCAGCGTGTTGAGGTGCATTAAGTATTGGAAATTTGATATTTCGCCTCTCTGTAAAAATATAGTTAGAAAATAAAGGAAAACGTTAGTTAAGAGACTTGTTAATATTTTAAATTTATTTTATGATAATAACACAATTGAATAATTACATACGTTTAATAAAATATTAGAATAGGGAGAATTCGAGTACTTTATTCGGTTTGTGTATACATCACTCAAGCAATAAAGACAAGGAAATATCCAAAACTCCATAACCCAGACTAAAAGAGAATTATATAAATCGTTTGTTTTTTATATAAATCGTTAATGGCGGTATATCAATCAAAAGGCACCATATTAAAAAAAAGAAAGAAAAATCTTTAAGGGCGAAAGGATTTTAGGTGACCTTAAAAGCCAGTTTACCTTTTTTAAAAAAATGATTAAAAATTAAATAGAAATAAAAATATATAAAGCTCACCAGCCACCGCTGGGTGACAGATGTGTCCCCTATAAGCGTGGCGAGCAGGCCGGCGGGCTGCTCCACGGCCACGCCGCGCTTCTGGCCCGCCACCGAGCCCGCCGCACTGTCCGCCATGCCCGTCGCCAGCGCCGTGAACCGGCTGTACACCTGTCACGTGAAATGTTATCACGCTCATATTATCCGACTGCTATTTTAGTAGTCAGTTTAGTAAAGTTTCAGTCAATACTACTGAACAAAGAAAGAATAGATAGATATAGATAGTTTAACAAATGTTCGACGTGATTCCTTTTGTATTTATAAATATTATCCGCTTGCTATTATTAATGTTAATTTGTATGTGTGCGTGTGCGCGAGTGCGTGAGTGCGTGCGTGCGCGTGTGTATGTGCGTCACACACTCACGTGTGTGTCTATTACTTGACTGTGAGCTGGAGTAACATAGACTACTGTAAGGCACCTAAAAACCAACTGATCGAAATGAAGGTAAGTCTCTAGTAAATATTTAATAGTTGTCAGTCAGTGTATTCGTTACGCCTTTAAAATCTAAAAGCTAAATTTATTTGAGTGACACGCGATATGAAGATAGCTTATATCCTGAATTAGCACATAAGTTATTTCTCATCGACGTACCCAACATAGGAGTGACAAGCAAAACTAGTTATTTATTTACATAGCTTAGTCGTTAGTACCACAGTATAAAAATCCCTATAGAAGGTGATCGTTTTCAATTTTATTGGTAATACCGCCAAATACAAAGGTTGTAATAACCATTTCATGACAAAAGATTTAGAACAAAAAGCGGGATAATGCCAATTTAGTTATACCATCATATAAAAGTAGTTATAGCAATCGGGAGAGCCTCATTTTTGCAAGCTTTTGATAAATGACTGTATATCCATAGATTGTATACTAAATATATTTGGCACCGTAAACCTAGTCTTGGAATTTGCAGCGTTATTCTAGAGCCATCACACTATGGGCAGACACCAAATATCATGGAAATAGTATATCAAATATTTATTTGTAATAATAACCTTACCTTATTCCGTACTTTTCTGGGAAAAGCTAATAAATAATTTCGTCCATCACTGGAAAATACTTCAAGTGCTATAGGTTGCAATAAGTATCTTCTTTTGTGAACCTCTCTAAAAATGAAACATATTACATATTTTATTATTTATAAAGGTTTATAAAATGTATGAATAAAAGCGTACTAACTAAAAATAAGCTCTTTTTCTGGGAAATTACCTTATATCTTCATACAAAAATTTGGAGCATTGTCTCTGATTACTCCTCTGTATGCCTTGACTGGGCAAAATGGGGTCATAGTCGTCGGGGCAGCTGTCTAAATCGCGTATTTCTCTATTCTTAAGTAGTGTGAATCCATCAATGACATAACAATGTTCACGCCCAAACAGCAAAAGCCCTTCGGTTGTGTCAAGACCTTGGATTCTTGCGCAACGAAACATATGGGAAATCTAAAAACATCGCATAAATAATTAAAATTAAACATTCAAAGCCGTGAGTAAATATTGGATTTTATGGTTAAGAAAAAAAATCTTATTAGAATACTTTTTAATAATAGCACAATCTAATATACAGCAAGAAAACTCAGTAATGGAAATCATGGAAGATGGAACATAGACTATACACATCATTAGTAAAGACATAAAATGTTGCCCTCTAATAAAAAGTGAATTTTTTATCATCTTTTTCAACAAAGTAATTAGTATGAAATTATTACATTGTAAGTTAAGTATTTGAGACTATTTTTATAAAATACAAAAATTGAAACCTTTTCGTGGTGCTCCAATAGTCTTAAGAGCGTTTGATTATCAGGTGGTGGTGGTTGAGGTTCATCTTCATCTTCTGCGTCTGGACCATCCTCGTTAGCTACAAGATATACATAATATATGACATCTTTCATCTTATTATTTATTATAACTAGCGGCTTACTTTCGCTTTGCTCGGATTCGTCCCAATATACGTTTTAAATAGATATAATTATTTATTAGCGGCGTTAGCCATATAAATTATGTTATTTTTTCGCGATTTTTTCCAATTAGTTATTCTGCTATTCGGGGTGAAAACAAATCCAACAAACAAAGATCATAAAAATCGGTTCAGCAGTTCTCGAAACTAAGTGCTGTGACAAACCCGACTTTGTTTTATGTATATTATTTACTTTTTTAAACAAAATGTGTACCTTCCGTTGACAGGTTGGTGCCGCGGCTAACCACCCCGCTGCTGACTAAATCTGAAGGTGAACCATCTTCGTTCGCCACATCGATCGATAATTCCTTGGTACTGAAAAATATAAATAATATGAGAATGTAACCATATCTTCCTGCCATAATTTTGGACGAATACAAGAAAGATACTCTTATCATCTATCGAACGGCTCTGACTCGGAGCGTAGTGAACGCATTACCGACGGCGTGACGCCATCACTTTCAATATGGCCCAACGGGTATTCAAATCCAGGACGTCATAACGAAAATCTATATAAGCTAATAATAAAAACTTTTATTTATGTTCACACTTATTGGTATTTCTCTATATACCTTGGTATTTCTTCTTCGAAAGTCTGTAGTTCAGCAGTGTCGATGCCGTCCGTTTCACCTAGGCTACTCGAAGTACGCCATTGCTGGTACACTCTGTAGTATTCCTTACTGTCCCGGCTTTGCGCCACTTTATATTTCAATTGTTTCTGAATAAATAAAATTAATATAAACAGGTATATTGTTAAAGATCTTGCAATAGTATGGCACGTTAAACATAACATTAGCTATATGGCCTTATTATATCAATTAATCGACTTTATGCTAATAGCTGAGTTTTAATATGCCTAACATAACTTTGTTTTCGTGTTACTAAAGCATTGCAACTGAGCATTTAAACTTTAACTTCTATTTCTTGAACCTTTTTCATCAAATAAATACTTAATAAATTTTTTTGTCTATAACCTTTTTTTTACAAAGGTCCATATAATAAAAAAAATATAAACTATGTACGTATATTCTTCTAAACTCATAAATACGACAGTTTGTAAGAATGTATGTATGGATGTATGTTTGTTACTCTTTCACGCAAAAACTACTAAATGAATTTTGATGAAACTTTACAATAATATAGCTCATACATCAGAATAACACATACTACTACTTTTTATCCCGGAAAAATTTGAATACACGACTACTTTTTATCCCGGAAAAATTTACGGTTCCCGTGAGATAGATTTGTTTTTGTTTGTCTAGAGGCGAACCTGAGCGAAGCGAGGGTGAGCCGCTAGTCAGATATAATATGTATACTAACACTGTCGGAGCGCTCAAGCTCCGGTCGATACGGGTAATGCGTGTAGAAGGCGTGGTTGCGCCGCAGCTGCTTGCGCATGCGGCACGGGCCCTCGGTGCAGTGCAGCGCCCACTTGTCGAGCGCGGGCGCGCGCGGCGGCCCCCACAGCCCGCGCTCGCGCGTCAGCTCGCGCCACGCGATGCCCCACTCCGCCTGCACGTAGCGCGTCGTGTGCGCCGCCGTGTTGCCCGCCGCCGACAGCTGCACGCACCACGCTTGTCTGTACGCACAAATCGAATGTACTTAAGTCTTATTAATAATCAGTATTTTATATCTATTGATATAATGTTTGAAGTCAGTTTGCAGTGGCCGTGATAGTACTTGCAGTTCCAGCGGTCGCGGGTTCGAGTCCCGCTGGGGGCATTCATTTGTGTGATGAGCACGAACGTTTGCACTCCAGTCATGGCTATATTTATAATATGTATGTATTTAAAGTTATATGTGTAGTGTATCAACTATCTGGTATCCATAACACAAGCTTTGTAGCTTACCATGGAACTAAATGGTGCTGTGTGATAATGTCCCAACATATTTATTTATAATTATTTAATGTACTTCTGTTTGTAAAAGGAATGCAGCTAACCTTATCATGTCGCTTTCAACTAACTTCATCATGTCGCTTTTAAGCTGTCGATGTGCGCACGCATCGTGAAAATTTACTCTCATATTTTTTTTCAAACGTGCCAAAGGAGTATAACTTCAATAAACAAGTGCACATACCTTACTAATTGCACATGGTCCTGCATATAAGCAAGCGCATGTTCCCTCGGCGGTTGTGGGCGCTGCTTCGCCGAGTCGTCCTTCTTGACCTTGGTGCGTGACGCGAGGCGCGTCAGTCCGCCCGTCACTTTCTGGATCTTTGATTGTATCTGATTGTGAAGCTCCCAGGGGACGCGGTACACGGCCTTAGGTATATCAGATAAATTATAATACAAAAATTACTATTGAATTATTATTATATCTTTTAAATTCATGTTTGCGAATGGACTATGGAAGTAACTGTACATTTTTCAAGATGAGTATGCTTAGTAAAGTTCTTTCTTCACAGAAAATAAATAGTGCATGAAAAGCTACAAATTTATGAAGATATATGTTAAGATCTTCAAATTGTTAATTATAATAAGCATTTGAACTATCATTAATATTTAAAAAAAAAACACGTTTCGTAATAAAGTCTGCGTTAATATAACATAACTAGCGACTCTTTCTTCGACAACTTTCATCCCCATTTTCACCCCCTTAAGGGATGATTTCCGGGATAAATTATTCTATGTCCTCCCCATGGTCTCAAACTTTTTTCTTACCAAATTTCATCTGAATCGGTTCAGTAGATCCAGAGATTACCCCCTACAACGTCACAAACTACCTCTTTATAATATTACTATAGATTATTCTTTCGACGACATGTAAATGAATTCTACTACATATATATACAATCGCAAAGCGCACCTTCCGCTCAGTATCAATATAGTTGATCCACAGCTTGTGTGCGTTCTCGTGCAGCTGCTCGCGCGCGGCGCCGAGGTCGGGCGCGCGCGCGTTGCCAACAGGCGCCCCCAGCGACATCTTGAACACCTCCTCGATGGCCGGCTTCTTGCATGCGTACAGCTCCTCCCACACGCGTCGCGCTGCGCCCGCCATCAGGTTACGACCTGGGCAACGTTACTGACTTAGTACAGTAATCATAATAATAATAATAAGCCTTTTATTTCCTTAATAAAAAATAATAAAATTTACAATTATTTGATCTGACTAATTGAATATTTTTATTTGACATTATAATTATTAAATTAATAATAATTTTTAAAGATAGAGTACTCATATGAGTACAAAAAGTTTGTATGTGTATACATGTTTGCACGATGTGTTTGTTTATTATTTTTGGATTAAATTTAGAACAACATGTTAACAAGTTCTCCTGGACATACTCGCTAGATCGTAGATCTTACCTATGCCTTCGAGCTAAGATGAAGGTCATGAGTAAGCCCATTTTTAGTTAAAAAAAACAAAGGTCCATGACCTAAAGTGACACAAAGGACAAAATTTGAGAAGAGGTGGCGTTTGCCAGTATATGTTATAAATACAAATGTCACATAGAGACACATTATACCGAAGCAAGGGTAAGTCGCTAATATTTTTATAATAAGTATTCAAAAAACATCCGTTTGACATGTTTTAAAAATGCATTCATTGATCATTACAAGTTGTATGTACAATGTACATAAAAATTTCATTTTTTTAAATTATCACTATGTAAAAAAAACATTTATTTATTTATATATTTTTGTAATAAAACGTACCTTGATGGGCTGTCAACTTATCATCCCTGGACTCGAGATCACCGCTGGGGTTAACGTGCCAAGTAGTGCGCATGCACGAGTCTAAGGCGATTTTCATATTCGCACTGAGTTGTAGTAGACAGTAAGTTAAACACCCTATGAACTCCAACTCGTGATTTCCTGCTCCAAAAATTAATAGCCTGCCAAGATAACAAAAAATAAAATTTATTTTTGGATAATTTTATTCATATCAATTTCTAATGTAAAATTTATATTGCCTATATGATTAAGAACAATACCTGTTCGTAGTAAGTTTGTGCAATGCTTCAAGTACGGACATTTGATCTGCGATAGAGTCCGTCGATCGTGATAATAAGAACAAAATTGTTCTATTCAAACAGTGATGCAATCCCTCTAATGACATGACGGAGGATTTCTTTTTAGCTTGTGTCAGCAATTTGACCAAGAAATCGAACACCTACGAAAAGATAAAATTAGCTTAGTCTACATATTCATAGTTATTTTATACCTAACACTTATATACTATGAATATATTTTAAAGTTTACGTTGTAACGGTTAGTATGAAATACAAATTTTTAAATTTCTCGGCTTTTCTGTACTATAATATGCATGTATTAAACATATAACCTTCCTTTTGAATCACTCTATCTATTGCTGAAAATTGCATTACAATCCGTTGAGTAGTTTAAAAGATCTAAGCGAACAACCAGCGGAACGACTTCATTTTATACTATGTAAAGATAAGTACTTATTAGCCAGCGTTAGCCATATACATTTTCCGGCCTATATTTGCCTTTTTAATAATTATTTTATTAATCAAAAAGAAATTATAATAAAAATATTGATATAGGCTTAATTCAAAAGCAATAAAAATTATTAAAAAAAAATATTTCACCTATTGTAAAATACATATTATATCTATTATAATGATCATCGTTTCACAGAATATTGTAAGTGGTGATTTTAGATTTTACAAACTAGATAACTGGTCGCGTTATCGTATTCGTAGCATTTTATATTCTATGAATCAGATTCGGATACCGTAAGTAATAAATAACAGTACCTGGGCGACCGAGCTTCGCTCGGAGTTCTTTTTTGTTATATCGTATTTTTTAGATAGAAAAAAAAAAACAAAAACTTGAATAAATACAAACAAAAACAAAAGTAAAAACTTTATATCTGGCCGTTCGTGTTGTCAATCTTGCGCCTTGGCCCCTTCACCACGATCCTTATACCCGAGTTTGCGAAAATAACAACCATATTTTGCGTGGATAATGCGAAAAAAACACCGCAAGGTAACTTGATAACACGCGTCCAGACATAAGACTAATCGGAAAACCTCCACATACCAAATTGCAGGGAAATCATTAGAGTCGTTTCCGAGATCGCTGGTATAAATAAATATACTAGAATTATTCGTTTAAATATATTAGATTAGATTTATTTTCACTCATTCGATGTACAGATATTGTGTCCCACGTGGAAGGTATTTAGAGGATTAACTGGATGAATGCGATTTATTTGACTCTTTCTTCATATAATACTTTCTTAGATTTACGGGAATATTTGACATTTTAAACGAAACTATCTTTTCGGATATCTTTCTTCATAGTTATATAAAAAATAGCAATATCCGGATATTGTATAATCTAAATTATAGTTTACCTCATGTGGATCTCTGGATAGCTGTCCTTGCCACAATTTGTCGACAAGGCGCGCTGCCAGATAGCATACATTCGATATATTTGACTCCGATCCAAATAATTCAGTATTTAGAAGATTTTCCATTATCGTTGTTAAAACCTCTGTTTGGAACTCTATTTGTTGTTGACTTGTAGAATTTGCAGGAGATGCGTCCAGAACTAGATCTATGACCTGGAATCAAATTTAAGTATTTTAGTCATTTAAAGTGTATATGTTGTAGAAATTATTGTTAAGAATGCATGGCGTGCTGTTAAGTTTTACAGGTCTATTTACAGATAATATTATACAGGTCGGTAAAGCATATTGTATATAAAGCTCCTGTACTAAACCAAGCGCGTTTTTTAGCCGCATACTTGGATAATATAATACCTATGTTAGGTGCGTAACCGCTAACTATAGATTTTTGAAATTTAACAGTAGACTCCAAAAACTCTTCGAACATATTTTTGATCGTGTCAGAGCAAAATACTAATTTATTATCAAAAAAAACATGGTACGCTATAAAAAAACGTGTGTTAACTGAGAATATAATCTCCGTTTCGTATTTAACCGAAATCCGTTTAGCTATTACAGCTTAAAGAAACTTTCAAATTTATAATTAGTATGTTTCTATAATAATCTATATATCTAGATATAGAACTAGTTCATCATATATAAAATAAATATACTTTGGCAAGAAGTATAGAAAAACAAACAAATAGATTTGATGACGACCAACTGTTTAAAGTATCATGCTTTTTATTATACTAGGCAGTTGAGTTATTTACAATATTTCCATATAAGGATAATAAAAAGATAAAGATAAAATATTTTGTACGCCTTTTACTTTAAGAATAATTAGATAAGAATCCATTCCATTGATATATGGTAAGTATGAAATTTTTGAGGTCAAGCGTTAATAAAGCATGTTAGTCTTGTTGTTAAAATAAGTGACGACTTCACGGTTACGACAAATGCATCTCAAAAAGCTTTTATTATTTATTAAACAAATCATTTTTCTTATTTTATTTTGTCTATGATTCCGTAGAGCGTCACTGAAATAGTATTAAGTAAACTAATTTCCGCATATTTACGCAATAAAAGAACGATCTTGGAGGGGCGCAGGGGCTACATGGCGTACAAAACATTGACGGCGGTACGGCGTCGCCCGCGCTCTAGAACAACATCCATTCGCTGTAACCTGTTAGTTCGAGACTTCATACTGTATTAGCACAGTCTACTAATCCATACGGTCGTCTAATAAATGCGCATATCGTGTGGGGGGACATACAGGTAAGATGTACCCGACTGCCATATTTAGTTTTACATGAAAATTGTTATTTTTTAACATTCAATATTAATAAGCGATCGCCTATTGTATGGATTTTTATACTGTGGAAATTAAGTCGGCCGTAAGTATAAGCTTACATGACACTTACAAATGTGTAAAAGTAATATTGAGATAGGTATTATAGTAAAATGAAATCAGTTAAATTAATATTGGCACATCCTTTACGCAAAAAATATTTTTAAAGTTGATAAACATCTATAATATACTTAATAATTATTGTTTGACAATCTGAACTCAACTTTTTAATAACATATATAAATGTGTATGTAATAAAACATATAATTTTCTTATCAAAAGATTTGTTTGTCTTTTATTTTCTTTATGTTTATCAACCATATATTTTATTCCATTCATGCATTCCCCAATATTTTCTCAATAGCATTTTATTTTTATTAAAATTTACTTAAATTACTACTTGTAATCGAATAAAAAAAAAACAAAAATTAACAAAAAATAAAGAGTAATTTATTTTTTATTGCAAAATAAATTAATAAGCGTAACACGTAACGTCAAATTACTTACCATTTTATTGAATTTATGTTCCTAACTCACAACATATTTTTATTTAAAGTAAAATATGTATATGTATCTACGTAACTATGTAAATGATATATGTTTTACACGGTATAATTATACATATAATAAACAAAAAAACCTTTTGGGCTAAAGTTGACGTGAATTCTGTTTAATAAATAATTAGTTATAACCCATCGATTAAAAAAGTAGTAGATACACAATAAGCGACAAAAAATGAATGAGCGCTTATATATTTGAGCGCGTTTTTTTTGTGAAAACAAGTTGAGCATTGCATATAAGATTCAATTTACATTCTTGTATATTTATTTCAACTAAAATAATTACCTAAACACAATTAGTGACAGTTTTAAGAGAATTTTTGCATGGGATTGTGTATCTAGTACTTTTTTGATCAATGGTTATATCTCAAAGAGAGACCCATTCCTAACAGTTAAAATAATGATTCCTGTGACTTACATTGCATTGGTATACTTTTTCATTAGTTTTAATTACAATGCATTAATCAAACAAAATAAGTATATAATTACAATAGCGACTCATCCTCGCTCCACTCGGGTTCGTCCCTAGGTACGTTTTAACGGTTAGTATAGATTTCTCAGAGATGAGATATTTTCCCAGAGTAAAAATGTTGACGCGGATAACAAGCTATCATCATACCAAATTTCATTAAAAGATCAAACAGACGAAAATTCTCTATCGATAATAATGACTATTGCAATAAGATTTTCTAAAAAATATAGAGATTCGACTCAGAATTTTATTAAATGTATAGATAGATGACTAACCGGCGCACTTTTGGCAGAAACATTCAACGGCAGCGAGTCCAGTACAATGACGCGCAAGAAGTCCATGACGGTGTGGCGCGCCGGGTGCTGCGTCAGCGACGCGGATGTGTTCGGTATTACTACTTCCTTTTCTGAACCTGGGGTAGATGCTCCTGAACTCTCACCGCTCTCACACACCGCTGGAATAATATAAATAATTAGCATCTATTAATTTAAATACCCCTGAAAATAATATTTGAAATTAACAAAATAATATTGACAAAATGTAACTCACGCATGTGTATATCATCTGAAGCATTTGGTGGAAAGAGCGTCGAAGCCAGTGCTGTCAACACTTCAGCGCTCATCATTAACGTTACAAAATCGGGTAGTGTGTTATAGAAAGAAAATAGAACCTGAAAACGAAATTATTATCTTAATTTATATTACATTATAATGAGCTAGAATCCGAGAGACGGCGGCACTACAGGGTTTCAACTTCAAAACCGTTGAACTTGACAGTACAGTCGTCAAACATAGTTGTAGTGACTCACTTGCACAATGGCAACAGGATGATCGGCCAGCCAGTCGGGCAGGCAGGCGGCGTCGGCGTGCACGAGCGCGCGCGCCGCCGCCAGCAGGATGACCACGGCCTCGGCGCACAGCGTGATGCGCGCCTGCACGGCGGCGGGCGACTGGCGCGCCGGCGCCGCGCTGCCCCACGCCGCCGCCCACACGCGCTCCACCGAGATGGCGCGCTCGCTGCCCAGCTGGTGCATGGGCTGGCCCAGCGCCAGACCGAACAGCAGGTAGTACAGCTCGGGGATCTGCAGGTGGCTGAGCAGCAGCCTGCGAGATGGAAATGTTTCATTTATTTTATTACGTCTGTTTTTAAATTGACTGCTTTCAAAAAAAGAGAATGGGTGCTTAACAATAGCTTTTGTGCTACTCCAGGTCATAAATAGTCTGTGTGTTATCCAGCCGTTTCAGCGCGAAAGGATAACAAATATACACACACATACATACTTTCTAACTTTCACATATAGCTATAGTAATAGTCCGATGAAGCTCCATTTTAACAAGATCTTTCATTATAACTTGGCAAATTTTATGATGGTGAAGCAAATCAACCCTTGCACAAGTTTGGACAAGATTCTTAAGACTTAATCGTTACAGACCAATTTTTCTGTAAATCTTAAGTATGTTTACATTTCTATAGAATATATGAAATTTCACACAGAATTATAAAAATGTAAAGGTATCAGGATAAGATGACAAATAAAAGTATTAATAATAAAAATGTATGTAACTCTCCAAAAAAATATACTATAATAATGTGTATGAGCCCTTCCAGACGTACCAAGCGAGCGGCGTGAAGCCGGGCGTGTAGAGCAGCTGCGCGTGCAGGTGCGCGTGCGAGTGCACGGCCGCCGTCAGCACCACGCCGGCCTGCTGCGACACCAGCTCCGTGTGCCGCAGCCAGCCGCCGTTGTGCGTGCCTTCGCGAAATCTGCTCACAAAATCAAATGTATATACTAAAACTTCCCTAGATGCCTAAGTATAGTTTACGAATTTCCCCAGATCACTATATGTGGTGGTGGATGTCTATATGTGATGTGTACTAAATTTTATCCAAATCTGTCCAGTAGTTTCAACAAAAAAGAGAAAAAATCACACACATACACGCATGCATACACACAAGAGCTTCTGATAACTTTCCATTTGTTGCAAACAAATAGGTGATGATAATTATAAAACACGCAAAGTTTGTATATTATCACATAAGGATGGTCCATTTCTAGTTAGCCATAAGCTTGTTTAAAATATAAATCAGAACTCATGAACATACCTTTGAATATCTTTTTACCGAAATTGTTATAAATAACTTGTATTAATTACCTTTGCATAATAACCGATTGTTGTCCCTGTCCAGAACATAACACCACTAATATCTTCATCGCCAACAATACTGTACTGGGGTGTACATTTTCCATCATAAAACAAAGCAGCCAGTCCATTCCGAGTACTCTTGATATCTCCTCACTGACTGCATTACTTTCTAGATTTCTCGTCATCAGTAAAAGACAATGCATGAAGGCCAAGCATTTGTTTCTCAAAATTATGAGTTCCCCTTCACCTTCCTTATCAAACTCACCATCTTTAATATCAACTCCTTGTTCTGATTGCGAAGGCAATGGGAGTGTGTACGCCAAAAATTGACCTAAGCATAGTAGATCACTGGGCCGCGGTTGACCGCCTAATAAATTAGCTAATAATTGTATTAGAACATTCTTTGTGCTCGGGACTTTTATATCATTTACGATATACAGCAGTTTGGGCACTAGCTGTAGTTCTCTCATTGTGCGTAAATTGTGCGTTCTGTGCGCAGTTTCCGTTGCCAGTTCAAATAAATGTTCCAGGAGTGATTTTATTAATCCGCCTGGTGCATTTAGCCATACGTCCAGATCACATATTAAGTCCTAAAAATACAAACATAAGAAAAATACATTATATAAATATTATAATAAAAACTTTCAAAAATTATACATATCCTCATACACTTACTTGGAAAGCAGTCAAGTTCGGAATAGAAGAAGTTTCCTTTTGACTGTCAACTGTGCCTACTAATCCAAATATTAAATGCAAGATATGTGAATTGAGCAGTTGTTTTTTCCTCTTTAAAAGCATCGCCAGAGTCTGATAGCCTTTCCGCCGGTCCATTTCTGCCTGAGCGGCTTTGTTCGAGCGCACCACACACACCAGGGCCTTCACTCCGGCGTACAGACATTCTACGTCTTGAGCCATCGCTATAAGACCTAATAGAACGGAGCATCCGCCCACAGTATCAATCTACAAAAGATATTAATTAGCGTTAGTGACATTCCTGTATCAAAAATTATAAAATTTGCTATAATGAATAGAAAACGAACATATTTTTTTTTATTTAACATAAATAACAATGCGAAATATATAGTGTTTCAATGAGTCTTACCATAATGGCAGCTGGTTTGGGGCAAAATACCCTCACACCCAAATATCCAACAACAGTTCCACCTAAACATCTCGCTGGTCCCATTAGATGTCCAGCAGAGTTGTGCAATATTCGTATTGGTGTTGCGTTCTCGTGTGAGGACATTCCAAGTTGTTTTGCTATGGCTTTATTGTCATTTTTACTGTACACTTTACGTATTTTTGCGAGTGTCAATTGGGATAATGCTCGTGCATTTATTCCGAACACAACTTTCTCTTCGGCTATAAGTGGCGACAATGGCTCTTGGTTTTGACCGGGTGGAAGGGGAGCTTGTAAAGTCCCGACGTAGTGAGGTCCCAGCTGATAGATCACTGATATTGTTGGCGGAGACAGTACCTGGTATTAAAAGAAATGACTTAATTCGTCCCTGGGTATATATTAGACATACACTTTATTGCTTTATTTGGAATCGTTTCAGTAGCACACGCCGATTAAGCATCACAACGTTCAGTTTTTTTGTGACTTGAATTAAAGTTATTATGACATAAGACATTTAAAAGTAAACAAATTTTTATTGAAATAAAAAAAAGTCTATAGCACTCGGTGATAATGGAGCTTCCTATTAGTCAACGAATTCTCAGAAACCAATAAGTGGTATCAGAGATTATCTCCTAAATCTAAACTTACAAATTTTAGCTCCCTAAAATATTAGTATAGATTAAAACAAAATAACGAATCAATTTTAATTTTAGGACAAAATACGAAAAAAAATAATACGGACCTATGACAAACAGACACTACTGCTAAGATTAAAAAAAAACAACGTGTGTGTGTACTTATGTACGCACGTAAGAAGTTATACTTCTTTGGCGTAACAGAACAAAAACAGTTAAAGGTTTCATCTCGTATGTCACAACTCTCTGTATGTAAAAGGAATGCAGCTAACTTATCATGTCGCTTTTTGGCTATCGATGTGCGTGGACATCATAAAATATTTACTCTAATATTTTTTTCCAAAACGTACCAAAAGAAGTGTAACTTCAAAAATACTCACATTTAATTAGTTTTATAGTACAAATTAAACACTTACATCCTCTAACAACAAAGCGGGTCCCTGCCGCCACACGAGGCGCGAGTAGCGCCGCCACTGCGGCGGCGTGCCGATGACGCAGTACACGCTGGACGCGCCCGACAGCGTCGCCGCGCCGCCGCCCGGGTTTGCGCTTACATAGTGCAGCTTTCCGGAATGCATGTGTTGACCTGGTGAAAAATCAGTTATGTTATGAATTTATTGTATATCTTATAGAAAACTCGTCTAATTAGATATCACATTATTTTTTAGCACATTTTATATCACAAGCCCTTTTTACCGTCCTCCCTTCAATACGAGAGGAATCAGTCCATAGTCCACCAAGCTGACCAAGTGCGGGTTGGCGGACTTCACATATCTTTTTGAAAACTTGCTAGGTTCTCTCAGACATGCAGGTTTCCTCACGATGTTTTCCTTCACCGTTAAGGCAAGTGGTAATCATGTTGAAAATGATTCGCACATGAAAATATCAGAGGTGGGAGACCCAGGATTTGAACTCGCTTCACTCGGTTTCCCAAATGAGCGTGTTACAACTGGGCTACCACTGCCCACATTATTATAGGTTATAGCAAAGTGTATTTTGAGGTAATTGACACCATTAGTCAATATTTCCCTTCTCTAAAAACTCTTTACTTCAGCTTAAAAATCTGATTAACTTTCAATCAACTTTTTAGTTAGATTTAGTTGATAAATTAATGACATCACAGACTCTTATTGCCATACAAAATCCATGAGAAAATCGCATTTAGATAACTCATAAAAATTATGCCAATTTATTGGTGGTGACAACTACCCGGTTATTAAAATTTATAATACAAACTACTAAGTGATGTTAAATTTATAAATTCATGAAATGTTATTAATAATTAACATTATCATAATAAAATAGTAAACATAAATGAAGGAAATACCGTCTAAGTAAAGCGAAAAGGAGGAGTTCTTCAATACGGCCCTATTAAACAATAACGCAAGATGGTGCCACTGTCCTTCGTGCTGCAAGTCCGGGCACCACACCCGCGCGCCGCACTCACCCGCACCGTCCGGCTCCCACTCGCCTACATCTAAATTAGATATATTTATTAGTTTTGACATGTCTGCTTGCCTTATTTTAATGGCGATGTATCTTAATGCAACCGTACTTGCTGTGCCAACGGTCGAGGGGTTGAGTCCCGTTAGGGCCATTCATTTGTGTGGTGAGCACGAATGTTTGTACAGTCATGGGTGTTTATATTTGAAAAATGAAAATGAGAAATGATTTATTAATAAAAAGATTTTTTAAATACATTAAGTCCGACGTTAGCACATCCTTTTAAGTAAATAGATACCTGTGCCAGGATGTCCCGCTCTTCCGTAGAAAATTTCTTAAAATTATACAACTCAATAGTCTTTCTTATATTAACCAAAACTTATAAATGTATGTATTTAAAGTTATATATGTGTAGTGTGTCAACTATCTGGTATCCATAGCACAAGCCTCGTGGCTTACCATGGAACTAGATGGTGCTGTGCGTTAATGTCCCAACATATTTATTTATTTATTAGGTATTTTGTTAAAGACGAGATTTCTATATTGTGATGGAAAAAGATCAGACACGAAACCGACGAACCGAACGACCGAAAAGAAAGAAAGGTAACCACAGATAAGTAAATATTATAATAGTTAATACAACACAATTTTTAAAGTATTACGTTTATATTGGCACGCGTTATTTTAATATGGAGCTATAGTCGTTTCTCGTCCAATCAGTTTGCTTGTTACCAATTACCATTTTATCATTTAACCATTTTATATTGAGTTAAAAATAAACCATTCATTTGTATTTAGCTCTATCTCTCATTTTCGAATCAAAAGTAATTAAATAATTCTCGGCTACCACAACCCGTAAAATTATTAATCAACACCTCAAACCATATACATACATATATTATACATTACCAATAGTTGCAATAAGAATTTTTGATGATTAACCATAGAACACTTACTATGAGGAACTAGAGTCTCCTGCGTAGACACTATAATGGCCTTGTCCCTCGCAGACAGTACTACAGTGAGACAGACCAGGTGTTCGTCGCGAGTGTTGTTGATGTTCCGCACCAGCGTGAGCAGCCTCACGCAGTGCGGGTCCGAGCGCGGGTCGGAATACTTCTCGACGCATATCCACGTTGAGTACGTCAACCCCGTTTGCGGCGGGAATACTCTGTCACCTAGAACAGTAATTATTATTATAGACATTATATAGAGATTATGGTTATGTTACCAATATGAAATATGCATGAGATTTAAATATAGGTGATTTTCTTTTTATAATCTTTATAGCTTTTGAATTAAGCCTTTATCAATATCAATATTCTTTAATATCATTTCTTTTTTATTAAGAAAATAGTTATTAAAAAGTGCAAATATAAGTGGGTAAGTCAAAGTAGTTGAAACGCACGAGAGTAACAGAGAGATCAGCTATTTTGTCGCTACAAATTGAGTCGTCATTTTTCTGTGTAGGTATATCATACTGTGGTCTGTGACGCCACACCAAGCGCGCGAAACGGCGAACGTTTAAAGTATCTGTATCGGTATGACATTTAAAAAAAAATATATACTAAATTTTTGTTTTTTGGAGCTGGATATTTTTTTACAATTATATAACGATGTTTAAATATTGTATAAAATAAATTTAAAAATCCCGCATATTCCCCCTATTGGTTTGGCCCTTAGTAGTTTATTTTATTAGAAAAAAAAGAAAGAATTTCCTAATAAGTGTATATATTAAAACAATGATGAATTTAACTTTTCTTAGTAAAGCTAGCCTATTAAAGATATTTTCTATTAATAATTATTTCAATATAATTATAGTCACATTACAATGTGAACAATGTTTTATAAATGTGAATAAATGATCTTTATTTATAATGAGTGTTTATTATTACATTTCAATATTTATTTATATATTTCTTATAACATATAAAATACCTGATCCAATACCGCCAAGTGTAGCGTTATCTTGTGTTCCAAGAGCGTTTAAATTAGCTGATTGTGGGGCGATACTGGGCAAATACAAGCAACCGAAGCCTTCAGCAGACATGTCAAATTCCACAAATGGAGGGAGCGTACAGGAATTTTGCGACCTGCCGACGTTAGATATACTAGAAAAATAGTAAGTCAGGAGTTCAAGGTAAAATTTTGGATTATTTAAACAATTGTAGAATTACCTGTAGTCCCGTGGAGTCGTCATTGATACTAAAGTTTTAATTCGAGTCAAGGGAACGGGTCCGCCGGGTTGCCACACTTGTCCGGGTTCAGGAGCTAAACAATTCAAAGGATTTCCCATACGTAGGAATTCCCTGAAATTAAAATATCATTCACAATATTAAAGAAAACTCTGAAAGATAAATGACTTTTGAAGATTAAAATTACCTTAATAAAAAATAGAAAGAATAAAATTCTTATTATAAAATATTATAAAATAATGATAATAAATTATTCTTTATTAATGTCCCACTGTTGGGCACGGGCATCTTTTAATTACGAGGAGGATCAGACCATAGTGAGATACGCCTATCCACATCTCTTATTTTCTTAATGTAGTTTTCGCTCTTCTTCGCTTCGTCGATGTTCTTCTTCGCTGTATGGCAATTATTATTATTTTTTTCAGATTGTTTATTTCGTTTACGAAAATATCAAAAGTACGAGACTCGATATTTGAATTTTCATCTCTTTTGTTTTTAAAGCAAGCGCGTTATTATTAGGTTATCTTGCCCTTGACATTAACAAAATATTAAAAAAATTATTTTATATTTCATTTATAATTTATGAATCATTACTGGCCTTAAATATATAGATAGACTAACAATACCCTCGGCTTCACCCGCGTTCAAACTACTAAAAAGCAAACTCTTTGACACACCGACAGCAGCGCCACCTACCGGGTCCAATTGTGTTTTCAAACTATCCCATTGAAATATACACACAAAATTTCATCCAAATCGGTCCCGCCCTTTAAGAGGAATAAGGTGACGAACATACGTACAGAAGAATTATATATATTAAGATATATACATAATACACAGAGATATGAATATAATATGTGTCGTGTCAATAAGCACGTAACCGTTTCGGTAGGTACAGTACCTGAGCTCGGTGGGGCGCAGCGCGTGCGCGGCGAGGCGCTCCAGCACGTACATGGCGGGCGCGTGCAGCGGGTGCCGCTCGGCGCGCAGCGCGGCGCCCAGCACGCGCAGCGCCACGCCCGCCAGCCCCGCGCCACACATCACTTGCTGGTTGCGCTCGCTGTTACACACATCGATATATTACCTAAGGTTGTATACATGGACATATGTATGTATTCAGCCCTTTCTAACGTCCCACTGCTGGGCAAGGACCTCCCTTCAATACGAGGGGGATCAGGCCATAGTCCACCACGCAGGCCAGGTGCGGGTTGGCGGACTTCACGTGTCTTTTGAAAACTTGCTACGTTCTCTCAGACATGCAGGTTTCCTCACGATGTTTTCCTTCACCGTTAAGACAAGTGGTGATCATGTTGGAAATAATTCGCACATGAAAATATCACAGGTGCGAGACCCGGGATTTGAACTCGCTTCACTCGGTTTTCTAAGCGAGCGCGTTACCATTAGGCTTCCACTGCTTAACTATAACTGTAGGTTATGCTTTACAATAATCATTAATCACGTATCTTAACAATCACTGTCTTTTCTTGTCCGCCAAATATTTGGTGTTGTTATGACAAAGTTATTTTAGCATTGCTAACGTAACATTAGTCAATGAATTAAAAAGAAATGTTTTGTGCATGTATACAATAAAAAAAACTGCCCTTTTAATTCCTAAATATAAAAAAAATATTTACTCTTAACCTCTTAAAATAAACAAAACCATGTGTCACGAACTGCTCTTGAGCTCCCTCATTTCAAAATGGACATTTTTAAGCGCTCTATATATCAACGAGCCTACATAATATATGTATGGATTTAAATCATTGAATAAAGTTTAATAATGACATAAAGACGAAAATAAATAAAACATCACATCTAACCTTCTAACCAGACTCTTGAGCACGTGCGCGAGGTAGTCCCTGATGGCGCGCGAGTACTCCGGGTGCGCGCGCGGGCGCGGCAGCGCGGGCAGCAGCTTGGCGAGCACGATCACCACGCCCGAGTGCACCACCCACGCCTCGCCGCTGGTGTTGCCCACCGACAGGTTTAATGGCGTCGCACGACCTGCTGGCTTCGCCTGTGGATGATTACAGTAGGTAATGGTCGCCGGTTCATATCCGGCTCGAAGCGTTACTTTTATTCGATTTACTAGCGACTCACCCTCGCTTCGCTCGGGGTCGTGCCTAGGTACGTTTTAGTTTTTTTTTGAGCGGAACCCTAATTCTTTTTCTAAAATAAAAGTAGCCTATGTTACTCCTTATAACATCACCTATCTTCCAATGAAAGTCCCGTCAAAATCAGTCCATCCAATTCAGAGATTATCCGGAACAAACAGACAGATAGACATTTTTTTTAATAATTGTGTTTTTCTTATAAGTACCATATATATATATATAATTTCATATGCATTTAGTAAAACGCTGTTATTTTGAAATTACAAACAGACACTTCAATTTTATTTATCTGTGTAGATAAAACATGAACGAATAAGTCACTGGACCAGACATATAAGCGGACGTACCTTTATCTGTCTTATTAGTAGCCAGGAAATTTCAGCCTTTGTCGTTTGTTTTTTGCGTCAGTCTCAAGCATTTACTTGTCAACAAACAATCTGCCAAAAATGACTAAATTTTCTGTTAAATGGTGTAAAAACTATAGCGGCGGAAGCAGCACTGTTTCTTTTCACTTGTAAATACATTATTTTATTACATTTATTGTTATTTATCACACAATTTAATAAAATTGTAAAATAAAATGTCATATTATCCAACTATGTTAAATATAGTCGATATTTCTATGTATTGTTGACATCTGACAACCATCATAAAATCCCTGGATTATACCATTCAGAACAAATGACTAAACTGTCGAGTGAGTCCATTTGACATCGACTAGTGCTTGACAATGTCGAAAAATATATCGATATTTGACGAAATGACTGAACGAATGATGTTATTTGTATAGTACAATAACATAAAATACTTTTACACAGTATCCTACAATCTGATGACAATAAATTTATAAAAATATTTTCTAAATCAAATAAAAATATAAATGCATAAATTATAATTAGTATGTGTACTTACTTATTTTTTTATTTTATTTTATACCACAATTATATACTTTGGAATATTATTCCATTCTAATAATAATAAAGATTATTTTATTTCAACACATAAATTACACAAAATTTTAGATTTCCTAGGGACCCTTCTCGAAAGAGAAAGTGGGTAGAAGCAGTTCGTAGAGATGACACCTGGATTCCAACGAAACACAGCGCAATATGCAGTGTACATTTCGAAACTGCCTGTTTTAATAACAATGCAAAGAAGCAGAAAAAGCTCGAAAAAGATGCTGTTCCAACATTGTTTTTACCTATATATGTGAGTTTATTAAGATGACTTACTTTAATCATAGGGGTTAAAGTATGAAATTGCCGATTTGTACTGAAAAATTGAAATTCGTTTTTTTTAAATTAACATACTTATTTAATCAAAATAATTACCATTATTATCTATACATTGCTGCCATCTAATAGGAAGGTCTTTTATGCCTTTGCAATAGAACTCTGGTAATCTAGATTCGACAAACTGTGTGAAAGCATTTTGTATTGCCTGCTGAGAAGAAAACTTTTTATCACGTAGAAAATTGTCCAAATCACGAAAAAAATTGTAGTCCGCTCGAGCAAGGTCTGGGGAATACGGAGGGTGACGAATGATTTCTAATTGCAGTTCCTGTAGAGTTAAAACAGTTTCTTGTGCTGTATGAGGTCTCACGTTATCATGGAGCGATAATGATGAAGATCGATTCATGAGTCGGGGCTGTTTCACTACTAGTTTTGCTATCATTGTTCGGAGTTCAGTACAGTAGATATTTGCCGTTATTGCTTGACCAGATCGGAGAGAGGTATAGTAAATAACACCATGCTGAGACCACCAAACAGTTAGTAGTTACCAGTACCTTTTTATTGCTAAGCTTTGCTTTAGGACACTGTTGCGGCGTTTGACCTAGGGTCATCTATTGCATTTTTCGCTTACGGCAATCGTAAAGAAACCACTTTTCATCACATTTCACAATTGGCTAATCAAATAAGCTATATCAATTTTATAATTGAAGCTGGTTTAGGGTTTGACCTGTGAATTATCTGCTAATATAAAGTAAAATCTCTTGTTTTTAGTCACATGAAGTAAATAACAAGCATTCAATAGAAAGTGTTCAAATCAATCAAGACGTGGTAGTACTAGCTGAAAGTTTAAACCCGTTACAAGAATATGTAAGTTCAAAATAGGTATAATTTTATTATAAAATTTTTACACTACTTTTTGTTACTAAAATTGTATTAACTGGTTTTTAACACTATGCTAAAAATGTCTATATCCCAAATTACAAAAACACTTTATTTAATTAAATTAGCTTAATATTTTTTTAAATAAGTTTATAATTATTATCTATACAAAATAATATTTATTATATATTAATGGAATATACACCCGATATTCATTCGTTCATTAACATTATTATAGGCCAACAGAATGTTGCCATCAATGCCATCGTATTTATATAAACCAGATTAATAAATAATTATTATTTAACACATTATTACTGCCTCTTTAATTCATTTATATTAATTTATTATAATAAAAACAGATATTTTAAATTAAAAGATGTAAAATTATGATGACTATGCTAACCAATGTCTAAAATGTCATTCATTCGTTCATCGATATATGTATTTTATCGATTACGTTCAAGCACTAGAAATATTGTATTGTGTACCTGTGTGTATAATAATGTAATAAAATCTTTGTGTGCGTTATGCGTCTTTTGGTTGAACGAGTTTTCATACATTTGTATTTTATGTCTCGTCCAGTGGTTTATTCGTTCATGAGATAAAAGTATCAACTATTGAATGCACACCCGTTTGTTGCGCATATCACAAATGAACGGTGCGAGGCTCCTGTGTATTCACAATAGGTGTGGGTGCAAAATGTCACACTTTATCAGACAGTCCTTTAATAATCAATTAATGGGGAACAATTAACGAAGGCCCGTCGGCATTGCTTTAATAAATAAATAAATAATAATAAATATATTGGGACATTAACACACAGCACCATCTAGTTCCATGGTAAGTTACGAGGCCTATGTTATGAATACCAGATAGTTGATACACTACACATATTATATTTTAAATACATACACATTGTAAATATAAACATCCATGACTGGAGTACAAACATTCGTGCTCATCACGCAAATGAATGCTCGCCCCCAGCGGGTCTCGAACCCGTGACCGCTGGCACAGCAAGTAGGGTCACTACAACCTGAGCCAAACGTGTCGTCTAATAAATTTACTATGCCACTAATCAATCCCCCTCCGATATACATACACAAAATGATCGATGTGTTTTTAATAGCTATTATTATATTTATATTAAAATACACATATAAAATATCCTACCTCATTTATAGCTGAACTTTGTCTCGTTAAACTCGGCGATTTCACATTGAGTGATCCACAAAACGTTGGTTTGTCGAATGAATCCAGAGCGACGTCATATAAAAGCCTCAACACAATGCAAGCGTGGACGAATACAACTGGTATTTTATCCGGAAATCTGAATATAATAATTTACGGCATAAAACCTTAACCAAAAATGTTGTCGTGATCATATTCTCGTATTTATACAAAAAAAAATGTGTACATATTTTATTATAAGTAGCACTTACGTCATTTCTAATATATTTCCCGTAAATAATTCATGGAACACCTCGTACAGTTCAGGGTCTCCTGGTTCCGTATCATTTTGAAGTTCAATATCCTCAGTGAAGCAACCCAGCAATCTTATCGTCTCATACAAAGTCGTCATACAAATCTGTAAAAAATAACTCAGATTGGTTGCGGTGAAAATATGAGAGCAAAGATATCTATCTATACATATATTAAAATTGTAACTAAGTCGAATCTGTACATTAAATATTTTTTGGAAAGTCTAATTGAAATAGACATTAGTATCGATACACAGTCCGAATCTTTAGTTTTTAGAATTTTTGTCTGCCTGTCTGTTACCGCATCACGAGAAAACCACTCGACAGGTTTTGATGAAATTTGGTATGATGGTAGCTGGTTATCCGGATCAACATATAGGAACTTTTTACTGCGGGAAAATATCTCATTTCTGAGAAAAAATATAAAAACTGCGTTGTAAGAGAACACTAATATATAAATCCTAAGAATTTGGTTTTTGGTCATCTGAACGCGGGCGGAGCCGCGGGCAATGCTAGTGTTCAATATATATAAAATTTCGTGTGCTTACCTCATGGTGAAAAAATTTGGCATTGGCAGGTTCAAACCTCATAGCTGTGCTGATAGTGTAAAATACAATGTGTATTAGTTGAAGCATATCGCGATCCATCAATTCGTCCGATTTTAATTTTCCTTCCAGTGACACCAGTACACTTGTCACATATACAAAGCCGCTGACCTAAAATGATGAAAAATAACCAGTCACAGCGTAGAAATGAGTAAAATGGCAAAATCATCGTTTCCGAAGACTTCTTATTGACCTAACCTATATAGTAACTCTTAAATGCGCATATTTAATATTAACTGCCTCGGTGGTGTAGTGGTTAGCATGTACGGCTGCACACCCGGAGGTCCTGGGTTCGAGTCCCGGGTCGGGCCAAGTTTAGTTATTGAATCTTTCTGTATAGTAAGTCTCAGTAACAGCCTGGAGTTGGGAAGTTGGCGGTGTTTCACCCCCGTGCCTCGGAGAGCACGTAAAGCCGTCGCTCCTACGCCTAAACTCTCACCGGTCGTTTCGAGTGGTCGTCCCACCGGAGTACGAGAGTGACAGGAATAGAGAGTGCACTTGTGTCTGCGCGTACACTTGTGCACTATAATATCTCCTGCGCAGTTGGCTAGTCTCAATGAGATTGACCGCCGTGGCCGGAATCGGCTAGGAGAACATCATCATAGTTACTCTTTCACGCCAGAACGGCTGAACGTATCTGGATGAAATTTGGTACAGAGATAGATTATATGTAGTATGGAATAGCACATAGGTTACTTTTCATCTTGTAAAAATGTATGGTTTTCGTAGGATAGATTTGTTTTTGTTTTTCACTAGTGACGAACCCGAGCTAGCGAGGGTGAATGGGTAGACTATACATAAAATAAAATTTTAACTAAGTCGAATCTGTACATTAAATATTTTTTGGAAAATCTTATTGAAATAGTCATTATTATCGATACAGAGGCCAAATCTATAGTTTTTAGAATTTTTGTCCCTTAAATCACAATGATATACATGTTAGATAACAAGTGACGCTGAATAAACTGACAAAATAAACACTGAACGAGTGAACATATTATTCATGCGCATTTAATATTAATACACTAATATATATATATATATATATATATATATATATATATATATATATATATATATATATATATATATATACACACCTAAATCTGAAACAATTTTGTTACAACAAAGCACACTCACCTTCCTAAATATAGTTCTAGTCCTATGCGAGTCCCTCAAGCAAACCAACAGAGCTTTCAATATATGCAGTTTCAACTTCAAAGCGTCGTTGGGCGCGGCGTGCATGCCGCACAGCAGCGCCGACATGTCCTCCTCGCCGGACCCGCTCACTATCAGCTCTCGCACAACGCCTGTGCACATTCATTAAATATAACATTTTCTTAGATTTACGCAAATATTTGACATTTTAAATAAAACTATCTTTTCGAACTTTTTCGCGGATTTATTCAATAATCTTCTTCTATATAAATATAAATAAAGTTAAAAATGAATCATCGAAATGTATTTACGCGCATAACTTCCGATCGACTGCACCAAATTGGATAATTCTTTTTTTTGTGTTTGTTTATTGTCAGGACAAGCTGTGTATAGAAGAAAATTAAAAGAATTTTTTATTACTAAAATAAGATTTTTTTTTAAATCTCAAGATATGAAAAGTGAGTGCATAAAATAGTTTTTATCCCGGAAATCGTCCCTTAAGGAGGTGAGGATCCCCATCCCCATCCCACATGAAAGTTTGTATGGAGAAGCAAGCCAAGGACGAACCCGAGCGAAGCGAGGGTGAGTCGCTAGTGAATATTATAATAATTGAAAAAAAATTATATTACTCGTACAGTAACGTAAAGTGAGAAAAGAAAGAATAAAAGCGTTAATAGAGAGATAATATTGCATATTATATAGACAAATTTACGTTAGCTAAGTTTTATTCATTAGCTTTATTTTATTAGCTTTATATTATTTATTTGTTTTTATAGGATTACTTCATACAATGATAATATAATCAGTATAATAAAAAATATGACTAATCTATGTAAGATTAGTCATATTTTTTATTATACTGATTCACCTAGCAAATGTTATGGTTTTAATATGATAGGTATGTTTTTTCTATACTAAAACTATAAAACTTTTTTAGTGTCTTTGAACGTTAGGAATTCTCTAAAACTAATAGCCAGATTTATAAAAATCATTTCGCATTTCATAGCCTATTTATTGAGAAAGATTATAGCACAGCAATTATACTTAAATGGAAAACGCGATAGGTGCCGCAATCAAATACTTGTATACATGTAGTGTATTATTGTGTATGTATATATGTAGTAATGATGTATATATTTAGTAAACTATCGTATATAGTAAGCTTACCCAAAGCTTTACTCCTACAGGACTCGTGCACGACCATGCCGTGTACGCACTTCGCACCGCCGCAGTCCCGGAACACGTTACAATTGTTCACATTGCCATTCAATAACGCAGTCAATCCTTCCATAACCAACGATCCCAACTCCTCTTCCTCAATTTCTGTATTCGGGTCTTTGATTAAGGAGTCTTGTCTGGATTGCCTCTTCTTTCGCTCTGGTGCTTTTGGCGATTCATTCACTGAAGAGACCTCCGTTTCACATTTGGCTTTCTCCTCCTCTAACAGTTGCTTGTCTTTGAGAAACACGGCATACCGAGAGAGGCACGTGACGAAAACTTCTAACATGCCCACTTCCCGGTATACGTCTTTGAAAATTGCGTTATGTCTAGAAATATAACAAATTCATTTAGTAAAAGGATTTATTGCCTGTTATTCTGAAATATTAGATTAAAATATCATCGTCTGTACTTACTTTAGTATATTTAATAGCGTTTTCATACATAATATGCTACAGCTTCTAGATCTACTAGCTTTCAATAACAGCGAAAGCGATATTAGTTCTTTACAGGGCACAAAGTTTAATTGAAAAACGATGAATTCCAGGAGTTCAAAAAACTTTTCTTGTATTTCCGCGTTTTTCGTGTAAATCCTTTCAGAAAATTGACTGAGTGTATTCTGGTTTTCTAATATGAAGTAGTTTGCGTTATCTGCGTGATACACACTTGATATTGCATCGAGAATGGTACAGCAAAGAGCTGGGGAAGTAGACTTCATGAATACTGATTGCAACACCTGCAATAAATAATTAATGTGAATTTTTCATATGTCACTAAAAATATATCTGTAAGAATTCGTCATTCACTGCAGTGACAGTTCGGACCGAGTAGAAAAAACGTAATTAATAATCGCAATAGATGGCGCGATGGATTTGTTATTGATCTTTATATAAAACTAGCATTGCCCGCGGCTCCGCCCACGTTCAGATGACCAAAAACCAAATTCTTAAGTTTTACATATTAGTATACTCTTACATTGCAGTTTATGCATTTTTGCTTAGAAATGAGATATTTTCCTGCGGTAAAAAGTATCCTATATGTTGACCCGGATAACCAGCTATCACCATACCAAATTTCATCAAAATCCCTCCAGTGGTTTTTCTGTGATGCGGTAACAGACAGACAGACAAACATTCTAAAAACTATAGATACGGCCTCATTGATAATAATGTTTATTTCAATAAGTAAGATTTTTCAAAAAATATTTCATGTACAGATTCGGCTTAGTTACTATTTTATTATATGTATGTATAGATACAAAAAAACCATTTGAATGTTCAAATTTTATAATAACCCTAAGGAACATAAAAATGTTAGAAAAAACTGCCAATAGGTAATAAATAAGCCATTTAGCCATCTATGACATTATAACGCGGAACAAATTAACTCGAGCCTTTTTTTCAAATTAGCTTCTGTCCGATATTTTGAAGTTGCACTTCTTTTACCTGAAACGCCTGAACATTCCTCACGGCCTGACCGGGGGTCGTCGGCTGCGGCAGTACGAAGCCTTGCAGTTGGAACAACTCCGTATTAGCTCTAGTTGGTCGTAACTCGGAAAATCCACAAGCGCATAAAGATGATATCATTAGAACCAAATTCCTTAGCGCTGCTTTAGCTTCTGAACCACTCACTCTTTCTTCTTCTAGCCTGATTATTGATTAAAAAAATATTTCTTCAATGCCTTTATGAAATTTAATAGGAAACTATGCATTCATTAATAAACTGGTGTTTTATTTGAAATGGTACCTCAAGCACTGAACATGTCTGATGTTTTGTTAGGGCGTTTGCTTGCAAATAACATATGAATAACCAGCAATACTTTCAAATTCAATTGCATAAAATAAAAAATAAAATGTTTAGGAGTATACTATTCAAAATACATTTTGTTCATCATTTATGATAATTATTTTATTATGAAGCATTGAGATATCATAACCATGTTATCTTTTATATAAAAAGTGTTTTAGTAGAATTTGAAGCACTCTTCAAAGCACCTGTAGTATAGTTTATTATGTAAACTAAATCTATTCAAACTTAAGGGGGAAACTTATTGCTAACTAATTACAAAAGCATAAAACGAAATATTTTTATTTATTGATTAAGAACCAAAATATTAAACAGTGCTTACCCTGATGTTAAATAATCGGGCACACCTTGTCTCTCATGTCTGTGGTAATAATAAAGATAAAAATGTAAGGGAAAACCTATGGAAAAATAATTCAAAACTAAGCAACGAAATGTGTGAAAGCGGTTACTACTAAAATATCTATTACACTATAACATGCTAATCAAAATGTAAATACATGAAACAATACTTACTTGAGAAGAAACTCTGATAGAAACAAATATCCTTGACAAGCTCGAAAATCATCCAATAATAATTGACTTACTTCACTGGAATCTTTTAGAAAACAAAATACTGCTACGAACATTTCCACAACCTGCAAAGAAATATCATTAAACATAACAATTATTTTTTTTAATATTAGTATATTATGTACAATGCACATGAAAGATTGTTACAACAACAATTTCATTTATAAATAGTAATAGGTAATCCGAAATAGAAAGATATATATGCAAAAATAAATGTAATATTTTGCTCAAATATAATTATATAATAGATACCTCTAAAGGTGTCAATTCAGGAACCCTTTGCATATTCTCAATACAAAGTGGCACACAGCTTTTATCTGTAAAACAAAAATAATATTTTTACAAATTAACTAACAACATTTAATATTATCAATAGCTAGTAACCTGTTAGTTATTTAGGTATAAGTTTTCATTATTAGCTTTCGATTTCGATAGACAGACATAGTCCTGCCAAAAATCACCTTTTGGGCGGAAAATTAAAAGAAATATTTCTGGATTTCGACAACAGCGCTACCTGCTGGGTCCAACTATCAAATATCAAAAATATCGAGGATGACTGTATTAAATATTAGTATAAAAGATCAGTTAGGGTTTTTTATATTATTTTGAGAGCGATTGGAAAGTTAAAGTAAAGGGCCATTTATTAATTACGTAAGGGGGTCCCCAAGGGGAGGAGGGGTTAAGATAATCTATACATGCCCTTATTTGGGAGGGGGGTAAAACCCAGTCCTACGTAATATTTTACAAGTCGATTTTTTTTATTTCAATCTATTTTTATTTCAGATGCTGATACATGGGGGTAGGACGAAGTCAAAAATCGTCAAAATTATCCTTACGTAATTAATGAATGGCCCCTAAGCATAAGAAATTTGTAATGAAACACTAGTTAAAAAAACTCGAAAAGTTGTCAAGTGACCTATGTCTACATTAGATCCAATGAAGTTTTAAAACTTATGTGTTATGCTATTAAAAATGTGTCTGTTCATAATATATTAATTACCTCAAAAGGCATGTTTCTTTTATGCATATCTAAGGCAATATCAATATAATATAATTATAATAATAGCACTATCAAACTATATAACCTATCAAAATGTATAATTATTTCCCTTTCTTTTAGAGTAAGAAAATATACTCTTATATGGTATACTTATGTATATTATATTATATATATGGTAATACATAAAACATAACGTAAGAGACATACAGTAGTCAGCAATTAATATGTTCCACACTGCATACTCATAAGTTATATTATCCTTGAAAATTGCTTACACAACAATTTCAATAGATAAAGTGTTAATTGGTTAGTCTAGTTATTGCTTTTCTAGTTATTGTTGATGTTTGTATACAGTTGAGTGCAATTTTATTTCTATTATTTAATATCCAAATGACTACAATTTTTTTTTATGTACCTTTATATTCATGTTAAGCATCATACATTAAGTATAAAGTATACCTTTGTAAAATAATAATTGAATATATTGACCAATCTGTAATTTATCAACTTGTTTGACTGCTTAAACCATTAAATATGTTATTACATATTACTTATATAATGAAAGTAACATAGTAAGATAACTCACTGTGTATGTACTGAACCACAGTTTGAGTCAGTCCATGTCTAGATAAGGTCATCAGAACTTCAGCCGCTGACTTCCTCCACATTATGTTATGTGGTGCACACCAAGATGTTATTGCAGAGAAGAGAAGACTCAGGTCATCTTTTCTTGCCAATTCTTCACATGGAAATGGATGACTGCATAATCGTACTAAAACCTAAACAAGCATTGATTATTTTTTAAAATTATGTTTGATATGTAGTAGTTTTTTATAACTTTATTTAATTACAAAAAATACAACATGAAAAAAGTGTGATTGTTACTAACTTGAACAAAAATCTTTTGCAAAAGTATTCTCCGCTCTCTTGGTGTGAATTCACTATTATCATCTTGCACATCTGCTTCAGACTCTGGTATTTCAGGTAGATCAAAAAATAAGTATAAACATTTGACTAGTGTTGATGGGATTGCTGCAGTAGTCATGACCTACAAATAGAACAAGTCACTTACTGTCACAACCAATACCAAAAAAGTTAACTAATTTATATTCTTTAAATTGTATTTCCTGAGACACAAATATAGGATTGTCATTTTAAGTAAAACTATGTTTTTGGATGTTTTCCAAATCAGAAAGATATTAAAAGTAGATTTAAAAAAAAGTATTATAGAATTGTCAAACATATTTATTTGAAATAATTTTATATTAATTATATATTCTATTCTAATTAGTTGAGAACAAGTTTAGTTTGAAGACTTAACAGCATGATGTCATCTTATATATCCTCCTATCAATGAGATTTGAACAAAGGTTGTAATAATTAATGATGCTTTAAATTGAAAATAAATGTATGAAGATTTTACATACATAAAGGGATTTATTTGTTATACTAACCTGTATCAATGATTGGTCACCAGCTGCCAATAGATTAAGAGTGGAAAGAAGCATCCATCCATTGCTAGATTCCTCTGAATTTTCTATTTCTAAAAATTTAGCTATTGCACAACTAGCTGCCTCTGTGCTTTGGTTACTAGCTCGTTTTCTTATCTCAGATACCATGAGCTTAGAAACTTGTTGACAAAAAGATAATATGTCCCAAAATTTTTCATTCATATCACTTGATGGACTTGTTCCAAACACCTGCAGTGAAATAGTGATCATTTAAAACTAACCAAAGTTAAGGGATTTAAAGTATTTAGAAAGATAAATTAAATATACTTTTTTATGTGTATATTTAATTATTTTTTTAAATATCTTAATATTGAAGTTAAAATTGTGACATCTTTGCTATATTAAACCATTTTTATATAAATGTTTAATTTTTTAAATGAGATTATTGCCTGTACACTACATCACAAAAACCAGAATCAATCAATCAAAAGAATCAGTCAATCTCAATAGGGAATCAATTTATCATTATTTAGAAGGCTTTTAGCATTCTTTTTTTTCTAAAATTCTTAAATTTATAACTATGAATGCACACTTGCATTCATTCTCATCATTTTCTTTGTGAATGCACCAAATGTCAGGTCATCAGGTTACACTTACTGGCAAATAAATGGAAATGATTGAAAAATATTTTAAAATCATCATTGTAATTCAGACATGTTGTTTATGTAATCTCTCAATGTAATGAAAATCATCTATATTGCAAAGAAATATAGTGTTGACTAATATAAAATGTGTATATATATTTCTATATTTTAAATAATTTATAAATATGTATTTTTTTGATATTAAGTAACTTAAAAAATTAAGAAACATAATTTTTCACAAAAGTATCACAAAATTGTAATGGAAGTACTTATTTCTTAAATATTTTATGAAAACAAACAACCCGCTTACATCCTTTTATGTTAAATAAATTGTCAAAACAAAAAAAATCTAAGGTTAAAATATATTTGTTTATCATTGTCTAAAATATAATACTTATCAAAATAAGTTAAAATAAAATCAATAAGAAAAATCTTCTTTGGTGACAAACCTTACAAAAGAGAGGTAGCATGTTATACAACTTATCATCTTTTTCTGCTTCTGTCAGTGGCTGAGGTGGATGTGTATATTCTGCAAAGAGTTTCTTCAAGTGCATTAGACCTAACTGTACGTGGGAAGATGAGCCCGAAGCTTCCGAAGGCTCCGCTGATGTTGAGGCGGACGCCCCACGCAATTTGCGCATTAAATTCATTTTAAGAAATAAATCATAAGCCCGGATCAAAACATTTTCTTAAGCTCGAAATTCACTGTTGTACTAAATGTACTCGTTTTATTATTTTCAAGACATATTTCACGAATTAAAATTATTCCGACACTACACAAAAGCATTAAACAAATATAAGCTTTAATAGTTCACATGTTTTATAATTTGTTTAAATTAGATTTTTATTTTGTTGTTAAGTATCTACTTTTAGAATACCGAATAAATGTAATATTTTTGATCTTTTTTGCAAATATAATTTCTATACACCCCGTACCCACAGTACTTTTCTTTCCATAGTCCATACTACTAGGGCTGTACCAACTACCGAACAATAAACAACAATCCCTAATGTCAATTTTTATCAAAAATATCAGTTCGGTTGAGTTCGATCGGTTGCGAGTTGACGTATAAATATACCAAAATTATAAGTGAATAAAAATTATAAATTCTTATCAAAAATAATTTCAATTCAATGAACTAACTATGCATTTACCATTTACAATAATTAATATAGTTTAATTTAGGTAGTTAGGTAGAAAATCGATAAGAATATAACAAAAAAAAACATTAAATCGTTAAATAGGGTTAAATAAAATTTGACGTTTTAATTGTTTATTTCCTTCTCTATCTTTAAAACTATTCTCTATTTAATTTGATCAAAGCAAATAATCGCTATCGCAATAAAATAATAAATAATTGGTTAATGTTAAAAAGATAAACTCAAATCTATATTTTATTCTGTTTTTATATTACTAATTTACAACAAATACGTAATTTCTTTAATTACAGTTTTTGTTTTTTAATTAAAGATATATGTACGAAGATTAAACGAGTTGTATAATATCGATATCGATAAGTTTTGGAATTTGGTAGCTTTTGCCTTAACTTTGACAGTAAATTTGCATCTTTACTCTTTGGTCTTGCGATTTGTCATTTGACAATTGAAGTAGGTAATTTATTTTCAGCGTGAAGTGATTTTTTACTAATAGTGTGTACTTTAATTTAAAATAATCACAAATATTTAACCATTGTATAATAAATATGCCTGAAGATAAAAATTTAGTACAATGTTATAATCGCGGTTGTGGCAAAGTTTTTGATCCCAATAAAAACGATAAAGGTATGTAGATTTTTCTAGATGCAGGTTAAAAAATATTGCTGAGTAACAGAATACATTATAATATGTTATTTTTTTAGTGAAAATATTTAAGGGGAACATTTTGTGTTATATATTTCTTTCTCTTATTAGATGAGTGCTGTCATCATCCAGGGGCACCTATTTTTCATGATGCTTACAAAGGTTGGTCTTGTTGCAATAAGAAAAGTGTGGACTTTACAGAATTTTTAAATATAAAAGGCTGTACATTTTCAAAACACTCTAATGTGGTAAGATATATTAAATTATTATATCTTCTATTAAATATTCTTGTTTTGTGATATATTTATATTATACTTTGTTTCATTTATTACTTTATAATTACTTTATTACTCAACTTAAAAGCTCCTTTTTCCTTCACAATATTTGTTAAATTAAAATAATTTTCAGAAACCTCCAGAACCAGAGAAAAAGGCATTAGATAAGGAATTAGAAAAAAAGGAAGTTATAGAAGTAAGGGCACCAATAGTTGGGCCTCAGTTGCCTAGACCACCATTTGATTCTCCTATGGTCACTTTACAACCTAGTATTGCAGAATCATTAAAAGAAATTGTCCACAAAGCAGCACAAGAATCAATGGCCCCTACTGATGGGTAAAATATAACATCTTTTTGTTTAGTTAATGTTTGCTGAAGAAATTAATTAATGAACACTTATTTAAATTATTACTTTATGATTTTTTATAATATATGTTTTTGTTTTCTTTTTTTAGATCCATTCAAATTGGTACTACTTGTAAAAATGGAGGTTGTAGCACCTCATATGAAGGCCCACAGAGTAATAACAACGTGTGTACATACCACCCCGGATGCCCAGTGTTTCATGAAGGTCTCAAATTTTGGTCTTGCTGTCAAAAAAGAACAACAGATTTTAATACTTTTCTCAGTCAGCCTGGTTGTACTACTGGTACCCATAAATGGAATAAAGAGGTATAATTCGATTATTGCATACATTTTCCAAAAAAATATATTAGTTAATTTTAAGTTACATAATTTAAATCTTGAAGTTATATTATTTTCATTTATAAAAACTAATTCTATGGAGGTTTTTGTATTTTTTGAATAGAAAGCTCCAGAAGGAACAGTTAAATGTCGGTGGGACTGGCATCAAACTCCTGATTTTGTTATTGTCAGTGTGTACGCAAAGAAATATGATCCATTTGTAAGTTTTGTGAAGTTGAATCCAATTCGCTTGAATACAAAATTAGTTTTTCATGAAGAGGGCAATGCAGTGTTTGAAATGGACCTTGAATTGAGAGGTGTAAGTAAAAATTAAAATAAACATTGATAGTCATGAAATGAAAAATCATAATTATTTATTGAAATTAGATGTTGCTTAAGTACAGTATTGTAGATATTGTTTTATATTTTTGCAGCAACATTTGCTTTATACCATGTCTTACTCTTCTTTTTATGAAATATTGTTTAAGGATGATTAATAGAATGCGAAAATAATAGAATCTAATCTACGTATTTAAAGTTGTTCAATCTCACTCAGGCTAAACCGCCGAACCTAGGAGCTTATCTGAAACAGTACTACAAATACCCTATCCCATATAAGGAAATTGCCTTAATTGGCGTTAATTTGGGCTATTTTAGTTGGCTTAAATAAATGATACATGATGGTGATCTGATTGTCTGAACTTTTTTATATAATATATTATAAATATGTGTATGAAAAAATATATCAAAATTAATTTGTCACTTGCTGGCTGTCAAATTAATAAAAAACAGACCTGAGCCAGCCATCTTGACATAGTTAGCGATCTCTATTTTATTGATTAGTGCCGTTAAGTGGTAATTATCAATGATTACAACATCGAAATCATTCATAATTCAGACTTAGCGTTACAAATCGATAAATGATAAATTAAAAATTTAAAAACCCCCAACCATCTTGACTGATTTTCATCAAACATAGCTAAGAACACTCACGACTAATTCACCTTTTAAACAAAACAAAATCAAAATCGGTTCATCCGTTCGAGAGCTACGATGCCACAGACAGACAAACACATAGACACGTCAATCTATAACACCCCATCGTTTTTGCGTCGGGGGTTAATAAAATAGCCATCGCTAACTATGTCGAGACTGGCGGCCCTGGGCAACTAATTTTACCTACTGTAAATTATCTTTTATGTTTTTATTATATTCTGATATACGCACATAACGCTTTTAGGTGGTAGATATCGATAAGAGTAGTGTTTCCATGATGGGAACTAAAGTAGAGATAAAATTAAAGAAAGCAGAACCAGGTGCTTGGAGCAAATTTGACTTCCCCAGGACTGAACCTAAGAAAGAAAACAAGCAACCTGAAGTACTAGTTGAAGAAGATGACTCAGTGGATTTGTCAACCGTTGAAGCTATACACTCTATGGGCAAAGTAAATGTTACAGACTAAGATTTTATTTGGTCACTTATCTGTTGTACAAATTTCAATTAAATGAGTACCATCATAATCTTATATAATTAGGTTTATTTTTGTATAACAATGTGTAAAACAAATCCTGTATTCAAAAAATTCAAATTTTATTGAAGAGTCGAAATAAAAATGCTTATTTTAAAAGAGGAATCTTTTAATCAAACAACCTTTATCCCAAGTATGTTTTAATAGTTCTAACAATAATATATGAATATTTACATACATAGATGCTAAACATTGTTTACCAAGTTACAGTGACAATGAGTATTTGAATATTTAATTTTACCAATATTTAATGATAATGAAGTTGTTGCTTTTAAATACACAGAGCAAAAATGAATATTTCGCAGCACCTGTTTGTGGATATGTTTGATTTATTATAATTTTCCATTATTTGAAATACATAATGATAAAATTTTATTCTACAATATTAACATTTACAATTTACAATACTAATACTCAAATGTTGACTAGAAACTTAGATTACATCTAATTTGCTTATGAAACAACTATCTATATAGAACTATTTACAATATCTCTTAAGGCTATTCCATAAAAACTTAAACTTGGTTTACTTACATGATAAGGTAAAAGTAACATTTTTTTTAAGAACCGCCTTGGTGTTTATTGTGACAAAGGTACCCTAAATCCTAATATTGTACAATCTCAGTGCCGTCAAAGCTATGTTACGTTAGGGCAGCTGAAATTTTGAGCACTAATATTATAACATGCACTCATGCATATTTAAAATTTCTTCTTGATATGAACCATTTTTCTGTTTACAATATATTTAGTAATTGGACAAGTATTGTAATTAAATAAATAAAATAAATATATTAGGACATTAACACAGCACCATCTAGTTCCATGGTAAGCTACGAGGCTTGTGTTATGGATACCATAAGTATATATAGTTGATACACTACACATATTAAATTTTAAATACATACATATTAAAAATTGAACCACCCATGACTGGAGTACAAACATTCGTGTTCATCACACAACGAATGCCCCCAACGGGACTCGAACCCGCGACACACGCACAGCAAATAGGGTACGTATGTCATATTGCTACACATATGTTTATAGCGTCTAATCACTGCAGACGGCACGGACAAATAAACACATCACTCGATCGATACTCTTTTATAGACAACAATTATATATGTATTTCAAAGTTGTATTTAAGTTTCATTCGTTTTCAAAAGAACTGAACTTTCATATTAGATCTTAACATTTCAGCTTATATATTTATAAGATGACATAGGTCTGTTGGCTCTAGTGTCTTGGACTATAATAATGTAAGTACATATTTATGTAGGTTCTATTTTAAGCTTATTTGTTAACGAAAATATATTTTATTTATTAGAATCTTAAAGATTCTGGTTTACATTTGATTTAGTAATTAATAACAAACTTAAATCTTAATATGTCTACACATTATTGTTTACTATAGTCACGAATAAACTTAATGGCAATTTGTCAGAGTGAGCGACTTTAGTGTGTAGAAACCTTTAGCACTAAAATGATTAGAAATATTTATGAATCACAGTTTTGGGTGTACGTTATTAGTAGATGAAAAATAACACAGATTTCTTATGATCTGGTTAAAAAAAACTGGTATCTATTTCTTCATATTATTCTCGATATTCAAGATAATTCTTTTTTAGATGCTCTTTCCAGTTTCCATGAACTATAAAGTTGATTAAATAGGTACATAAGCTAATGAAACTATTGCTTTGCATAAAATAGAAATTATAACTGTTAAGCTGTAAACATTGTTTATAAGCAAAGTAAAACATCAACTTTGTGAAAAATCAGATTTAGTTCATTCTAATTCATGTAAATTTTAAGATAATAGTTATGCTCGACTTGGCGGGGGCACTGCCGTGCCCCTCAATAAAGTAAGTGTGACGTACAAAAAAACTCATAATATTTTATATTCTAATTATAGTTATTAAGGTAGTACTTTCAATCGGGATACAGGAAAAAAATATTCCGTTTCTTCTCTGAACTTCATTAATATAGTGAACTGATAACATTTTGTTTTTGGCTTGATAGCTTTTACTAGTAAGATTAAAATAACTAAATTAAGGTGAAGAACATGGGTCAGTAGTTGTGGGAGGAGGTTGGAAGGCGGGTGTAGGCGCAGGCTGCATCCTGTACATATCGTGCAGTAGTGTCGCTACAGACACGTCACCCACCGTCTCTCTGAATAGCAGTAACTCTATCGAGCGTGCCCGCACTGCGCGTAAAGATGGCAGCAGGAGTAAAAGGCGGCCAAATCTACAAAAAATTCTAATTTGTTATTTGCATGAAATTTGATTAAGTAATATCTCTGAATGTATAGTTAATAAGTAACGTAAGTAATTCCTAGGAAAAATAAGATTTTCCAAAAAATATTTAATGTACAGATTCGGCTTAGTTACAATTTTATTATATGTGTAGATTATGGCTTAATTTACCTTGTAGGTTGTCGTGTATATCTAGTTCGTACGTAGTCAGCAAGGATGCACTGTGCTTGGTCTTGCAACATCTCTACAGGCTGAGTCTCACTCAAACCTGGTGTGTCTATAAATAAATAAAAAATATATGCCAATCATAATTTTTTGCTAAGTTGTCGATATTCAAAAAGTATCCAATAATGATAAATACCTGGTGAAAATAATACGATTGCTTTCATACAGCCACATTCGCTTCCGTCGGGTGCGATTTGTCTAAATCGACATAAAATTTCCTAAACACATAAAAACAACATGTTATTTATTGTCTTATTCTAGTTAACATTTTTATCAATATTCATTATATTGATGACTTCACATTTAAGAGTTCTTAGACATATGTTTGCTCCCCACATTTATCTAACTTCATTTTAAGGTAAATAGTAACTACTTACTTCTTACCTACCTAATAATATTTTATTTTGACCGTTATTCGAAGTTTACGTATTGAGATAAGCACTTCCGCTTCCGCTGCATGTGTGTCAGTAAAAATTTCACTTATCCAGTGTGATTGATACGATGCTGGTTATGCAAATGAAACTAACTACTGTATCACTTCTAGAATTCAGAGCAAAACGATCTTGATCAGAAAAATCTTCGCAATCAATATTTTTTTTCTTGAGAGTATGTTTCGTTTCTAAATAATCGAATCAAACACTTTTTATTTTCCATAACTAATTACGTATTGTGACAAAAAAATCGAAAATCGAAGATAAAGAATACTATACACATAAATATAGGTACTCATCAAATTATTATTGGTTACTTGCAAATCACGAATTAACTAATCTCCAGAAACGTACATACTATGAAAAATAGATACTTCTGGTGAAGACTACTATGGCTATTATCTCTATAAAAAAAGCTTTTGCAGTAGATACGTAGATGGCAGAGTATGACACTTCCTAATTGGTTTGATTTTCAAACTCATACCAAAAATGTCAGTAATGGTCTTTTTTCCTCATTATTATCTTGATAAGTGAAATTTTAACTGCTGAAAATTACAAAATTACATGATTGCTTAATTTTACATAACAGAACAAACATTTTTTTTAACTAATATTCAAAAATTCACATTTTTGAAAAAAAAAACAAATAACGGAGTACTCAAAATTTCTGTGCCTTTTAACATAAATAAATACCTACAAGGTATTATACAAAAAAATTAATGTCGAGCGTCATTTTTGACGATTTTCATAAATTTAAAATTCGATTAATTTTTCATTTTTCAAAAATATTTTCCAAAATATTTTTTTTAATAGCCCCAAGTGTCCCCTTGATAATAAATAAAATCCATTTTTGTATCTAAAATAGTTTTCGAGAGATTTGAAAAATAAAGTTGAAAAAAAAAATGAAAAAAAATATAGTAAATTTAGATTTTTGCAATAACTTTTGAAACAAAAATTATTAATTTTTTTCCTTTGGCAGAACTTCGATTCGATATGATAAAAGAAAACTTCTGAGAAAACTCGTCCAAATTGAAAGGGCCGATTCCAACTATTAGTCGATTTGACATGGAATGACCCACTTTATAAGTGATATATAAATATTTATATGGTACTGATTGTCCAAAATTTTCATTATTATAACCACAAAACACCTTTTATAAAATTAAAATAAAATGTAAAAATAAATATTACTTGTAACGTATTTAATTCCAGATCCGCCAACGGCTCAGGCGGTAGCCTCGCGCGAGCAGCCGGTGCGGCCAACAAAGGAGCCAGATCCCATGGCGCGGACCACTGTGCCAAATGAAGTACAAAAAGATCTTTCCAAGCCGCACGAAGTAATACGAGTTGGTCACTTGGAGCTAATGCTTGGAAAGGCGCTAAGCATCGAACCCAACGAACGGCCATGAAGAGTAATCGTGCGCTTGTTTCCTGTAATTACAATAGCTGTCTTGTAATTAAATTTGATTTATACTTTTGAATATTATGTATAAATTATTATTAAATACAAAGAAGTCAGAAAGTAAGCTACTTGGATGTAAGTTGCCGTATGTAAAAGTGAAAGAGTAATAAAACATTCGAAATTACTAGAAAGGTTTCGAATTTTCGAATAAGTACTAGAATGCTCTTTGTTTATGCATATAAAATTGTCGGCAGTGTGTCGAGAGATCAGTTGAATTTCGAAGGTAATTGAAAACTGAGAAGTACGAAATAGTGGAGAAAAGTGGAGTAAAGTTACAGTGAAATTGTATCCAGTGGTGAAAATTAGTGAGTGTTCAGTGACTGAGTTTAACCAGAACTGTGTATGTACTGCACGTGTTAGTGAATCTCCATAAGTCACTCTTGTAAACCAAGAGCAATAAAACATCAATAGTACAAAAGACGTGCTTTAATTTGCGATCCCCGAACTCATAGAACGTAGCAACACTTATATCTAATCTAACAATTTTCTTTAGTTTTGTAAAATTAACAATAAAATATTTATTATATACATAATTTTCGTAGGCGTAACAAAGTCAATATTGTGGAATGCAATGGGCGGGGTAAGTCAAGTGAAGGCGAAAAGTCACCCTTCGACCGCCCAATCGCGAGTCCGCGCCCGCCCTCCAGTCAGAAAGACACCTACAAATGTCAATCCACATAACTACAACAACTACTTGTGGATTTGCAAAAGAAGACGTTAAAAAATCCAAACTCTTGGATAACAATGTAACTACAATAGAATCTCTTAAAAGAATATTTTAACTTAGAGTTATTTTATACTAGAATTTTAATTAAAAAAAGAATTCTGTGTATCTAATGTTATGCAGTGACTCAATATAATTCCTTATAAGTATTGAATATTTTTTGATTACTAAGTAAAGATTTAAATTGACTAAAATATGTACCTATATAAATTATAACTGTGAATAACTTGGCAATACATAGATAGGTATATATAAATTTCTACTTATTTAGTTACTTTTAAAATATACGTAGGTTTATATTAATTACAGAAGCTACGTTTCTGTATAAATAATTTAAAATGCTGTAAGTGTCAGCTTACTTGTAGTAATTCCCATGTCGGTGCTAGAGGGGTGCCAAAAGCATTAGGTGGTGGACGCAATAGTGAAGGGTCTCCTTGAAGCTGCAACTGTTTTGCGCTCCACATAAGCTCCTAAATAAAATTTACTATGAATTTCTTCTTTTCTATATTAGGCATCATAATATAGTGGTAAAACTCTTAAGATATTTTTTATGCTATTTTGTTTTAATAGATATTAGTTGTGATTGAGAGTTTTAAGTCGTGAAATACCTAACACCGAGGTGGGTACACAATTAAATTTATTTTTTTAAAGAACTGGGCTGTATTCGGCTAGACAAACGGCTGTACACATAATATTATCATAGGTAAAAGCTTCGTTATAATGCTTTGTTCATACCTATCTAATTTTCTAATTTAAAAAAAGTTTACTGAAAAGCTAATCTTCGAGTGAGCGTTTAAGTCTCTTAACATACTAACTTTTAGCCATTAGTTACCAACAAAACAAAGATTTGCCTAAAAAATTATAGAGTTTACTGATATTAAGGCAATTTACGAAATTTATATGAATAAAATCACAATGGCTAATTATATAAATTCGATGAACTCAGGAAAACCGGAAATGAATAAGTGTTATAAGACTAAGTTAACAAAAAAATCTCACTACTTTATTCTATAATAAGCTAAATAAGTTTATGAACACTTATGTAGGAAAAAATAATTTGATATTGTTGACTAATTTAGCTATAGTATTTAAACTTACCTGACATTTATCACTTGACATAAGCATATGCAGTAGTCCAGGCGGAGGTGGCGCGAGGAAAGGCTCTGTTATAAGAGGTAAAGGGCTGACAGCGCCTGCTCCACCCGCTCCACTCGAACCCGCAGACGATGCTGTACTTAGTGGCGCAGGCTCACTTATGCCGTTTATACTAAACTAAAAAATAAAAATATTGTTATAGATAGCTAGCTGTCTGACTACTATCATAATTGCAAAAGTTTGTATGAGTATTTGTCTGTTACCCCTTCACGCTGTAACGGCTGGACGGGTTTAGATGAAATTTAATATACTGTATACTGATAGACTACTGTGGGAATAACACATAGTAGAGTATAGTCACTAGTACCCATACTATAATTGTTTATTTTAATCTAAATTCAATTTTCATTTTGAATAAATTATTCTACTTACCTGAAAATTGAAAGGTTGCGCAAGAGGCGTGTAAGGCGATGGTGGTGAAAGTTTCAACGGGTGAGGTTTGTGTGTGTGCGCCAACGCTGATGGCAGCGAGCTTAGCGCACTCGGATGTGGCTTTGGCTTACGCGGCCCTCGTTCGTGCTGTACCGCTGTTGATAACATTCATTTTTAAGAGTTAAATTATCTTTAGAAACCTTTTAATTTAGATGCGAATCCGAATCTTGCCTTATTTTATAGAAAATGATAAACTATGTTTGACCTATTTAACCTGACCCATTATTATACAGGGTCATTTTTAATTTACAGAAAACCTTTAGGGAATATACTATTTACATCATAGCAACAACATCTGTAACAAGAAAAAATAATATTTCTTAAATTTTAATTTTTATACAAAAATAAAAATATTTTTTTTGCACCTTCTAAACTTTAAAGTTCTAGCATCTGGCCAAGTTTAAATGAGTAAGCGCGGCTTCCTACACCCCTCCACCCCTCCCCCTCCACCGGACACGCACTTTCTTTTGCTAATTCTGGACTATTACCGTTTACAATGTGCAATAAAACTATGTTTATTTTTGTTAAATTGAAGATATATTTTTTTTTTCTTACAGATATTATTGTTATGTTGTAAATAGTGTATTCCCAAAAGGTTTTAAGTAAATTAAAAATGACCCTGTACTTATATTATATATATAAAAGGCTTATATATTATTTATTATCAAATTTATATAATAACATTTAAATTATTTCTTTAAATGTCTATATCTGTGAAATAAAGTTAAAATGTTACTACTTTAGTACCAAATATTAATGAGGAAAGGCAAGTAGGTTAGGAAAATGATAACAGTATTGTAAAATTTCTTAAAAATCATAATATATTTTTAATAAATTACAAAACTTATCTATCGTAATATTATCTAACATATTATGTATCTATTTACTAAAACAATAAAGTTATCAGCAACAAACAGGTATTAAATGAACTTACTTTATATTCTGAACTAAAAGAATATAAACAGAGATATAAAAGTTGATATTGGAAAAGTAACTTCGGTGTTGTTTAACACGGCGGATTATACAGCCGTGAACCGCTTATTCGCAGCCGATGGCCGATCCCCGGTAAGCCAGGATCACGTCGCATATAAGCTATATGATACAAACAGCAGGCACGGTTTATACAGGATGAGATGATTATTTTACCAAAACTCTATTATAATATTCATGATTTTTAAAAGTGTTAATAGCAGCAAAATGCGTTTGCGTAGTAATTGTTACGATTTCTCTTTTGTCTTCATGTCACCGACAATCTATACATATAATAAAATTGTAACTAAGTCGAATCTGTACATTAAATATTTAAAAAAAAATCTAATTGAAATAGAAATTATTATCGATACAGAGTCCAAATCTATAGTTTTTAGAATTTTTGTCTGTCTATTACCGCATCACGAGAAAGCACTGGACAGATTTTGATGAAATTTGGTATGATGATAGCTGGTTATCCGGTTCAACATATAGGATACTTTTTACCGCGGGAAAATATCTCCTTTCTGAGAAAAAATACAAAAACTGCATTGTAAGAGTATACTAAAATATGTAAAATCTAAGAAATTGGTTTTTAGTCATCTGAATGCGGGCAATGCTAGTGATCTATAAAGCTGTAACGTCACATATAATCCACTCAACATTCCCAATCTTAATGTCCTCTATAAGTATCATATTATTTATCTATTACCTACAAAACAAACTTAAATCAAAAATTGCAGGATTAAACACAAAATAGTTTGTCAGCGCGATCAATGTGCACCGGCCCCAGAGTAATGACGTCACGCAATCAGCTTAGCGCGGCTGAGTCCATGAGAATGCGGCTATTGTGTCCGCACATGGTACGGCCCGGGCGCATACGCTCGTTCCCGCGCTCAGCTCATGCCGGCTTAAAGTGAAAATGTGAATAGTGACGGACACTCCGCATGGGTATAGCTTAAATACGATTGAAAGGGTATGAACTGTAGAGTGCAAATAATGCTACAAATTGTAGCGTTACCGCTCAAAATATTATTAAATATAGTATATACACGGTAAAGATTTTGCTGTTTACACACTGGTGCAAATTATTTTATAATGTACCTAAGTGTGTAAAAATAAATTAATGGCTTATTTTATAACTATTTAGTATAGGAAGAGCTGTACGAGGTTTAGTTAGAGTACTGAATGGGGGGCGACCACTCTATAACGAAATCATTATGATTTCATTTATATTTACTATGATAAAAAAATGAGCCAAAATTCTAAAATAGTAGTGACAATAAAGACACCGAAACCATTTTGAGAAGTCAATGTTTTTTCTAACTTGCGGTAAGCCTTAGGCATAGTATCGCTAATGTATTAAAGCGTAGCAAACATACGCAACTCTAACAAATGTTAACCTTCGCTCAGAGGGCGAATGTAATCCCATATAGGACACGTGCTTTTTTCTCGGCTTCTTCCCCATTTCTCGAACTTTCGTTTACTACAAAATATACTTAAAATGTTAGACCTTTAAGGCTAGATTTCATTGGATCTTGCTACTAAAGGGTCATTCTAGCCTAGGGGCTTAGTTACAGAGTGACGCGTATAAGTGAGATTTTAATTATTTGTTGGATAATTGAAACTTAGTTTAAGATGACTGTAGGTAACTGCTTTGTTTAAATTGAAAAATCATTAAGATTATTACTTAATATGAAATGTAAATATTATATAATATTTTTACTAAAAACATATTTATACATATTTACTTTGAATGTGGACGAATGTTAGTGATAGTCGCAATAACATTTGTTATGGTAAAACAAAGCCTAATACTTCCATAAAGAGGACAAAAAAGTTAAAAACCATAAGAGAAGCAAATAAAGATAATAAAGCGAGAATATGTTGATGAAGTTCCATACAGTATAAATAATAAATAATGGTCTTGTAACGAACTTTAAAGGTTCAATTTTTTTTGCTCTACATTAACTGTTAGAAACTAAAAATCGTTCTAATCGTTCAAGCTTTTTCCATACAATTTCCAATCTATCTAAACCTCTTCAAAACGGCCTTTGCTGAATCACATTTAAAACGTTTAAAAGGGAGATTTAACTTCAAACATCTATCAGCCAGAAGCCCCCACAGTAACGAATGGAAAGTAAACAAACAGTATTTTTCCAAAAGGTATAGCTGCTACAAAAACTACATACACCATTGTACTGTTAAGCCGTAGGCATAGTCATTATATTTATTTGAGTTAAATATACGGCATATTATAAAATATGAGGTGATAATTTTTTCTATATTTTAGGCATTTTTTATTTATATTTAAAAAAAGAAGATGTAGGTAACTCTATCTAGTAGTTATTTTGTGTCGAAAGACTAGTATATTCACATAAATAATATTTTTTAAATATTAATTTATTTTACAAGTAAGTTAATATTTAAAAAAAAATGTAAGGTTTCTCTATTTTAATGTATAAAATCATCGTCATTAATTGATTATACTGGCCACTTTGACGAGGCGAAAGCAGAAATTACAGATACCTTTATAAATCAGGCAGTTAAAAATTATGAGAACGGGCAGGCCGAAAAATAAAATAAAAAGAAATACAAATAAAATTAGAAAGACTAGAAAAACAATAAAGGGGCATTGGTTGGCGGGGGATGGCATGGGTGGATGCTATCCGTGATTTTTAATTGGAAAAAGAAACTAAGAAATTGTTGAGAATAAGTGTTTTCTTATGAATTGTAACGAAATCTAGTTAAAATATATAAGTTTTTAAATATGATGCTTTTCCTTATATCCTACAATTAAAACAATTTACAAACAAAAAGAGAAGAATAATTTTCTTAGCATGAATTCATGTATTTAGGAGCCATAACAAGAGTTTCTTTAAGGTCTTATTACAAGATCTAAGAAACATCTGTTGTAGCAAAGTGTAGTAGTAACCCACACAAGATTTCTTGGCAGGGGGAAGTGGGCTAGGTAACTATGTGTCTACGCCGTAGCCGCCCGTAAATGGAGTTCTGCGGTCGATAGAGTAGAGTTGTTCGCCTCTATCGATATAGATTCTGAATATTGTACTCAGGTGCGTTTTAATTACTGACAAACAAATATTATGTTGAAGAAATAAACTAAATAATAAATAATCAACCAATCAAGCATGTCGCTTTCTCAGTATATTACTAAAAAGCAAATAAGTACATACCTACCTGCAAATAAATTTGAAGTTTTCGTACAGTAATGAAATAAAGTCATTAATTTTTTACTAGTATTTAATTGACTAATCAATAAAAGAGGTAGAGGTAGCCCAGTGGTAACTCGCTCGCTTGAAAAACTAATGAAGTGGGTTCAAATCCCGATCTCGAAACTCTGATATTTTCATGTGTGAATCATTTACAATATAATTACTTACCACTTCTTTTACGGTGAAGTAAAACATCGTGAGCATATCTGAGAGAATCTAGCAAGTTTTCAAGACATGTGAAGTCCATCAATCCGCACTTGGCCAGCGTGGTGGACTATAGCATGGTCCCCCTCGTATTGAAGGGAGGCCCGTGCCCAATAGTGGGACGCTAAAAAGGACTGAATACAAACGTTAATTATTTTGCGCTTTAATACTATTTAGTTATAGGAAATAAGGAAACTCATGATAATATATGTATATTAGTAAATATTTTATCGATAATATATACAGACAATGGAAGGCAAGCATTGTTTGTAAGCAATAGCGCCTTTGGGCGACGGTGGGGTGTGATTAATGACCCAATAATCCCAGCCGCTCGCCTCCTAGCCTATGAAAGCTTCACGAAGCCGAATTGGTGAATGGTCAAAAGGTTTATTGACCGAAGCGTAAGACGCACTTGTAAGACAAGTGTATTAAATGCATATTATGTTTCACAATCGTATTTGTCCTGAGACTATTATGGAGACTATGGAACCTGTTATATCGTCAAAATGTATACATTGAATTTACAATACTTAAAATTGTTGGCTTTACCATTAGTATCAAGTCAAGTGGTATTTTAAAAACATTAATAAAATCTCTTCTGTAATGTTAATATATAACCAAGAACTCTTGAAACGTTTTTCAAAATACAAACATTTAAAGTAATAATATATAATAATATGAATAATATTCAAGTATTTATTAAATTTTTAAGTTTTTTAAGATTTTCATTTCATATATTTAGGAGGAAATGCACAAAACGAATAGTAAAGTTATGTTATAGGTATGTATATTAAAAATGTATGTATATTAAAACCTTGAGATTAAAAAATATTGATATATCACAACTTATTCAGAAAGATAATACTTTTTAAGCTGTAATGTAGACATTAAAGCTTAAGCGGTCATAATACTGCTTAAAGACGTCGGGCGTGTTATTCAGAAGGCATGACTTGAAGATTTTGAGAATCGCTGCCTCTAGAGACATTTGTATTTACGAAGATATGTGTATTTATTTATGAATATGTTCTAAATGACTATTAAAATCGATTTCGGTAATTAATTATATTAAATATTAATAATATTGCTCATAGATTTCTACTTTATTATTACCTATGTCTATTATATAATATAATCACCGTTTTCATCAAATATATCTATTTGCCACTATGAATGGATTCTTTATATATACCGAAATAAATGCCATCATAATATTACAGCTCCATAGATGTGCATCAAAATCATCGTGTGGAAAATATCCTCTGAGAGAACGACCCCATGTCCCGACATTCGTTTCGACGTTAATTCCAGCCGCATTTGTTCCATTACATTTCCGACACAAAGTAGATACGCGTTTGCCGAATTGACTAGGTGGATGCGACCAGGCGAACCTAGATAGAAGAGGGTGAAACGATAAAATGTACTGAGTGCGAAAGGGATGTAAGATTAAAAGTGAGAAAGATGTATTCAGAAGTGAAATAGTCTGCTGGCTGAGCACATCATCATTAACGAGCCAGAGAGGGCGGAGGGCAGCAAAGAGGCAGAGGGGGCGCGTCAGGTGGGTTTTGTCCCACGGTTTGTAACACCTGCGCACGAAATTACTCCTTACCACTATCACCTTTAAAGAGCACATTTCCTCAAATCTGTAAAAGCACAAGTACCGATCTCGGGAATATTTCGAGTGCACCGATATAAATATGAGAAATATTTTGGTTTTTATTTCACCTTCGATCACACTGATCCGTTAGACGCGACCTTTGTCAATACAAGTTAGACAAATAATAACATTCATTACATACTGTATATACTGTAAGTGTACACACATATGTAAAGTTTCTATTTATATCCACTAATTAAACAAAGCTAAGAAAATCCTTTTATAAGTGTTATGAATATTAGATACTCTATTAGTCTATTATTTAATCATAAAATACTCGTATAGATGGGTGACAGTCTGCAAATAATAGTGCAGTTAATGTTGAAGAACAACAAGAAAACTCCATCTTTTGCAAAGTTGAAGCAGTAACCGGAACGGTAAGCCGCCAGCGGTTTTCAAGCATCGAGCTGTTTCAATACTTAAGTTGAGAGTGACAGTGTACCGCGTGCTACTTTGTTTTGTTCTATAGATAACTTTGTTTATTTGAACAAAGTACTTCAGTTGCTTAAAATAAATAATTTTATGAAACTTATTAGAAATTATTAATCAATACGCAATAACGCATGTTCTAAATAGGTATGATGACATGATTGTAACGAAAACTCGAAAATTATGTTTAATATAAGTAGGTAAAGATTTTATAAATGAATAAATATAATGAAGGTGCACAAAGATTTTTGTTGCAATCGAATATTACTGCTAATTATTATTAATACCAAAAACCAATTACGACTAAACCTCAACAAATCCACTCATCTGTAATGCAATTAACTCCCTACTGCAAAGCAGAAATTAATTAACTACAGTAGATCAAAATAACACAAAAAATGTATCATCAGTGCCAGATGGAGCAGTTTATCCCATTATATTTTTTTACCTATGACCATGCAATAATATGTTCAGACACGACATGGAAATTAAATTGAATGGGAGAGATTCACTCACAGAAGTGAGGGTTGAATCACTTTGTCAAAATATTGGTAATATTTCAGATGTTAGAGAAGACAGGATAATGCGACGATAAATCACATAATCGGATCGAACCGACCAACCGTCCAATCGAAGCCCGTCCCGCTTTTAGCGATATAATTTACAAAGAGTTTAACTAAAATGTATATTAAAATACATTAATAAAAATATATTTGAAAACCCAAAGGTACGCATATCTTGAAATCGTAGGTTTATATGTACAAAATATTTAATTTAATTAAAATTAAATAAAATTATGTAGGTAATCTAGGTAAGTATAGATATTAAGAAATATGTTAAAAATATATAAGGGATATAACATACAATTAAGCTAGACAAGATAGCTTCAGCTTAAAGAAGTACTTTTTATAATATTGTTATGTCATTGAAGTAGGGTGAACTCTAATTTGTTCATAATTGCATCTCTACAAGTACCTATTACTAATTTCACAATAATAGCAAAATATTGTTCACCCTCGCGTGCTCCCCTCTTGATCTCACCGTGGTCAGGAGAGCAGGAGGTGTCGAACACGTGTTACATTTGTAGCTCCTGAACACTCCTGGAGGTCGATCTATATAATTCGTAACGCTTCTAACGGGCGTAACACGCAATGGTTTAGTGAGAATGGGCAATAAAATTTAAGGGCAAAACGACCATTAATGTTGTGTGTAAATTGTTTTATAAGAGCTACAATTTATTACTGCTTTGAAAATATATTTAAATTAGCTTACTACTAGGTACGTTTTCATTTTTTTGAGCGGAATCCTAATTCTTTTTTCTAAAATAAAAGTAGGCAATGTTATTCCTTATAACATCAGCTATCTTCCAGTGAAAGTAGTGTCAAAATCAGTCCAGCCGTTTCAGAGATTATCCGGAATAAGCAGACAGACCGACAAAAATTAAAAAAATTGCGTTTTTCTTATAAGTCCTACCGTATATACTTAATTTCATATGCATTAAGTAAAACGCTGTTATTTTAACATTACAAACAGACACTTCAATTTTATTTAACTGTAGGTATAGATGTATTTTATTCTTGCTACTCTCTACTAATAACCTACTTATAATAATAATTACAATCCTAAAAATGTTTGAATTCATATAAGTTGAATTTTTTTGCGTAATATATGATTTATTATAAAACTAAATTTTACTTTACATTAATTGCTAATATATCACCAAATATAAATCTTCATTAAAAGAAAATCAACAGTCGATGAGTACCTAGATAAGTAACAAAAGAGCTTATATAAACAACCGGTGGTACAGGGGAAAAGGTTGCGTTCCAATTCATTACAGTTTAATACTCTTTTTACACAAAAGAACTTCAAAAAGGTAAGCACACCGTAGATTCCGAATCTTGCGCGCGAACCGTTAAATTAAAAATAAATATTGTGAAACGTCAGTATGTTACGGGTGAACGCCGGAAAATATCAGAGAAAAAATTGGAAAAACGTCAGGATGGACGATGTCGATTCACAGGGGCGGCGTGGGGTAAGGTGAATCTTTTTGTGAAGTGGAGAGAATTAATTTAACCCGCTGCGGGGTAACACGACATGGCGGTAATTGAAAAGTTTGCCCCTTGTAGGCTGCCGACGCCTCTACGCTCTCTGACGGCAACGGTTAGGCGTCTTCGCGACATTTCACTCTTCTTACAGATATTTATGGTAATTGCTATAAGTTATTCATACCAATTTATTTTACATCAGCCAGTTTTCTAACTTGAGGTTTATATTTAATTCTTCTCGATAATAGTAAAAAAGGTGGTTATTGTTTAGTAGTACCAGAATAAAGATTAAAGATTATATTTATATTCATTCAGTATAGGAAAAATAAGCCTGAAGTGTTAAACTGTTTAAGCGAGCTAATCTCAGGAAGTAAAAATCAAAATAAATCCGCAAAAAAATCTGCAAACATTGTTTTATTTGATCTCATTTTTTGGATCGTTTTTTACGCAGTCGGTTTATTTTTTAAATTGCTTTTTTATTTGCAGATTTTTAGTTTTGGTCAGTTCGACATTATTAGTTTAATTAAAATCTTAATCTTAAATTATTATTAAAAATATAAATTGTATATATAAGTAATTGCCTCTTAAAAATCTGTATGTACTCGTAGATACCCCACTCGATTGGTTTGGACGAAAAATTTTTTTCAAGATAAATTGGTGCCTAAGGTTCGAAATTTTTGAATTTTAATGATATCTACATAATATTATAAGCCCTAAGACACTCGCGTTATCAATACTTATTTAACGACGTACAAATCATAAAAATCAGTTGCGTAGCTTAGTAATTACGAAGAAACATAGTTTCGGACGTACATACATACATACATACATACATACATGCATGCATGCATGCATACATACATACATACATACATACATACATACATACATACATACATACATACATACATACATGCATACATACATGCATACATGCATACATACATACATACATACATACATACATACATACATACATACATACATACATACATACATACATACATACATACATACATACATACATACACATAAGTCATAACCTTCCTTTAGGCTTAGCCGCAGATGGGTAAACATAGACAATCAGATAATTTTATGTGAGTACTAGCGGAAGGCATAATCAAACCTATCCCACGGTAACCGTACATTTTTCCCGGATAAAAAGGATCCTATGTGTTATTGTAGACTATAATCTATCTCTGTGCCAAATTTCATCCAGATCCGTTCAGCCGTACTGGCGTGAAAGAGTAACTAACATACATCCATACATCCATACTCACAAACTTTCACATTTATAATATTAGTATAGATAGATGTGATTATTTTCATTATATTAATATCTATACTTGTATAAATTAAAACTGAAATGTATTTTGTTGGTAAACGCAACCTTTAAGAACGGATTCACCGATTAGGCTAATTCTTTTTTAATTATTATGTCCATAACAGTCCGAGTAGGGTTATTTAAAGGTCTTAAATTGGATAAGTGGCCCGGAAAATTAGAAAATTTCGTAAAATCTAAAAAGTGATTTTTGCTATGAGATTTCTGTATGAATTCAAAGATCACAAACGAATTTAGTCTTCCAAATGCTTTTAAAAGGCAGATGGTTAACTTTAAAACTCAAAGTAAGAGCTTTTTGATATCAGCCCTTTAACTTTTTCGTGAATATTATAAAACTCATCGACAGATCCTATCAGCGGCAAGATATCGACTTAAAATTAATTTTATGAAGTTAAATTGCGGATTAAGAATTTATCGGTTTACTTAAAATGTTGGACGCACATTTTTGATTACTATGTAAATTATAAGAATAAATTAATTGAAAGTAACTTATCTGTATGATATAAAACTTTATTGTGCACTTATTATTTAGTATAAAAACGGCTTATTGCTTAACGAATTCGAATTCCATACCTAAAAATTACAACCACATTTGGCTCTGTAGGTAATTGAAATAGTTTTTGACTAAAAGTTGACTTGGTTTTTTTTATTTCAATGTTAAAATTATTTTACTTGGACACTAGCTGGTCTAGACTATGAGACAGCAGCTAAGTGCAATTATTTGTATTTTTTTATCTTAATTATCATCTATAAAGGTAAATAAAATTGAATTGTTTGTTTGTAACGTCAAAATTAACAGCTTTTTACTAAATGCATATGAAATTATATACAGTGCTTATAAGAAAAACACAGTTTTTAAAATGTTTGTCTGTCTGTCTGTCCGTCCGTTCGTCTGTCCGTCCAACTGTCCCTCCATCCGTTTGTTTATCTGTTTGTCTGTTTGTTTGTTCCGGCTTATCTCCGAAACGGCTGGACTGATTTTGACGGCACTTACTGGCAGACAGTTGATGTTATAAGGAGTAACTTAGACTAGTTTTATTTTAGAAAAAGAATTAGGGTTTCACTCAAAAAAATTTAATCGTACCTAGAGACGCACCCGAGCGAAGCCAGGATAAGTCTCTAGTCCAACAAAACATTGAAAAAAATTGGTGCATTTAGATAATTAGTAATGGTGCCTAATCATTAATCAATATCAATTGCAAGCAAATAAGTTGCGGGTAGGTACGACGTACATATTATATTAATTTGCAGACAACAAATTCATATACTTAATCCACGATCCTAGAATTATTGGCATCCGTACTTAGTAGTTATTTTGTACTTTAAATCACCTAAGGGTTCAATTATCAAAAAGAAATCTATTTAACAGATTTTTAGATTCCGATACATAGCAAATCAATTATATATTAACAATTTATGGTTATGGGAAATAATTGCGGAAGTTTTACATCTTTCGTAGTTTTCAGCCTAAACTAAATTCAGTCAATTAGGTTAAAAACTTTGTTTTTTGTTGACTTTTAGATCATCAATCATCAATCAGCCTATCGCCGTCCACTGCTGAACAAAAGCCTCCCCCAATGAGCGCCAACCATCTCGGTCCTGGGCAGCCCGCATCCATCCACTACCAGCCACCTTTCTTAGGTCATCTGTCCATCGTGCTGCAGGGCGTCCTACACTAGGCTGGCCTAAACGCGATAACGCCTAGACTTTTAGATAATAATTGATAATATGCTGATTGCGTGTAAACAGAATTGAATGTTCCCTCTATTTTCTCTATTATTTCGCCACAGCCAATATAGGTAAATATTATTCATGTACACAATATGAACTGAAATTATATATTTACTTTCTTATTATCGTATTATTGTTATATAAAGATAGAAACTCACCATAAAAAAATTAAAATTCCTATAGAAATCGCTAGACCTTAAAGAAAAGCGGCAGCTGTGTTTTTGAGCATCTCGGATTAGTTGATACACATGAGATAGTGTTTGATCAGTACCGATTTTTTTGCCTTCTATTTATTCTTCGACTGTGAAGTTGACTGATTAGCAACTTAATTGTTACAGTTAAGATACAAAATTATTGATATTTTCTTTATTAGACTATTACAATACAATGTGTTTCGGAAAGAATCATCTACAGCCATATATTTTAGCAATCAATGATTTCAAAAGATTTTTACGTTTTTTATACAGGTGTTGAATAACATTTGAAGCAGACGAAATGGGTATGGCCTCTTTTATTTATACAATAAGTAATACCTAACCTTGTTTGTAATAATTAATACGACAGACAGATACGAGAACTAAACGATACTAATAAAATAATTATGAAAAAAATGGTGTGTTTACTTATGTACGCGCGTAAGTAGTTATACTTTTTAGTTTTTTTTTTTAATTATTTTTTTTTTGTTTTTATTTTATCCGTAATTTTCTCAGCAAATCCTTTCACTTAATATCTTTGAGAGTTCGCCATATTGGATTTACAATAACGTTACTTTGCTTATTGTGTTTCGCTCATCAAGCCCTTTCATTTGATACCCATAATCAAAAGGGTCATTATGGAAATGATAAATCGCCATTTTATAACTTCCGCCATGTTGGCTTAAAAGTGGTGGTATGTAAACGTAAACGGTAAACGTGCAGTCATGAAGACCAAACGTGTGTGCAAAATTTCAGCTCAATCAGACACTGGGAACTGGGTCAAAAACTTGCAAGATTTCATTATGGACAGACACCGGGACAGGGAAAACTAAACAAAAGCTTGTGATAATTTTTATTTTTGTCGATATAACACTCGTGTTGTGTATACACAAGGCATAGGTATATCGACAAAAATAAAAATTCAAATATTTATTTCGGTAATATATACCTACATCACACTAAATACTAAAGGGAGATTTAACGATTAACTTCATACTGTAGTCTAAAAACGACTAACTTTATGCTTTGGTCTAACGTAAAGTATTCACTCTCATCATTTTTTCCCCTAATGCATCAAAAGAAGTACCTATCTTATTTCAAAAGCCAATTTAAATACAAGCTTTTATTTTAATGCTCTAAAAAGAAAAAAAGAAAAATTATAAAAAAAAAAAAATATTAATAAAAGCTTGTTTTGAAAAATGTTTTTACAATTATTTTTTATTTTATTTTTAGAGTTTCGTACCTGAAGAGTGCCAACGGAACCCTATTACTAATCCTCCACTGTCCGCCACGCCCGTCCGTCTGTCAGAGAGCTATAACCGTAATAGGTAGAAAGTTGAAATTTCCACAAAGTATGTATTTTTATTGCCGTTATAACATCAAATAATAAAAAAAAATAAAACAAGAAAAAAATTTCACGTTCGTAATCGACCATCGAAGTTAATATACTTAGGTATATACAAAGAGTTAAAGTCATATTAATAAAAAGTACATTTACGATGATACGGAACCCTTTGTGTGCGAATTCGACTCGCATTTGACCGATTTTTTAGGTATTCGTATTATTCTCAGCAAACCCTTTCATTTGATATACAAATAAAAAAAAACAAAGTTCGCATCTTTGGGAGTCCGCCATATTGGATTTAGAATGACGTCCCTTATTTAACCATGCATTGTCATCCTAACTTAATATACAGGCAAAATTTCAGCTTAATCGGTGAAGGATAACTGCTTTAAAATTCTGTTGCAAGATTTGACCCGAACAAACATTTCAAGTTAAATAAAAGCTTGTAAAAAGAAACAGTAAGCCTGCTATGTATTTGATAGGTACGTTATGTATATGTACATATAAAATGATTAAAGGAAACAAGCGCGGATCCACCGTTAAAGACACGGTGGGCATGCCCACAACCCCTTATTGAAGCCGATAGGCTGATGTTATATCCAAGGGTTTAATAAATTTAAAAATATATATTTTTCAAAATTACTGGCGATCCTCTCGGTCGACGTAGATATTACTATAGTTATAGGAATATATTATATCGATAGGAATGTATTAATAATAATTATGACACGGTTTTCGAGATCGAGAGATCATCTGATCCCGATCCCGATCACCCGAAAAAAAGGAGAAAACTACTAATATTAAATATTTGTGTACGTCATAGAACACTGACGTATATAAATATTTACGTGCACAATCAACCTACATACATGCATACATGTATGTATGTATACATATTATATTATATATTACATATATTATGACACAACTTAACAAATCAATGACTGGGATAATAATCTTTAATCAATCTCTTAAATATTGATTAGAAGTCCATTAGACGAAGAGAATATGCAATGACCATAAATCAATGATGTTAACTCGATTTGAATATCACTAGTTACGTGAGTATAATATAAGCACGTTAACTTATCAGAAATATGAGGTAGCGGTATCGTCTGCGGCGGGTAAGTTTCGTGAGGGCGTATAATTACGCGAGCGAGTAAACATATAAAGGTAATCCGGGTCGCGGCGGCACAAAGTGATGCTCGTGAATAATTTAGCGACAGAGCACCTGCGGCGAGACCGCAGTTCGCAACTCGCTGCTCCTCTACCGACAGGGCTGCGACAGTTCGCAGTTCCGATCGCTATATTATCAATTCTATGTAATATTCACTAGCTTACTGATTAACACTATGAATACATGCGCCTACGTAGCAACGAGAGTACTGAACGTATCTGTACTAATAAATGGAGAGCCGATTTTTTTGTTCAGTTATACTGCGATAACTACTGAACCGATCGGACTAATACTCATACCATAAGATGGAGCGTGTTTCGGAGAAGGTTTTAGTATATGATATGTTGAATTAATGTATTATGCGGGCGGAGCCGCAGGAAAACGCTAGTTATTTCATATTTGCCTTTTTATGATTAACTTAGATAAAAACAATTTAGAAAATATGTTCGTTTTTATATTCAAAAAGATGACTTATACTATATTTTTTGCTTATGGAAGATGTTTTGATAAAATAATTTAAATTGTTATTTGTTGTACTTAAATATGTAGTTCAAATAATTGGCATCCCTGAGTTAAGACCGTTCTAATCAAAGTTGAGTACTTGAAAGCTTCGTATTAACAAGAGTTGGTACCCGACTTGCGACCGACATAGGATTCTATGAATATTCAATTATGCTTAATGTCATTCATTCAATGAAAGATATAAAGATTATATGTTATTTAAAACAATATCAACAAGCTTAGGAACGATACGTACAATGTATTTTCTGAAAAAAAAAGTCGGTTAAAAAAAAGAAAATAAATAGAGATGTGATAGCAAATTATTACTATTATCGGATTATTTTTCACTAAAATGTTATTCGGTATTTATTGGAGCATATTACCAGTAGCAATAAATAAAGGCGACAAAGGCTGACAGTGTAACACAATATTGGGTACATGGAGGTGACGTAATGACAGATAGGATCGAGCAGTGGAAATTGAACCGCCCTGCAGTGCGAGCTAGTTTTATTTTACTCTATATTTCAGCGAATGTGCCCTGGACAAGATAACCTGCTGTGCGCGTGATGGATATACGAGCATTTCTGAAGGCTTCAATCTCATAATAGGATTTGCTATTGTATAAATCAACGAAGTAGTTATAGTACACTGTAAAAATTGTACAACATAATATGTACAACATTTTGGTTCAAAAGTAATATACCTGCTACTTCATAAATGGAACTAACACCAACTGCCCTATTTATCATGAAAATATCATTGAAGATCAATGTGTTAAGACCTTTATGTAATGTAGAGACTGTACAATTAGACGTCGCGACGTTGACATTGTATTATTAGGATTCTTAATTAATAAATTATTGAGGTAGGTTTAATTATTTTCAAAATTAAAAAAAATACTGACCGTCTTTGTTCATATTAGCCTGGAAGCACTTTGCTAGTCTGCAAGCACGACACTGATTCCTATGTGTCTTGTCGACGGGGCACCGTCCTTTCATCTCACCACCTGCTTTGCAAGTATACACGCGGTTCCGGTGAATAGATCTTTTGAAGAAGCCCGAACAACCTGTAACACATGTTAGCCTTTTATTTGAATGTATTGTTTTATTTCAAAAATAAAAAAAAACGTAATTTACTTAAAATAACTAATTTATATATATATATATATATTTAATTATTTTTAAATTTAGCAGATTAAGACAGAAAAGAAGTGAAAGAAAATTTATCTTTCTTACCGTCGCAACTGTAAATGCCATAATGTTTCCCGGAGCTTCTGTCGCCACATACATTGCACGGTATATCGAGCAGACGGTCCCCTGAACAAAATATTGTAAGTATGTATTCTTTGAAAACATTTAAATATTGTTTGTATCTTCACTTAGTAATTAAAAATATATGTACATACAGTTGGGATAGTGTCGAGAGCACACCAGCCTGTCATGTCGGTCGCCTTTGTTAATTTATACATATAATAAAATTCTAACTAAGTTGAATTTGTACATTAAATATTTTTTGGAAAATCTTATTGAAATAGACATTATTATCAATACAGAGGCCGAATCTATAGTTTTTAGAATTTTTGTCTGTCTGTCACCGCATCACAGAAAAACTACTGGAGAAGAGAAATTTTAAAATGGTCATAGCTGATTATTCGGGCCAACATATAGAATACTTTTTACCTCGGGAAAATATCTTATTTCTGAGAAAAAATACAAAAACTGGTTAGAATAAAAAACGATGATACTATATAGATTTTAGCAAGTTCACTTACTAAATATGTCAAAAACTATTAAAAATAGCTAAACTTGAAAAAGTATATCAATAGCACTATTTTATTAATTAAAAAAAATGTTTTAATGAATATATTTTTGTATTATTTAGATATTTGTCAATAGATGTCGCCATGTGTCTTTAAAATACGTAGTTTTAATTCCAAAAAATTGAATGTAAAAATTCGACCTTTCTATGATTTTATTAGAATTACTACTAAGTTACCCGCGGTCCCACCCGTGTTTAAATTATCAAAAAACAATCTTTTTGGCTTTATAAATTAGTTACATCTATAGATACATTAAAATTTAATGAAGCAGTATCTGTGCTCATTTAGTAATATTTTTTGGAAAATTTTATTGAAATAAACATTATTATCGATAAAGAGGCCGAATCTATAGTTTTTAGAATTTTGTCTGTCTGTCTGTCTGTCCGTCCGTCCGTCCGTCCGTCCGCGGGAAAATATCTAATTTCTGAGAAAAAATACAAAAACTGGTTAGAATAAAACCACGATGATACTATATATAATTTAGCAAGGTAACTTACTAAATAAGGCAAAAACTATTAAAAATAGCTTATTTTGAAAAAAAAAGAACAATAGCGCTATTTTATTTAGTTTTTGGTCATCTGAACGCGGGCGGAGCCGCGGGCAATGCTAGTAATTTAATATAATATTTATTAAAGCTTTGTATGTAAATACCCTTTTTGTTGGATATCAAAAGTGTAACTAATAACTACACTTTTTGTTGATAGGTAAGGCTTGAAATAGCAACAGATTGTCACAATCTTTTGGTATTTCATGGCTTACCAATACTTGTTTATAATATCTAATATATGTTTTTAATATATAATAATCTAAATAGGTTTTTCGTGATTATTTAAGAAACTATAAAGAGTTTAAGCAAAAAAAAAATTATATACAAACTTCAAAGGTTTCGTCAAATATTTATGGCAATATATGTATGTAGGTATGCTTAAAACAACATCTTTAAAACCGGTATTAGATAGATAACATCATTATTTGGACAGTGTTAATTCAGTCATGATGCAATAAACTTCTTGTGTTTTCAATGATTAAGGCTTCTAAATACCTTAGAATGCTCCCTTGCCAAAAATAGATTAGTCAGATTACACCAATCTCGCTAATAACGTGGTGTTTTTGTTGCGTTTACAGAAACCTTCCCCTTCAGTTGCCCCTTTTCCTTAATGTTTAGATACAATACATATCTTTTGTTACACCGTCTCGCTTCTCTAACACTAAAAAAGCAAATAGAAAATGTGTTGTATGTATTGAAGCTAGGCATAAAATATAGAGACCTTAGGTTATTTGAATACTGTATACTCTCTCCTACGAAAAGAAACATGAGATAAATATCAACATATAAAACAGTTGTCATGATAATTAATAATAATCACTCTTTATTTGAATATTTAATATATCAATTTTATCATTAGAACTAAACTGTGTTTATACAGTAATGAAATCTAAAAATAACGTACAGAAACCTCTATCTATATTAGCCACGCATAATCTTATAAGTTATAAAAGCCGAAGCCTGTTAATATGACTTGTTAGCTTTACTTTCTTAAGCGAATATAGGTATACTAATATTATAAAGAAGAAAGATTTATTTTTTGTTTGTTTGTTTGTACCGAATAGGCCCCGAAACTACTGAATCGATTTAGATGAAATTTGGCACGAAGATAATTTGAGGCCCTGAGAAGGACATAAGATAGTTTTATCCCGGAAACCATCCCTTAAGGGGATGGAAATGGGCATGGGGGATGCAATTTTGTATGGTGAAGCAACCCAGGGGCGAACCCGAGCGAAACGAGGGTGAATCGCTAGTTTTTAGAATATTTTTATTAAATGTATTTACTTCTTATAAGGATAGAATATAGCAAAGTTAATGTACACATATCTATCCAAATACTAGTGATCATTTAAACTCAATCCCTCAACGACCGCGGACACGCCGGCGTTACAGTTAACAATAGATTTCTTAGAAACTTAATTAATTTCTTAGAAATTTACCTGGAGTAGTTATAATAGTATCTTATAAGCAATTGCATAGAAACTATAAACTTTGAATTTAATTTTTATTTTATAACAACGGTGTGATAAGGGACCCAGCTTAATGCCGTGAATCCCTTTCTCGGAGAGATCTTTTTTTTACGAGAATGGAATTAGACGACTTTACCGATCGTCTTTCAGGCCTCTAAGGAAAGCCTCTATAGAATAATTGTTCTCTTTAGTATTTGATCTTTATAGAAGAATCTATACGAAAACTTAAAAAATAAATTATATATGCATTTATATTTGTATTAGACTACTTTTAATGATTTGACAACGCTTGTGGCTCAGAATTTGTAGTGACCCTACTTGCTGTGCTAGCGGTCGCGGGTTCGAGTCCCGCTGGGGGGATTCATTTGTGTGATGAGCGCGAATGTTTGTACTCCAGTCATGGGTGTTTATATTTATAATATGTATGTATTTAAAGTTATATACATGTAGTGTATCAACTATCCGGTATCCATAACACAAGACTCGTAGCATACCATGGAACTAGATGGTGCTCTGTGTTTATGTCACATAAAAAAAAATGATTGCTTAAAGTTGTAAGTTTTAACAATTAAGTAGTTATGTTTATTAGTTTCTTAAAATGAACAATTCAATTAGCAGACAGTAGAAAAAGTTATTTTAAACCTGTTTGTGCCAGTACCGTCTCTGACGGCAGAAGTACGACTTAATTAGGTACATCACGAAAATAACGGAATAAAATTTATTTGGCACCTTATTAGATGTTTATATTAATTTTATCGTAAATCTATACATAATAAAATAAAATTGTAAGTAGTACGAATCTGTATATTAATTATTTTTTGGAAAATCTTATTGATATAGACATTGTTATTGGTACAGAAGCTGAATCTATAGTTTTTTTTAGAATTTTTGTCTGTATATCTGTCTGTCTGTGACCGCATCACGGAAAAACCACTGGGGGAATTTTCATAAAATTTGGTATGATGTTAGCTGGATTTCAGATCAACACATAGGATACTTTTTATTGCTGGAAAATATCTCATCTCTGAGAAATCTATACAAAACGTTTAAACGTAAGTAAGGACGAACCCGAGCGGAGAGAGGGTGAGTCGCTAGTATTAACTATATTTCATACGCCTACATACATGACTAGAGGCTTACGCTGGCTTAGCTCGGGTCTCAGAGCGTGGTTGTGTCCCTAGGTGGCTAAAAGTACCCTGTCTGCTACTTTAGGACTTGTGTGTGTACTTGGCATATTATCGAAATAAATAGCCCATAGAAATCACTAGGAAGTTTTCTTTTTAAATATTTTGTGAATCTAAAAGCAATTAGTGAAATAATTTTCAGAATCGGGTCGGTAGTTTCAGGGATTACCTCCTACATTAAAACTGACAATCTTTACCTTTTTGAAACATTAGTGCACTTAAGTATAGATTTCTATTTTTGAGTACCTCCAGGGTGTACCGATTAAATTATACAATATTTACTCTCCTCATATTGGATAGTTTAGTAGTTTAGTAGTAGGTATATTTTTATATCAGTAATACGGTCATGATTGTTCTTAAAATATTATCAGTCAATTTAAAGTGTTTTGAGTTGTTTGAGATTTCTAGTATTTAAATTTCCATGGTTGGTGTATAATGAAGTACTCAGAATTTTATTAAAACTTTATGTGAACAAACTTGCTCATACCTATTCATTAACAATAACCCCATTTAGGTTACATTTTTCTATTATGTATATATATTTCACATAAACTAAGGTTTACAAATATATACATAATATAACAAGTGGTTGTATGCGTTAGTGCACCGATGCGTGAGGCCCTGTGCAGTGTGCACCGATCTCTACATAATGCGCGACAATATACCTACGGCAGTCGTGTGAAATGCCACACTCTAATTCGCCGCAAATATATTAACGCTAATCCTTTGATTTTATGTACTTATCTCATGTAAATTATTATATATTTAGAAATATAATAGGGAGCATTCCAACAACATTCTTATTTTCATACTGGCTCACCCTCGCTTCACTCGGGTTTGTCGCTAGGTACGTTTTAAATAGATATAAATAGTTATTAGCCAGCGTTAGCCATATAATTGTTTTTTGTTAATAATATTGACAAATATTGACATAAATATTTATACGATACTAACGTCACTCAATTGTTTTGCCTTACCGGAACCTCTCCACTAACACTTAAACTTTATGGTATGGTTTTAAAGTACAAATTGACTTTTAAGTATTATTACGATTATTACTTCAAGGAATTTTTCAAAAAAAGAATTAGCGAGATCGGTTCAGCTGCTCTCGAAATTTGAGCTAACCAACACATTCAGCGATTCATTTTTATACGAGTATTATAAGAATTGAATGAATGTACCTTTATATAGCATAGTGCATATATTACAAACATAGTTATAAAGAAGTAATATAAATGAAAATGAAGTATGCACATCCATATCCATACTTCCATACCATATTTCATAGTATACCATGTTTCATACCATATTTCATAGTTCCTCTAGTCATTCCATACATATATTAGAAAGGTGAAAGTGTGTTTGTTTGTTTATCCTTCTTTCACGTCAGAACAGAGTGACGAATTGGCGTGATTTTTTGTGTGGAGATAGTTGGAGGGCTGAAGAGCGATATAGGCTACTTTTTACCGCGGGAAATTATCTCATTCCTACGGGAAAATACGTTATATAATATATAGTGTATCTATTCCATGCTAAGCGTTAAAATGTACCTAGGGACGAACCCAAGTGAAGCGAGGGTGCAGTTTTCCATACTTTTAAGAGTATTCGATTTAGTTGATGATACAATATATCAACAAGCCAGTAAAACTGTTTTTTATTCTGAAATAAATATATTACTAGTAAAGTCTAGCTTTGTTATAGTAAAAAAGTTTTTGTTTTTCCTATATACCTAGTTTCTATTAAGTTCTGTGTCTAAAATACATATAATAATAAAAGTAATAAATTTGCATTGGTATCAATGTTGCATGTCGAAATCTCAAAGGATGAAAACTTGTCATTGAAGACTTTTTAAAATTATATAATGTGCAATATAATATCTATCAACTGTTTTTTAAGTTAGTATCCACTCATCATCATCGTGTGTACCTACACTTACCTTTCTAATTGATCATTGGATTTGCAAGTTTTACAATGCAATATATATATAAATATAAAACATCGATAAGTCTCATTTCTATCATCCAAATAATAAAGTAGCTACATATCAAAATTCCCGTTTTACACTCTCTTATCAAGGGGTTGTGCTAAATAGTTGTGATTAATATGTATGTAATGTGATAAAATAAAATAATACATACAATCAATACAAACTTTAAGGTTCCTCAAAAAATGCAACTTGTTTATCTGTTCGTTCGTCCGTTTACCTCATTCGAAATCAGGTGAAAGGCATACAAATAATTTTATTTTTAAAAACCACAAGGTATAAATTTTCTTCAAAGGTAACAAAGAAAATTTATGAAAATAAATATTTGTCCATCTTTAACACTCCAATACATCTTAAAAATAAAAAAGAATATAGTCTACACAAGAAATAAAACGAAATAGATTTTTTTTACTTACTTTCAAGGCTCTACCATAATTAATAGATAATATGAATTTAGACTTATATTTGAAAATATTATACGTACCTATCACGTTTACTTTATTTACCATTTTAAAATGTTTAATTTAATTTTTATATATAATATAATTTAACTGTAGGCCATTGAGATGGTGTAAGCTATAAGTTTGCTAAACATGCATTGTCTGTGATTCGACGAAGTTTAGGATGTGGGACTATGACGAATGACTGCCTTTATTTAAGCAACGTTTGTTACAGACTTTGTTATAGGGCGTGGTTCTAAATTTAATTTATTCCGGATAAGATAATTTTAGTTCATATACTATCAACTATGTAAGTATGATATTTTAAGATTGATTTGATTGTTGAAAATATTAATATAGTAAGATACGGTAAATAATATCTAGTGATCTATTTCTTAAACTTCCTGTTGCAGTTAATGCCATTAAAGTTAAATGCCGACTAGTTGATTTTAAAGTCAATATTATTAATTTTATTAAAAGCATGAAAAGTAGGATAAAAATGTTGAGACTTTGTTAAACGCAATAAATACCGTTGAAATTAAAATTTTGAATCGATCATAGATGTTTCGACTTCTTAAAAGTCTATTTCCTTAACTTAGATAAAAATAAGCTATCCACTTATCCTTAAAAGTTGCTAACATTATCATCGGGCACTTAATTAATGTATAGTACATACCGATCAACCTGTATGACAATTCTAATAACGAAAACAGCTGTATACGCTGTTATTTGATTGAGGTATCCATTTTATATTATTGATGGAATTATATATTATAAAATATATTATTTGATGGAACTCATCTAAACTTTATAACACATACTAATATTATAATTTTGAAAAAAACTCTGTCTGTATATTCTGTGTGTAAATTGCTGAGTCAATTTAGATGAATTTTGGGATAGAGATAGATGGATCATAGGGCATTGAAGAAGGACATAAGTAGATTACTTTTTATCACGAAAATAAAACTTAAAGGGGGTGCAATGAAAGTATAAAAGTACTATGTTTTTGTCCACTAGAGACAAAAATGATAATGAATATTGGTATATTATACATATTTCCAGAAAATAAAGCGTAATATTTTGTAATTAAGATTAAGGGAAGTGTGTGAAAATTATAAATGCAAAAGACTACCTATGGCCGGTAAGTTTATTAAAGTTAATAAAATGAAGTGTAATTACCATTATTATTCGTTTATTTGAAACATACTGTATTAAGTTAGAAGAAGCAGCTTGGCAAGGGAGCGTGAACTAACGAAGTTTCGGGTTCGTCCCTAAGTTACATTCGCCGGGACGAGGATTTGTTGCGTCTCAATGATCTTAAACGTTGTCTTTATGCAAACTACGTATTCAGTTTACACGCAGAACCTATCTATGAGTACATATTACCAAATTGTTCTTGTATGTATTCGTGTTTAACAGAAGTATATTGTATGTATCTATGTATACATATAATAAAACTGTAGAGGTCGAATGTCTGTACATAGAAAAAAATGCTTTAAACCGAGTCAGGGGTATGTAAGAAGAGGAATAGAACAAAACCAGATTTTTTTTTCAATTTTTTTGTTTCTCTGTCAGTTTGTCTGTTTGTACTTTCCTGGCTAATCTCCGAAACTGTTGGACCGATTTAAATGAAATTTTGTATGGTGGTACCTTATATTCCCGGTCAATATTTTAGATCCTTTTCATCCCGGAAAATTAAAGAGTTTCCGTGGAATAGATTTGTTTATGTTCTAGCTAATTATAAAATATATTGTTTTTTTTTTAATTACGTAATTACTTGAAGTATCTTCTAGATCATATCTTTAAATTTAAAAAGAAGGATTTCTCCCTTTTATAAAATAGTTAATATTATTTGTAAAGTTATCTAAAAAAAAATAAAATATTGCGTTGTAGGTAAATGTAGGATCTTTAAATTGGATCTCTCATTTTCTAATATTTAACAAAGTTTGGATACTCTCCATTTCATAAAACTATCACTTATTATTATTCCACTACTTATTGATACCGTCTTATTGTGTATTGATTGATACAACTAATTATGGTTATAAATAAATAATACAGTTATTAAATTTTATTTATGATGGTTTTTTTGCATACTTCTATAATACTGCTGTAAATAAAAATTTTGGCATGCATTTATTATTAGTACTAGCGGCTCACCCTCGCCTCGGTTCGCCTCTAGAAAAACAAAAACAAACCTATCCCTCGGGAACCACATATTTTTCCGGGATGAAAAGTAGCTTCTGTATTATTACAGACTATCTATCTCTGCGCCAAACATCCAGATCCGTTCAGCCGTTCTGGCGTGAAAGAGTAACAAATAACCACACTTACAAACTTTCACATTTATAATATTAATACCGATTTATTTTAAAAATGCCTCATTAGTGTTAACTTTAATATTTCCCGCGGTTCTACATTTAATGTATTTTCTATAGAGCTCTATAATCTTTACTCTAATATTTTTCAACTCCATGGTACCTTATAATCTCTTACTTAGGCACTATATTATTTTGAGGCAGCGCAGTTCGGGCACTAAGAGGACGTATCATAAAAACTGTGAACTAAACAATTTAACCCTTTTTTGTGTATGCACATACATATATTATATAAAAAATGTAAGAACGTTAAAATATAAAAAACTAAAGTAATTAAAGTAACTTACCTGTACCCATTCTACGGAAAGCCGTTGTCGGCAACCGTTGCTTTTCCCAAAACGCCGACAGTTCGCCGTTTGTATCACTTGGCTATACGCAATAATTTCACCACAATTCAATTCAAAGTTTACACATGACTACTCTAATTTTTATTTTCGTAAATTTAATCGAAAATTTAACTTCTAATTTTAAATGAATGTTACTCTAAATCAAATCACTGCCGACCGTATAGATATCTAGAGCTGATAGAAATGGTATTTAAAACTTAAATCTGACCAGATGCGAAAATTTAAATGACTTTTCTTTATGACTTCGCCACTCAGCCGCGGCTTTCGACAGACTGGTCTGATAATTGTGATCTTTGAAGCCGCTGCGGAGATCGCGAGTCACATCATCCCCTGATTACATCGAGTTCCACCCCCGACAGGGATGGGAAATAAACTGAGGGTGAGGTGCGAGAGGAACAGTCGCGATCTCATCTTGTGTCTCAGTTCGTAGGCTATATTGTCACTGTATCAGTGGCGGCGAATCTGTGTTACATGTAAACGATAGAGAAAATCATTTTAATAGAGTTTGAATATTTTATTGATTAACAAAAAAAAGGTAAATAATGATACCAAAGCTATACTAACACTACGTAATATATTATTTGCAGATATATATTATAAAATGTAATAGAATTAAATAGTAAGCAACAAAGATTATGCCCAAAAATATTTAATTATGCTTACAATTACTAAATTTTTAGGCTTTTAAAATAAATAAATAATCATATACTTATAATTATATCACATGAAATATTCTCTGTCTACATAACTCGATAATATACTCGATAAATAGGTAATAATCTTACTAAGAGTCTTTAAAACGCTGATACACAAATTTCGTAATAAAAGTTTACTATTTAGAAATAAATATGAAAAAAATGCTTTAGATAACTACCAGGACTGTAAACATTAAAATGTCAAGTAAGATCAGGGGTGAGAAGGGAGCTTTAATTGACTGGGCGGCGTCGACGACCAATCCGCAACCGCCTTTTATATAGGGGGCGGCGCGTACGGCTTTTGAATTGAAATCGAGCTACGAAGCGAAAATGCCACGTGCGACATAGACTTACGGCTTATTACACAAGTGACAAGCTATAGATGCCGCCGCAAGATCATTTGGAAAATATATCCGACTAACACCCGTCTGACCGTTCTGTCGGATAAGTGACCTTGTTTACATTACCAGCAATAGGTGCTTAATCGATGTATAGTTTTGACCTGTTTTGGGAGCTTGTTCTATTTATACTTCACTTGTCGTGTACCTACCTCCATGCTCACACTCAAACCAAGTCCGTCGCATAATTTTACTAAAAAATTAAATTGGTAATTTTATGTTATATTATTATAGTTTATTAATATTTTTAAAATTAATGTTTAACACAATTTTCTATTACTTAAATTACACAAGTGAGACACATAAATATACGATGTAGAAACATTTATATATATATATATATATATATATATATATATATATATATATATATATATATATATATAAGAGATATTAAACTGCTCTAAAAAGAACCAAATAAACTTTAAATTTAACCAAACCCAACAATTTATTACATTACACAGTTTATATGATGTAAAAGCTCGTCGCGAGATTTACCTATTTTATAAAAAAAGATATTATATTTTAACATTTTGTTTCTTGTTCGTCTACACAGGTGAATCTCGCGACAAGCTCCTTTATCATACAGATATATTATGTACATTTATATTAGGTACATTTGTCATTATTTCTAGGTTTCAATGAAATTGTTGAGATGTACCTAATGAAATAAGAACTACAGAAGATTTAAAGGGGATTATTTCTTGTCTAAATTTAAAATATTAAGGTCTTTCTTTTACGCTGCCATATTTACAGAAAAGATCATTTTAAGTGGTTGTGACCATTTTATGGCTTAAAATGATCACGCTGAACTCTGTCTGCGACCCATGCGGGAGCTGGTGAAACAATAGATATACAATTTAAGGTGAGACAGTGGTTGGAAATAGAATACCTGTACCAAATAATTTTAAATACTATTATGGGTACTGATATAACGTTTATATAGAACTGCCTCGGGGGTCTAATGGCTTGGATGTAGGGCTGCAGATCCGGGGATGTCGAGTTCGAATACCGAGTCGGGTCAAGTTTAGTTACTGAGTTTTTCTGTCAAGAAATTTTCAAAACAGTCCGAAGTTGGGAGATTGGCGGGTGTTTTACACCCGTGCCTCTCTCTGATCTCTCAATGGTCGTGTCGAATTGTCTTCCCACTGGAGTATGAGAGTTATTGGAATAGAGAGTTCCCTTGTGTCCGCGTGGAATTTTGTGTACCTACTATAATATCTCCTGCGCAGATGGCTAGTCTCAGGGAGATTATTCATCGTTTCCAAAGTCTTTCAGGAAGATATCCTATGAAATATATATATATATATATATATATATATATATATATATATATATATATATATATATATATATATATATATATATATATATATATATATATATATATATATATATATATATATATAATGCCATTAAACCTGATTACACAGTGATCTTCAAACTTATCATATGAAATGGTATTGAAAAATAAATCTGATGCTAATCTTCGATTTTGCCCTCTTAAAATATAACTATTTATTCTAATATAATCACAAAAATGTTTATGTAACAAAGACCAGCACGTGACTAAAGGACACTTAATGTGATTTGCAAAAACAGTCTTTGTAAAAAACGAAACGTCGTTCTTACTAGCATAGTCGGAAATAAATTCTCGAATATTGTGAATTTTATAATTTAATATGTTTAAATTTTACACTTTTATACTCGTATGGTATATGATAGCGGGTACAACGTCCGTCCATGTGCTAAAATTGCATCGCGGTAGGTACTAATATTTTATGATTAAAACAATTTTGTCTCGAAATAAAGAATGTAGACTAATTAGATAACTGAATAAGTAATAGGTAGGTTACGATAATTAGACTAATTAGATAACTGAATAAGTAATAGGTAGGTACGATCTTCATAAACTTTGATTGTGAATTAAATTAAAAAAATAACAATATGTTGCCGTAATTACTATGAAACAAATAATAATTGACTATTATACTTACGCTTTTTCATGGGAAATTCTCACGGTTACATTTCAAATGTTATTTAATTAAAAAACGTATTTTTTTAAAATAACACTTAAAAACTTTAAATCTGTAACTCATTATTCCTACGATTGTTCATTTTGGAAAAAATAACATATGTAGGACAAATACGGGGTGAGTTCTCCATAGATGGGGTGAGGGCACGGGCGTGATAAGCACTTGAACACTTCAAATAATGTGCGCGTGACCGAGCCAATGTCGGCCTGAGTCCGCTTAATCTCTATTTGTCGACTGAATAGAACAACTTCTGATGAGTGTTTAATAAGTCTCCCAATTCTTTGTTTATCATTGTAAAAGATTATTTTTATTTCATAAAATTGAGACAAATTATTATATAACATCTTTATATTATTAACAAAGTAAATAATGACTACTTTAATCTGTATTCGAATGACATGAAGAAAATAAATTATACTAAATGGGTCATTAGTAATCCTTTCACGGGAAAATTACGCTGAGAGTGCGACTCAAAGGACAGAATGTATTCCTTTACGTATAAAGCTACGATCTACTAACATTGAGCCCACGACATCGTAAGTATTATCATTAGGATCCAAGAAAACAAATATATTTTTGGACAAGAAAAAATAAGTGATATTTTTATGTCATTGAAATTAGAAGTTGGGTAAAATACCTATTTAATTTCGTGAAAATATTTTAGAGCCATACGGTCTTATTACGAACAAGGAAAAATTATTTCAAAAAATATCAATGATTTGTTATTAAAGTTGTGTTAAAATAATAAAAAATAAATACAAAGATCCCAAAAGATATATTTATTATTGTTTCAAAAAATATTCTAAGTAAAGGAAAAAGAAATAATACACCCATAAATCAAATATTCGTAATTTTATTGATTATTATCAATAAAATTTCATTCTTGCCGCGTGACGTACCTACAATCTACATTGTACTCGTATGTCTCCGATTGCATAATACTATATTCCTTCGATATAGCTCCTCGGTGGTGTAGTGGCTAGCATGTACGGCTGTACACCCGGAGGTCCTGGGTTCGAGTCCCAGGTCGGGCCAAGTTTAGTAATTGAGTCTTTATGTATAGTAAGCCTCCGTAATAGCCCGGAGTTGGGAAATTGGCGGTGTTTCACTCCCGTGGCTCAGAGAGCACGTAAAGCGGTCGGGCCTGCGCCTTAACTCTCACCGGTTGTGTCGAGTAGTCGTTCCACCGGAGTATGAGAGTGACAGGAATAGAGAGTGCACGTTGTGTCTGCGCGTACACTTGTGCAGTATAATATCTCCTGCGCAGTTGGCTGAGACTAGCCATGATGATGAGATTGGCCGCCGTGACCGGAATTGGTCAGGAAGACATTATTATTCCTTTGTCAACTTGTTTTCACCTTTTTAGTTACCTTTTATGCAGTCGGGTTTTTAATTCGAATTCAATTCGATTTCAAGGATATACCACATCCAACTTTTAAATATTAAGTGTAGGCGCTTTTACCGGTGTGATGATACACACCTGCACCAGTGACAAATGAGTACAACGGGAAAAATCGCGCACTTGCCGTATTTGGCTGAATTAATTCATCTCGCGGTGTCTCTTAAAGCGTCATTCTTTAAAGTAGATACACTAAAGTTTTAGAAGTGTCGGTATATTTAATTTTTCAATGTAATATACATATGTACCAAGAATATACCTGAATAAATTAATAGTCCTATCTCCATATACAGATTCTGATAAATTAAAATATTTAAGTCTAATATAAATTAACTATCACGAACTGAAAAAGATATTAGAATTATTTAGTGTAAGGTTGCATTTTTATATATTGAGTGTTTTAATAGGAAATAATATATTTGATTAATTTGTAATGATTTATGTATAAGGCATTTACTTATGTGACCTTGGCCGATAGGAATGTGTTTTAAAAAAAATAAAAAAAGGACGCGGATATTCATTTGTTTTCCCGCGCTTTTACACAGAGATGTGGGTACCACCTTGTAGTGACCAGGCACGAATTGTTTGTAATACTGAAAATTATGATTATAAATTATGTAACTCACTGACGATTATAAAAGTAATGAATATAAGAATATAAGCAAGGAATATCTCGAAGTTTTATTAGTAGTCCAACATTAATTCAATACATTAACTTGCATGAAATGCATCCGTTGCGTATTTATTTTATGTTTTTTTTAAATAAGTCATATAATCGATGAATGTAAAGCATAAAAAAATATTGCCAAAATACCTGGCCCATTCCCATTCTTTTGGGTAAAAACCCAGAAACCAACATTAAAATTTCTGTTAAAACTACTTTTTTCTCTGCATAATTCTTGATAGGTATATAACTTTTTCTTTATTTCATTCTAGATATATTCATAGCTAATTTTTAACAATTGTAAGCATTACAATTTATTAAAAGTTATTACAATGCTAATTATTATGTTTAAAAACATAAGAAAATCCATCGTCGTTTACCTTTTAGTTTAGTTGATTCTATTAGAAATTCTTAATTATTCAAACCACAGCAGATGATATCAAAATCGTATATAAAAATTGAATAGACAGACAAAGTTATTTATAATTTAGATTTTTTGCATGTGGTATGTCTAAATATTACTACGCCGTAGCTCACTCGTAGCAGGCACTTAGCTGGTAGCCCGCGGCACTCTGATTTATGTCCCTGCGACATTCAGCCGTGACAATTTATTTCAATTAACGCTACTGCGAGTACGCCCCTAGCGCTCCATTATGCATCTACCAAGATTTATTAAAAGATTATTTATAAATTGACATATCACCTACTGTTATTACTACAAGAAGATATATTTAAAGTAAATATTTTTCTCAAACAATTGATTAATTCTACAAGTAGACATCATCAATTTAGTATAACACACTGATACTTCAGAGAAGGCGGTGTGAAGAAAAACTTGATACAGGTTTTCACCTCATACACATGTAAAAATTCATAAGAGCCTTCTTGAATTGCTATAAATTATATAGATTTAACCTATTTAAAGCCTTCATTGAGAATATCCTCTATACATAAAGTATTAGATATAACCCTTGTCGTCGCATTACGCTAATCCGTACCATTTTCGCAATGATCTCGATTTTTTCTCAATTGAGTGCTAAACGGTTTACTCAACGAATCCCGATTATTCCGGAGCATTCATTTGTTCGTTAAAAGCGTGACTATTCTCAAATCCGTCGACGTCGGCAAACAAAGAGCGGTGGCTCGCGAAAAAGTCCTTTTAAAAATGTTGCGGCACGTACGGAAGAAAGGCTCCATTACTGCAAAGTGGGCGAGTGTTGAAACAAGAACTAAATCAACGAAAAAATAAATACTGTGCTAAATTTTTTTTTATATCAGTAGAAATTGAAAAGGTAGAAGTGATTGTTTAAATGCTAAAAGGAACTTCAAAAACCGTTTACAATTATATAAATAAAGTTGTACATATAATTAGTTAAGAGAATTTATAAAATATGTATGTATATATATAAAAAATAAAAAAAAATCATGAACGTATAAAAATACACTATAGCTGTAAATCCTAAAGATCATAACATTCTTATACTAATATTTCTTAAAACAATCTATTAGTAGATAGATGCATATATATTGATTAATTTCTCTTTCCGCTTCCACGTGTCATCATCAGATATTCGATATTAATTACAGTGTAATGGATGGGTACTTCAAAATGAAAATAAACCAAATGACTTGAAACTCAAGGGGTATCAAGAGTCATCAAAAAGTTTCTCTGTCATTCTCTGGATTAATATACGTAGTAAGCCCTTTGTAGATAATCTACACTACAAGAACACAGCATAAGGCCAAAATGTGATGCCTATTGAAACCAAAATTTGTAAAAATTGTTTATTATTTTCCTAAGTCCCTAAGTCGTAACGACACTTTTTCAATTTTTTTCGCTTATTATTAAAAAGTAAAAGGGCAAACTACTAACGAATTTAAAATCATATATCTAACTACCCATCGATTTTGTTAAAATACTCATATTCAATATCTAGTTTATCGTTTTTAATTTGATTTATCTAAAGATTCACGTCTAAGTATTCTCATTTTATTGCTCTCTGTACCAACCTATATTGTTTAAACCTATATTGTTATAACTCCGGAAAGAAAATTATATTAATTTTATGAAGCATCAAACCTATGTATATCTAGTTTCAAATAAATATCATGACAAAAAATATCTAATATATAAAAATCTCGTGTACCACGGTGCCTGTGGTCGCACTCCTCCCAAACGGCTCGACCGATTTTAATGATTTTTGTGGTATTTGTATATTTTTGTGGTGGATATTTGGTAAGTATGAGATAGGTCGTAAAGTATTTTTCACCATCCTACCTCCACCCCCACTTTTTTTATCGCGATTTTAGTCTTTTTGTATGAACAATATTATATAAATAAGAAGAGAGGGTGAGACGCTGTACATATAACATAAAGCCAAAGAGTTTTTCTTGTAGATGGGACTCAGGCGTAGATGCGGATTTTGCTAGTACGTATAATAATATAATTTACCACTGCCATATCCATATAAAAGTATGAAAGAAGAATGTTAATAAAACTAGCGGCTCAAGCTCGCTTCGCTCGGGTTTGCCTCTAGACAAACAAAACAAATCTATCCCACGTGAACCGTACATTTTTTCGGGGAAAAAGGTAGCCTATTTTTTATTCTAATGTATGAACCATATTATTGTAAATTTTCATTAAAATCCATTCAGCAGTTTTTGTGTACTAAGCTATATATGTTACTATAGTTTTTTAACTATCCCACGGGGATAAAAGGTATCTAAAATGTTGACCGGGGACATAAGATACCACCATTCAAAATTTCATTTAAATCAGTCCAACAGTTTCGGAGATTAACCCGTACAAACAGACAAACAGACAGAGAAACAAAAAAATTTAAAAATCTTGATTTGTACTATTTCTCTTCTAACATCCCCCTGACTCAGTTTTTACCTTTTTTTTCTATTTACAGTCATTTGACCTCTACAGTTTTATAATATGTATAGATAAGCCATGTTTATCTCATTTGTTCGCAAAGAGGATTTTTTTTTACTTATAATACTTATACCTATTACGAATAAAATACGAAATAAAACAATATATATTTTTTCAAATCACGATTTACTAACATTGTTAATAAAATTACTAATTTTACTAACATTAATTAAAAACTATATAAACTAGTTAGTATGTAATAGGTTAGATAAGTTTATCTAACCTAAAAATTATAATTTAAATTGCTATACTATAAAAGTTTCTCACAACATAACCTATATTTTATTCTGAAAGGTTCGCCAGTCGCTTGATGAGCGGGACGTAAACGTCGATACCTTTTAGAAACACATCTAATGAGATGTATTCATCAACGTCGTGCAATTTAGAGATCATATTCGTTCTAGTAGAAAATCCGATAGCTGGTATGCCTTTCCCTCTCACAGATACCATATCCGAAGTAGCTGGGCATACAACTGGCGTCAAGGTGATATTTCTGAAAATAGAATACAATTCTAATTTTTACACCTATTATTTTACACCTATGGTTATTGCTATATAATTACAATTATTGCATTTTTATGGATTGGATTAGACTAGTGTAAGATTTCTAATAAAACTTCGAGATATTCCTTGCTTATATTATATTCAGTACTTTTATGATCGCTAGTGAGTTACATAATTTATTACCATAATTTTTAGTATTATAAACAATTCGTGACTAGTCACCACCAGGTAGTATTGACATATTATCTCTGCAAAAGTGCGGGGAAATAAATGAATATCCGCGCCCTTTTTTTATTTTTTTAAAACACATTCTTATCGGCCTAGGCTACATAAGTAAATGCCTTATACGTAAATCATTACAAATTAATCAAACATATTATTTTCTATTAAAACACTCAATATATAAAAATGCAACCTTACACTAGTATTGGTAATCATATTGAAAATGATTCACTCATGAATATTATGAGATGTAAAACCAAAGTGCACATGTGCATCTATTGGTTTATCAAACGCACGTGATGCCGATGGGTTACCATTGTATAGATCGTAGTAGTATGAGAATAAAATTAGTGATAAATTAAATTTGAATTAAATTATATGAATATAATTATTGTTAGTTTTGTTTAAAATTCCTATATCATTAGGTATATGTCAGTAAAACTTACGGTAGAATCCGTGCGCCGGATATTAGCAGCAATAGTCTACTTATTTTTTGCATAGGTTTTGGTATCATGCAAATTAGCACATAAACTTAATATGGAGGAGTTATTTTACGTATATTGTACACAAATGCTCAAAAAACGCTCAAACTGACGTTTTTTGAATATTTGTGTACAGATACAGGCATGTGTTAGTAGAGTTAGAGGATGGAATTTGTAATATATAATTTAATACTCGTTAGCTTACTATTTTTACAATAATTAGTTTTGGAAATTTTAAAAACTGTTTAACTGTTTGGGTTTTAATTAAAAAATATGACAATTAAATATTATCCTTATACCCGTATATATTTAAAAAAAAGTAAGCAACTAATAATAGAATGCTCATCATTCTGATAAGTAAATTAATATTTTTTTAACTAACGGTTTTTTCTTGTCATAATAAACCTCATATAGTGTTATCTCCATTAAGAGGAAGAGAGTTCATGCTTAAAATATACAAAAAAATAAAATATTAGATTTGGTATTTTTATATATGTGTATTTAGTATTTATATTAGGTATTAGTCATATTTTCTTCTCAAAAATTGAAAATTAACGATTAATATAGAAATTCCCTTTACTCTTAAACTTAAAAGTAAAAAAACTTAAAGAAAGAAAGCTGACTCTATAGAAATGCCAGGCATCGGGAATAATAGGATATGCAGCAAAGTAACTTTACTAGTTTTGACATTTCAAACATTTGAATTAGCTTTCGATTTTATAAAAATAAACGTAATGTACTACGTACTATGTTCAAATTAATATAATATGTATAGTATGAAAATGAATAAAATTACTATGTTTTAAAATGTAATGGCCCATTTGAATACGAGTGACAGTTAAACGAGTATTTTTGCAGTATGATATATGTATATTTGTATATATCCATATTATTAATTTAGTTTTAATATTTCTAATTTTGATCTTGATATACATACAAAATTTAATTCATATATAACTAATTTTTGAAAGTAACACAAAGTAACGAATACTTACAAATCTTTCAAAGTGTCAGACATCGCTACCCAGTATGGATTTGAATCATCTACTGCGGTAGCTGCAGAGTGTTCCATTCGCCTTATGTATTGTATCGTAGAGTTGGGGCCCAAACTCGCCAACCAACTATCCAACTGAAGAGAATAGAAGAATTTTGCTGTTCAAGGTTGTAAGGTTAATACAGAAAGTTGAATTATTACTAAATTGAAATAACGTATTTCCATTTAGTAATAATTCAAGCTTTAAGCAGTAATTGCGATTTAGAAAGCAGATGTGTGTATGTATTCTGCCCTTTTTAAAGTCCCACTGCTGGGCTCGGGCCTCCCTTCGATACGAGAGGGATCAGGCCATACTCCACCACGCTGGCCAATTGCGGGTTGGCCACATATTGTCTTTCGAAAACTTACTAGGTTCTCTCAGACATGCAGGTTTCCTCACGATACTTTCCTTTACCGTAAGGCAAGTGGTAATCATGTTAGAAATGATTCGCACATGAAATATCAGATGTGCGAGACCCGGGATTTGAACCTTCCCTCGGTTTCCCAAGCGAGCGCGTTACCCTTGGGCTACCACTGCTTTGAGAAAGCAGATAGAGAACAAAAAATTCTAAAACTGTTGATGTAGAGTTTCCTACATTACTCAAATAATTTTAATTTTTAATACTTATAATTTCTCATATTTTTATTGTCTTTTTATAACTTTAACCGTAACTATGTGATTGATAAAAGAAAGGAAGTTATCTAATCGATGCGTTTCTAATGTCGACAGTATTATTTAGCTAGAATGTTTACAAGCTTATCTAAATATTAATTTATTCAAACTATTCTCATTCATATATTGCTAAATGATTTACGTATTTTATTGATTTAATTGTTAATATTGATAGGACTATTATTTTGTTAAGGTTCTAAAAAAATATCATTCATTCCTTCTCAGTTTATTTTAATCAAGTAGGTTATTTATTAATTAAAACATTATTACATTATAATTTTTATACAAGATGATAGAGAATTAGTCTATACGAAATCTTAACAAAACACGAGAATTAAATTAAAAAATATATACATATAGGTACTTGCCATTGATTGAAAATCATCCACATTTGTGGAAGTAGATAGCCTCATATCTATCACTACTGATATTTCTGTAGGAATAACATTAGCAGCGATTCCACCCTGAAGAATCGTTAAAATCATGTTTTTATTTATTTATTTCATTTAATTCGTAGTAACAAAAATATGTTAAATATAAATGTTAATTATAAATATTTGATATTAATGATAATTTATTAATGTTACAGATTTACCTTAATGATATTCATATTTGTAGTAGTATAAGATCCATAATCTAAGGGATTGTTTGCTCTTGCAATATTCATTTGTTGGTTTCTATACTCCATGGCCAAATTGATGAGATTTTGAAGCTTAAACAATAATCATAGTAACAAAAATGAATAAATAGTTAGTAAACTTATTAATAACTAAGCAGGTATGCAAAGGTTTCAAATGAGGTAACTCAGTACGTGTGTCAGAGTAAAAGAATAAGATAGACATAAGCTGGAGCATGTATTGTTGTTTACTGTGAAACTTTAAAGAACAATACATTAGGTCTCATAATTAAATGTTTTTTATTGTTAGTTATTCTTTGTATAAATCCATTGAAAGATCTTAAATTGAAATTTACATACACATCTGACGGCTGACATTGAGCAAACTTAATTAGTGACAGTGTCAGGTGAGTAGTATGCGTGCTTCACGAACCCAGCCGCCCACGGCTCAGGGACGATATTGTTCTAATTAGAGTTTATAGTATAACAAATTAAATTATGCCTTTGCGTCTACTTAGGTCTTAGCCAGTCGAAAACTTAGGCAGCTTCTAAGAGATGCCCAATGATGTTTCAGTGCTAGATGCCCAGTAAGTATTAATGCCCCCCCCCCCCCCCCCAAGCTTCTCTACTAGCTCTACATTATGCAACCAATTAGCAAGGTCACTTTTGTAATAAATTAATCAAACTTTGAATATTATCTAAACTTTAATATTTGAAAATATAATAAAACCTATGAATCAATTTTAATTGAATTTTAACATTACAGAACTGAAGAAGTTAGAAGATAGTTTATTATTTTTGTTTTATTTTAGAAGTTATACTTCTTTTGGCGCGTTATGAAAGAAAATTATGACAGTGATTACGTTGTGACAGATTTAGACTACATTATGAAGTTAGTCATTATTACACTACAGTATAAAGTCATATAGTATAAAGTCAGTAGTTAAATCTGCCTTTAGTATAGTGTGATGGCTATATTCAAGATATTTATTCCCACGTGTATCGATAAAAATTATAACAAGTTTTTATTTAGTTTACCTGTCCCGGTGTCTGTCTGTAATCAGATTTTGAAAGTTAAATTTGACCCACTTCCCAGTGTCCGATTGAGCTGAAATTTGGCACACGTTTAAGCCGCTATTTTAAATCCAATATGGCGGGCGTTACAAAATGGCAATTTATCATTTCCACAGTGACCTTTATGATATGGGCATTAAATGAAAAGGCTTGATAAACGAAAAACAATAAGCAAGGTGACGTCATTGTAAATCGAATATGGCAGACTCCCAAAGATGGCGATCTAAGATTTTTGGACCCCCTGGTAGGTATTAGGCATGGAATATTTCACGAGTAGCAAGTGAAAAATCATATGAAATGCGTTATCATACGTCACACCTGCTACTTAAATTCACAGTGACTGCTACAAATCACAGCTTGGTGAAATCACACATCGTATTCGGATTTCATCGTAGAATTAAATCGTCGTCACTCGTTATTGCTAATTAGAGAGCGAGCGAGTAGGCATGAAATGGGGATGTGGTCGAGTTAGAAAGAGAAAAATATATGTTGCTGATGCGTTATTACTTGTAAACAATATTATACCGTGAAATACGACTTCGTGACCTTTTAAAATAAACCTTAAGTCCTAAAACATAAAGTTTCGATTTCCTTATTAATTTGAATTTGTAGCAGGTCACAATTTATCACGAATCACGAAATGAAATGAAATATGAAAGTAACAATAGTTGACAGTAATGATATTATTTTACTTGTCGCGCTAAATGATTTATCATTAGATAGATGTGAAATGTGAATTGCGATACTACATTAATACATACATTGTAATAGTTTTTTTTTATAGTGTAAATATTTAATATACCAATTTACTTAAGTTTTGTGTTTTCGTTGTAATTATATTTAAATAAATATAGATAGTAGTTACTAGTTAGTGTAAATATAACAATTTAGTTAAGTTTTCTGTTTTCGTTATAATTAGGTATAAATAACATTGGTGACATTTCATACTTCATTTTAATAGCAAATAATATAAAGTGTGACACCAGACCGTCGAAATAAAAAATCATTGCCTGTGAAAAGTAGCAGGTGAAGTCACGTGAAAAATATACGTAATTTTATCATATGATAATGATTTAAAAGTAGCAATCATTTCCATGCCTAGTAGGTATGTCTGTGAGCCCCTAGATTTAGACAATATAAATATATATATATATATATATATATATATATATCTTACACGAAGGATCAGAATGGGTATGGCAATTAATTACATAATTCTTATACATTGAATAATATTATAATTACCTAACTAAGCAAGAAGTGTTCTGAGCTTTTGTCAGAAAATCTTAATATAAAGAGAAGCATAACGTTATAAATTGTTTGACAATAAGAAGAAATATGATTATAATAAAATCTAATTAGATAATTACTCTCTCTGCAGCACTTCCATCAAATATTGTTGCTCCGTGACCACCTCCGCCTCGAATATCAAATTCTACTTCTAAAATGTAAAGAATAATATCGAAATTGCAATATCTTATCACGATAGTATTCACAAATTAATGCAAAAATTTCACGCAATATTGAAAATCCTTATAAATTATTAACTACTATAATATTTTTATTTAATTAAGGTACTTGGCGAGCTTAATCAGTTAATGTGTATAAGATTTTGGAGAAAAAGTAAAAACATTATTAGGTATTTACCTATTTTACATATAAGTTTTACTCTCTTAATTACTTTCTATTAAATTTTGATCAAAATAAAAACTTTTAAAAAAATAAATAAAACCGACTTCCAGACACTAAAATGTAAAAAATAACTAAACGGAGGTTTTCATTTAGACTAGGTACCTAATCAAATATTTTCGAAGTCGGTGCCAGCCGACGCATAGGAAATTTAATATATTTTGATATTCATATCTTAGTTTTTATTAACATATTCGATTAAACAATTTGTTTAAAAAAATATATTTATTGTTCATTTTTTTTAAAACCGCTCGACCGATTTCGATAAAATTTATATGGGACCACCTGGGAAGTATACGCTTTCAAACAAAACAAAAAATTTCCAAATCGGTTCAGGCGTCTTCGAGTAATCAGTGAACATACATTAAAAAAAAAGATTCCGACGAATTGAGAACCTCCTCGTTTTTGGAAGTCGGTTAAAAAATGTTTATGTTAATTTCGTTATGTCGTTGATTAATAAATATTTTTCTTTTAATATTATATTTTTTTTAATGTTCCTACTTTCTAATAAACATGCTTAACGGAACAGATAACAATAATTACACTAAATACACTTAATACACCAGAGGTCTTCAAAATGGCCGACGTATATCATATGTACGTCAGTAGTAGTGTCACAAAATGACATGTCAGTGGTTAAGGGTTAACATTGTTGGTTATTCATACTTGGGACCTGTGTCGCTTTGCATTATCTTTTTGATATACGTAATTACAGTAAAAACTTTACTTACGCCATGGTCTCTTATCCCAATATGTAGCATACATTACATTACTTGATGATGTTAAGCCCTCATCCAATACAAATCCAACATTTAATGATTTAAATTCTTCCGTCTCTACAAACGGTACCATACCCTTAAATCCGCCAATTTCTTCATCTGTAAGATATTAAAATAAAATTTAAATTTTATTTTTATTATAAGACGTATTGTACCTAGTATCTACCTACTTATTTTATTAACCACAGAGTTTTACCTGGCATAATAGTCAAATGCACTGTCCTCTCCAAAGTAACATTACTATGAAGTATTTTTCGAATTGCTTCAATGTATTGAATAGCAACACCCTTCGTATCTTGTGTTCCACGACCATACATATCTCCATTATTATCAATATAACCCTCAAAAGGGGAATAGGTCCATTCTTCCTGCAATTATACATTACTACAAATAAATTTATCATTATGCTTTACGTAATATGTGAATACTTGTAACAAAATATCATTTAAGCATAAAGGAATAAAAATTGTCATATAAAAGTAGAAAAACGTATTGTATTGGAATTAAGATCTTATGGAATTTTTTCTTTCACTTTTTAGTTATACCATCTTTTACTAATTTTGAAAAACATATATAATAAATATACATAGATTTAGGTTATTAATAGCGATATTTTAATTTACATCATTAACAGGGACGACATCAGAGTGCGAGTTAAGCATTATACTGGATAGGTTTGGTTGTCTTCCTTTCAGTGTGAGCACGCATATTGGCAGCCCTGCCGGTTCGTACACAGAAAAATTTATGTTCAATTCAGCTGCTTGACGCTTCCAGAACTCCACTACCAAGTCTGTAGAGTGCACAAAATAAACTGTAAGAATGTAAAAACAAAGCAGAATGCTTATGCCTAATGAGGGCTATCGTTTTTTGGTGGCACCAGCTGGCGCCACTGGTGAGTAAGGTCTTATCGCTGTCGTTTAAATAGTATTTGTTGCTGCGGCAGGGCCATAAATATAATATAGTAATAATAATATGGTTAGCGCGGCAATAGTTTATCAGGATTTTGTTTAAAATAATTAATATGTAATAACCAAATAGATAAAATATTGACGTTTTCTTAGCTCTTTTTTAAAGTAATAACTAATTAATCAGGAATGGGTCAATGTTTACAATTTAAGTGAAGATCCGCGATGAAAAGCTCGCAAAGAGTCAACATTCAGTGTCAATTGACATTTCTAGATCACTCTATACTAGCGCCGCTCGCGGTAAATTTAAGCGCGGTAGAACTCATTGAAAATGTTTGAATCGACAGGCAAGTACTGCTAAACCTTAAAGTATAAACTGTTTGCACAAAGGAGTAAGAAAGGGTTAAGTTGAATTATAGAAAGGAAATTGTATGACGCAATAATATATTAGAATAGTAGTATTAATAGATGTCATGGCACTAAGGCTGTGTTTAAATATGTTAGGATGGTATTGAGTGTTTGTATTTCGACGCCCCCAAGCGAAAATCGGTAAATAATTTAATGTTTTTGTTTAATAAGTTTTCAACCAGTGGGAATATTTAGGACATAGGTCATTTTGAAATTATTTTTAGCCAAAACCTAACAATGTAAGAAGAAAATATAGGTATATTACCGAAAATGTAATATTACACTAATAACACTTACCTACGTGATTATAGCAGGAAATTTTTCGAACATTATCATATTATGTAACATAATATTATGGACTTCTACAATGTATTACGTATACGTAACTATTTTCTATCACAAGGACGATGCATACTGTGTTATAACGTTGTTATTTGCGTAATTTTAAACCGATACGATAACAGTATTGTTATTTATCATTTTTAAGGTTCCGTACCTCAAAAGATAAAAAAGGAAGTAGAACACTTATAAGTTCACTCTCTTGCCCGTTTATCTGTCTGTCCGTATGTCACCACCGATTTTCTCAGGAACGGGTGGACCTAGCAAGTTGAAATTTATATCAGATACTGAGGTCTATAGTCCCTATTAGGTGTATAAAAATAAAAAATAGGTCCTGAGTCAACTAGATAAAAACATATGGGCAAATTTAGATTTTCGCGAAAACCTGTAAGTACCTACCAAAAAATACCTCAATTTTCAACTTTTTATTTTTCGGAATTTGCCCTTTACTGTAAGACCTTGCTTTTAACAAAAATTGACAATTGTAGGTCAACCGGAAGTACCCTATAGGTTTTGGGTCGTGGTTTGGGTTTCCCGTTGACTTAGAATCACGAAATTCACAAATAAAGGAAAAATTCCAAAAAATAAAAAAAGTCGAAAATTAAAGTTTAACAGATTTCCTAAAAATATGTACGGAACCCTCGATGGGCGAGTTCGACTCGCACTTGTACGTAATTTTTATTGCAGGGAAATTAATAGCGTCACTTTAATGTAACCATTAATTACGAATTACTTTTTTTTTAAGTGACGACAGATAATAAAGTGGGTGGACCATGGAAAGCTACTCTGACAAATAAACAGTTATTATTCTTTTATTTTATTATGTAACTTATAAAACATTTTGTTGTATTGCAAAGTTCATGATTATTTGTTAAATTTAAGTTTTATTGAACTCTTCCAAAATGGTTTTGCTCCAAGGAACCAGGCTCCATACAAGGCCGATATAATAAATCAGTCGTTTAACTTAAAACTAATCGAAATATCTGGTTATACTTAATCATTATAAAAAGGTCTTTCATTAAAATGAAACATATCATAATATATTCACATAAAAAATAGTCAACGAACATTACTTGAACACTACCGTAAAACTAAGAATGTACTATTGAAAGTGTTTTCAAAATAATTTTAATAAGTAGGTATTTTATCGATATCAAATAACTTGCCAATAATCGTTATAATAAATGAAAAAAAAAATAAAACCGACTATAATGGCCTTCTTATGGGTTTGCTCCTTGTAAGGCCAAAAGGAGTTATAAAATTATTTAAAGCACGATTATAAATAATATTATGATCTTATACTTTGTTTTACCTTTCCCGATACGTATTTACAAACTAAAAACTAAGTATTAATATTTTCGTGATTCCTAAATGTTCTTAGCAAGGTCCTTGTGCCCTAGCAAGGCCAACTGTCAATTTTTTGATGAACTTTTTTCGGCCTTACAAGGAACCATTGGCTTTCCTAGGAACACTACCAAAATTTTAACTAAAATTGAAATAAAATCACATAGCTTTGCTTTAGTACAATAGTAAATCCTTATATGTATATCAATTCTGGTCAAAAAAAAATTAAGAAAATATTCGTTTATTTACTTGACAACTAACATTTTGCTGTGAGCGCGTATTATAATTTTAACGTTGACGAAAGAAGTCAAGCGAGGGACCGCATGGACAAAGCAGCAGAGCCAGTGAGTCGCTGTAATATAAAGGTGTATCAATAATTATAAAAATAAAAAGAAACTTGTCATGGCCTATCAAGGTTCATCACAATATCATCTTTGGCGTTAGAAACAATTTTAAGTAATTATTTTTATTACATTTTAACCACATACAATTTAATCTTTTTTAATTTTTAATCTTTGTATTGATTGGATGTTATGATCATAAAAGACATTTTTTTTATCTATACTTACATATAATAAAACTAGCATTGCCCGCGACTCCGCCCGCGTTCAGATGACCAAAAACCAAATTATTAGGTTTTACATATTAGTACATTCTTACATTGCAGTTTTTGTATTTTTTCTCAGAAATGAGATATTTTCCCACGGTAAAAAGCATCCTATATGTTGATCCGGATAACCAGCTATCACCAAACCAAATTTCATCAAAATCCCTCCAGTGGTTTTTCTGTGATGCGGTAACAGACAGACAGACAAAAATTCTAAAAACCATAGATTCGGCCTCTGTATCGATAATAATGTTTATTTTAATAAAATTTTCCAAAAAATAATTAATGTACAGATTCGGCTTAGTTACAATTTTATTATATGTAGGTATAGGATACTTTTTACTACGGGAAAGTATCTTATCTCTGAGAGATCTATAAGTTAAAACGTTACTAGGGACGAACCCGAGCGGAGCGAAGATGAATCGCTAGTAAAGAAATAGAAAAGCTCTGGGATCAATCTACAATAATATTTTATATTATTATTATAATTTAAAATATCGATACTCAAGCAATCGAAAAGACGATAGAAGAGAGAGATTAATTTGCCCACAATATTTTTTTTACCTATAAATTAAATTACATAACCCATTTTTGATTACTGTAATTTGACTACAGAATTAGCGTTTTTGGAAGCGTTTTTAGAATGTTTTCGGGTTTCGCTTCGATTTTATTTGAATTTGTGTTCGATAAAAGAAAACATTTAAAATATTAAATATTCAAGTATACCTACACAATAATACAATTGACTATTTTAATTAAATAACGCGGAACAATGGTAATAAATTATAATAACATTAAGTAATATATTTTTTTATCAATTTAACTCTAGATAACCGGAATTCGTAATTATTATGATTATAATTTATCCCTAAGTTGGTAGAAAAGCAATATGTGGTATATAGTACGAGTATGTACATATCTTACTTTTCCAAATTCTAAGGTCTTTTAAAGACACATACCTATGTATACAAACAATATATGTTTTGATTTTTTGGAAAATCTTATTGCAATAGACATTATTATCGGTACAGAGGCCGAATCTATAGTTTTTAGAATTTTTGTCTGTCTGTTATCGCATCACGGAAAAACCATTCGAGGGATTTTGATGAAATTTGGTATGATGGTAGCTGGTTATCTGGGTCAACAAATAGGATACTTTTTACTGCGGGAAAATATCTCATCTCTGACAAAGTTACGCTAAACGTTAATAACGTTATATAAGTTGTTTATTTGACTTAGCTTATATAATAGTCCATAAGTCATTGGACCTAAATTCGAGAAAACATATTAATTCGAAGTCAGTGCCAGCCGATGCAAAACAAATCTATTTCCATACGTAAAATACATCACAAATTGATAATAATATTTTAACTACATATATTAGAGTTCATACCAAATCATATTTACCTATTAGATATTCATATCTTAAAATATTGTCTGACTTCGAAAATATCTGATTAGGTATCTATCTATTCTAAATGAAAAACCCCGTTTTGTTATTTTTTACATTTTAGTGCCTGGAAGTCCGTTTTTTTAAGTTTTTATTAGTGTAGGCGTATATAGGCAGTGGTAGCCCAGTGGTAACGCGCTCGCTTGGGAAACCGAGTGAAGCGGGTTCAAACTCCGGGACTCGCACCTCTGATATTTTCATGTGCGAATCATTTCTAACATGATTACCACTTGCCTTACGGTGAAGGAAAACATCGTGAGGAAACCTGCATGTCTGAGAGAACTTAGCAAGTTTTCGAAAGACATGTGAAGTCCGCCAACCCGCACTTGGCCAGCGTGGTGGACTATGGCCTGGTTCCCCTCGTACTGAAGGGAGGCCCGTGACCAGCAGTGGGACGATAAAAAGGGCTGAATTCAATACAACACAACAATTACTGTAGACGTAAGAAGCAGGTAATTAGTACGAAAAAAGTTTTTTAATAACATATTCCATTAAGCAATTTGTTTAAAAATATAATTTCTTGATGATTTTTTTTTAAATACCAAATCGGTTCAGGTGTCTTCAAGTAACCGGTCAACATACATAAAAAACCGACGAATTGAGAACCTCCTCCTTTTTGGAAATCGGTTTATAAAATGAACAAAATGTGTTTAAAAAAATGGTAAAAGACATACTATACATATAATAAAATTCTAACTAAGTCAAATCTGTACATTAAATATTTTTTGGGAAATCTAATTGAAATAGACATTATTATCGATACAGAGTCCGAATCTATAGTTTTTAGAATTTTTGTCTGTCTGTCTGTCTGTCTGTTACCGCATCACGAGAAAACCACTGGACAGATTTTGATGAAATTTGGTATGATGATAGCTGGTTATCCGGGTCAACATATAGGCTACTTTTTACCGCGGGAAAATATCTCATTTCTGAGAAAAAATACAAAAACACAAAAACTGCATTGTAAGAGGATACTAATATGTAAAACCTAAGAATTAGGTTTTTGGTCATCTGAACGCGGGCGGAGCCGCGGGCAATGCTAGTATGTATATAAATTTAATTGATGAAAATGTTGAACAAGACTGGAGGAGTGGGTTGTATTTTTGGATAGTAAAGGCTATAGGGAGTTCAAATATATAAAAAATACTTTGAGGAAACTCAGGAGTCAAAAGTTATTTATTTTCATTTTATTTGTTTATTAATTAGAAAGATACACCATCGACTTATCATAATGACACTATAATTATTGTTACATATACATGCAATTCGATATGATTCGCCTTTACAGGTGTATACAGTATTCTACTTACAATTGTTTAGGTGCGGAAGTTATGGAGAGTTAAAGTTATTACATATCCATATACTATTATGACATTTACTTTACACTTACGGGGGTTTTTTTTAGATCTAAATGGTACCAACTTTGAGGTACCTATATGATATTATCCAATAAAAAAATCATCGAAATCGAATTACACTGTAAAAAGTTAAGCGTGGTCAGACATAAAAAATATATAGGTAGTAGGTACGTGTCGAATTGAGAATCTCCTCCTTTTTTTTCGTTGGTTAAAAAGATGAGAACAAGTTGACGAAGAAACATACTAATATGCTGTATGCAATCGGAGACACGTGATACGTGAAGCATTTTATTAAAATATATTATGTATTTAGGAATAGAAAAAAAAAGATAGATACAAAAATTCATGTATTAAAAAAATAATAGGCACATTAAACTTTAAAAAATCCTTTGATAGGTGATATTTTTGGATAGCACATCATTGGACTTATGTTATAGAATAAAATAATAAATTACAAATTATTGTAAATATCGGCAATAATATTTGCATACCTACCTGTATTTTTCAATCCTTGTGTATCTATTCGAATATATTCCTGAAGTAATTTCACTGCTGGATTGTGTTTATATTCTAATTTTGATAAAGGGTAGCACGTGAGGACAGAGGATATCGCTAAGATGTATAATATTGTATGAAACATTTTAAGTAATGGAAACATTGAAAGAACGTTATAACCGTCAGCTTTGGATAAGTTCCAACGTTAGTTTGATAATGTACATAATAATCGAATGTAAATTTAATGACGATATAGTACTTAATCGCAAAACTTTAGTAGGTACTGTAGCGAGATAGCGTAGTCGTACGCTTCTATTGATAATTAATTAATAAAATTAATTTTAAGTCATATAACAGATAAAATTCTCGTTGTAGTGTCATTCACCTAATTTTATGTTATTTTTAGCATTCTTTTTTCATCTCGTCTTAAATTACCCCCTAGTGTAATCTATACTAATATTATAGAGGTAAAGTTTGTGAGTTTGTGACGTTGTAGGGGGTAATCTCTGGATCTACTGAACCGATTTAGATGAAATTTAGTAAGAAGATAGTTTGAGACCCTGGGAAGGACACAGGATTTTTATCCCGGAAATCATCCCTTAAGGGGGTGAATATGGGCATGAAAGTTTATCCGGTGAATCAAGCTAGTCATATTTAAAATTATTATTTAAGTATCGGCAAAAGTATATGCTGCTTGCTATAGCTTACTTGTATTTTTTAATCCTTGTATATCTATTCGGATAGGTACCTATCTATTCCTGAAGTAATTCCACTGCTGGATTGTGTTTATACTTATTCAAATTTTTAAAAAGAGTTCTACAAGGACAGAGGTTATCGCTAAGATGTATGATATCAGATATGGCATGAAACATTTTAAGTAGTCGAAACATTGAAAGAACCTATACGTTATGGACGAACCTAAGCGGAGCGAGGTTGAGTCGCTAGTCTATATATGTATACTAGCGACTCACCCTCGCTCCGCTCGGGTTCGTCCCTAGTGAAAATTTAGGTTTATATGTATTTTTTAATGCCGAATAATATTTTTTTTTGGGGTGGACCACCCTTATCAATTAGGGGTATGGAAAATAGATAGTAGCCGATTCTCAGACCTACTGAATACGTATATAAAATTTGGTAAAAATCGGTGAAGCCGTTTCGGAGGAGTACGGTAACAAACATTGTGACATGGAAATTTTATATATTAGATAAAACAAAGTCGGATTAGTTATACCATTTATACCCCAAGATCGGCTGGATTGACTTTTATGATCTTTAATTTGTTGGATTTGTCTTCGCCTTCAATAACAAAATAACTAATAGTTATTTTGTTATTGAAGGCGAATTTTAAACATTGGAAATATGATACTAATAACTATTTATAATCATTTAAAACGCAATGTATCTAGGGACGAACCCAAGCGAAGCGAAACTGAGTCGCTAGTTCTACTAAAATTATAAACGCCAAAGTTTGTAAGAATGTACGTAAGCGGTATGGATGTATGTTTGTTACTCTTTCACGCTAAAACTACTGAATGGGTTTTGATGAAACTTCACAATAATATAGCTCATACATCAGAATAACACCCGAAAAAATCTACCGTTCCCGTGGGATAGATTAAGAATTAAGATAAAGAATGTAGGTAACTTTCTTAAATATACCTATTGTATGTACGTAGTATGTTTCGGCACAAATACCGAATACTCACCTAAATTTAAGCGTATTAGAATAGTAATAACGTAGTACAACTTGAATTAGAAAAAGTAAAACCGTGATAAATATATATAAAAAATTCCGCACAAGTGCGAGTCGGACCAAAACTATAGTACCTACTTCCGGTTGACCTAGAATTGTCAATTTTGGTTAAAAGCAAGTTATTACAGCACAAGTAAAGAGAAAATTGCGAAAAATAAAAAGAGTTGAAAATTAAGGTAAATTTTGGTACTTAGGGTAGAGTGGGGTAATTACGAACACTTAAGGGAAAAGTAGAATAATACAAAACTGAATACATTTACAAAAGCTATATATTGTTTAGTTTATACTACAACTAATCAATCTTTTATTCTCATAGTCAAAAATGGTAAATTTTAGAATAAAATCGTATTTTTCAACCGATTTCAAAAAGAAGGAGGTTCTCAATTCGACTGTATTTTTTTTATGTTTGTTATCTCAGAACTCCGTCATTTATTAACCGATTTGGACAATTATTGTGTTGTTTGAAAGTGTATACTTCCAGATTGGTCCCATTTAAGTTTCAAAAAAAATACCACCCCTAAGGGTGGAAAAATAGCTAATGATGAATTTAACCTACTTCTAATTGTCATATTGACTTGAAACTTTGCAAGTGTTTCTATTTCTGTTGATAGTACAGTGGTTCGGTATTGTTGACCTGATCTGATGGTAAGGCCAGAAGGTGGATAGGTGGAACTCTTCAACGGCTAATAGTAGATACTTTGAGTTTGGGCTTATTTTGTTTGATTTGACAAGCCTAACACGTTAGAATTCTTACTTTGCTTCTACTGTCTACACTAAAGAGGAAAAAATAAAAACTTTTTAGCAAAAAAATAAAAACCGACTTCAAACAAAAGCACTAAAAAGTAAAAAATAACTGATTGGTAGTTTTCATTTACTATACATACCTAATCAAATATTTTCGAAGTCGGTGTGCTTTGGCTAAGTAATTAAAGCCTACCTATTAAATACATACCTAATCAAATATTTTCGAAATCGGTGCCAGCCCATACAAAGCAATGCACACCGACTTCGAAAATATTTGATTAGGTATGTATAGTAAATGAAAACTACCAATCAGTAATTTTTTACTTTTTAGTGCTTTTGTTTGAAGTCGGTTTTTATTTTTTTGTTAAAAAGTTTTTATATAAAAAAAAACAAAATTGTTAGTTTCCGGGATTACCCCACAGCATGTGGGGTAACTACGGAAGGTAAGTGGGGTAATCACGAACACACTCTAATTAATACAAAAGTCACACAAGAAGCCCTTTGAAGTACTTCCTTCACCCGTGCACTTCTCATGGGCCCATAATTTGCATTAATAACATGAAATCCAATCTTCAGTGATCAGATTCACATATTTTTTATCGCAAATCACACAATAATAATCTTGATTATCCTTCGAAGCACTTTTATAAGTTTTTTTCTTCTTTTTCTTGTTCTTTCTAATTCTTTTTTTTTTAATTCTTTTACTTGTTCTTCAGAAAATATAGCTTTTCTTCCTGTATTTGGAGTTTTAATTGCGTCTTTCTTGAGATAGTCATATATTGTGCTTTTTGGGACGGAATAAATAGTAGCTGCTTTTCCCAGTGTCAGTGTTTTACTATTGACAGCTTGAAAAGCTCGCTCCAGATCTTCTAATTTATACTTAGTCTCGGTTTTTCTTTGGTACTTTCTTGGTATCTAAGAAATTCATTATTTCAATATTTATTAACTTACATTTTCATGCGCTTTTTTGTAAAAATAGACGCCTCGATTAATTTATGTGTTGTAATAATTATAAAATAAAAAGTAATTGCAAAATAAAAACCTAGCATCCAATCAATTTATTGTTTAGGGGTAATTACGGACGTTCACGTTTACCCCACTCAAATCGTTCGTCATTACCCGACTCACAAAGAAATGGAAAATAAATCTTTTTTTTAAGGATAGAATCACGTAACGCACTTTGCGGATTTTTAAAACATTGTTTAATTAGATGTTATTTCACAAAAAAATTACAGATTTTTGTTTTTATTTTTTAATTATTAAACACACATATAATTATAAGCAAAAAATAACATGAAATTGTTGAAAAATCATCAAGTTAACTTACCTTGCACAGTGAGTGCGCTTTCACGTCAGCTCTCACAGTTTGGCACTAGTGGCGGACCCGACTCACTATCACGTCATTCAAAATAATTTCGTTTCTCTTTCTAACAGAGCTAAACTGGCGTATCCGCCATTACCTGCCGTCCGTGATTACCCCACTCTCCCCTACAAGTTTTCGCGAAAATCTAAATTTACCCATATCTTTTTATCGTGTTGACTCAGGAACTTGATTTGTTTATACCTAATGGGGACTGTATACCTCAGTATCTGGTATAAATGTCAACTTGCTAGGTTCACCCGTTCCTGAGAAAATCGATGGTGACACACGGACAGACAAACGGAAAGTCGGACAAAAGCGTGATCTTATAAGGGTTCCTTTTTTACCTTTGCTACATGCAGAACCCTAAAAATTATCTTATTCTGGTCCAATTCACCTGAAACTTAATGATTGCTTTTCGACAGAATAAATAAATGAACACGTTTTTTATAATAATAATTAATTTGATAAAAACATTTTTAAATGAACCGACTTCCACACTAAAAGTAACAAATAAAGTGGAGTAGGTACTTATATGTATCTATCGGCACAGCTATTGAATCTGTACAGTTAAATTACACTATATGCTATTTGGAGCTTATGTATGTGCGTATGCTTCTAAATGTATGTACAATATTCTTATTACTACAAGAGTGATGTGATGTGATGATGTTCTCCTGACCGATTCCGGCCACGGCGGCCAATCTCATTGAGACTAGCCAACTGCGCAGGAGATATTATAGTGCACAAGTGTACGCGCAGACACAAGTGCACTCTCTATTCCTATCACTCTCATACTCCGGTGGGACGACCACTCGACACGACCGGTGAGAGTTTTAAGGCGCAGGACCGACGGCTTTACGTGCTCTCCGAGGCACGGGGGTGAAACTACGCCAACTTCCCAACTCTGGGCTGTTACTGAGGCTTACTATACAGAAAGACTCAATTACTAAACTTGGCCCGACCCGGGACTCGAACCCAGGACCTCCGGGTGTGAAGCCGTACATGCTAGCCACTACACCACCGAGGCAGTTAACTGCTACAAGAGTAAGGTGACTTGAACGGTTTACTTCTGTTACTTCTCTAAAATGCAGATTGGATCGTTAGAGGGACATATTGAATAATTCGTTCGTCATTAACTTCTTTCTTATCCTAAGATTGGATGAGTAGAAAAATTCGATTTACTTTTGATTTCAATTCGACAAAAAACTTCACTATCTTGTTAATTGAGCTATACCTAATACTTTCCAATTCTGCCATATCTTAATTTTTTTCTAATCTACACTGCTAAATGTCGTGATAAGCGGTTTATTACGGTTAGCCGATATCCCTCGATGTGTCTTTTTATCAGTCTTTAAAAATCACGGCTCTACGACATGGATGGACAAAGTTGGGAAATTGGTGGAATTTACCCGATGCCTGAGAGTACGTGAAATCGTGTTAACTGCCTTCTTCAACTTCTTGAATACTTATTATTTAAGCCACAGATTGTATGTGTGTGTGTTACTCCTTGACGTTGAACGTTGTTACTGCGGGAAAATATTTCATTTCTGAGAAATTTATACCAAACATTAAAACGTAACTAGGGACGAACCCGAGGGGAGCGAATGTGTGTCGCTAGTGTAATTAATATATGTTATTTATATTGACTATAATTAATATTGATCAATGCTCTTAATTAAAATACAAAATTTAATTTCTGTAATTTTTATTTAAATTTACTTAAGATCTACTTCATTATATTACTAAGCAAATTTAACATTGTCACATATTTTTAACTTCCTGAACACCAAATAACGTCACGAGAACAAAAAGAATGTTGAAAAAAATATATTTAATCATTATCATTATTATACAATTAATAACAACACCTTTTAGATAATTATATTTATTGCTTGAGATTTGTTAAACAATCAAGTGTTTTTATTCATAGATTGTATATTTTTCGTTTCAGGTAGATTAGTCATACTAGCAAAAGACATTGGAACATATTCACTTTCCATAGACTCTTCTCGATCTTTAGCTTTTTCTTTGTCTATAAAGTTTTGTACATCATCCAGCGCAGAGTAGACGGCATTTTTTTCTATTTTATCCAGAATCTTCTTATCATGAAACGAGTGGTTGTGAGGATTCGCCCTGGAACAAATACAAAATTTATGTGTTTATTTTATTTATGTAAGATGAAACAACAAAACAAATAAAGGACGTACTAAAAACTCATATCTTAATTTTTGGTTCCCGGCGACGAAATTAACAAATATTATTGTAAAGTATTGAAAAATACAGATCTGCATTTTTTGATGTAACAACTATACAAAAGCCTTTGAGACGTCTAAACCTTTTAAGTCTCTCCCATGACCTTAGTTGCTGTAAATTATCCGAAACGTCGAGAACCAAAAATCAAAATAAATCCGCCAAAAAATTTATTTATAATATCTCGGAAACGTGACATTATAGGGTACTGTACTGGTGATATAATTTGATTGTTCACTCATACTCTATCCATGTGTATCAGTTATATCGTGCGCCGCCTCTTAAAAAAAATTAAAATGGCGGCCATTAGCAATGACAGCTGTCATAAAAATGTTCCAATCTTTACCTGTTCATAACAATATTGCCGTTAGTTACGACGAAAGCTGAGCATTTCTTGTTACGATAGTCGATGCACCGCCAGCGCCGCACGCCCGAGCTCTGCGACGAGTGCAGGTTGTATATGTAGCGGTTTAGGATCACTTGCAGGGAGCCGCGGATAGACACCGTGAATTGCAGGTTCGATGATACTGCTGACAAAGATATATTATTACTAGTAAGTGATCTCAGCACCCAGCACACTGGCTTACCTGATATGTATGCCTGGATAACTTCCTGATTGTACCTACGTGTTCATATGTGAACGCCTGAAAAACTTAAATCTATATAGCCTTTAATAATAGATGTCTTTATACGTTTATATATTTATATTTTGAGAGGATTATTCGTCATCACAACATGTTACAAAACAATGTTCCCGCCGCGCGGTTCGTCTGTCTGTCTGAACCAGATAAATCCAAAATCTACGTAACGAATTTTCATACGTTGGTTACAGTTTCATTTGTTTTCACCAATGGACGGAGTGATTCATGAGAAAGGTTTAGGTGTATAATTCATTATAGTTTTGTATAAATTAGCTGAAATATGACGATGATTGTTGAAGATGTCGGAAAAAATCATGCCAACTTCCCAGCTTTACTGACGTGCACCGCGTAAACCAATAGATTTATATGAAAACAATGTGTTACTGAATTATTATATAATGAAAATAAGTTATTTTTAGTTTAACTGAATTAGATGAATGTAATTCCTTTCCGAAATGGTTGAAGACCCATAACGTTCTATAAAACATTTTAACAATTTAATGTTGTAAAAGTTTATTTAATCCAAATTAAAATAACTAAAATGTTCACCAAAACAAGATAAACTTAAAATATTAGTACGATACAGTAATTAAAATAAAATATATATATACCTTTGCACTTATCATTTTTCTCCGATAATTGTAAATTGCTGTCACTAAAGGATTCATTGTTGTCGTGTACTGTATCGTCAGTGACCATAGAGTAGGTCGGTATGTCGCTAGCTGATGTAGTTATGTTCCAAGATGGCTTTTTATTCCTATAAGAATTAAGTAATAGCTTTAAAACCAACATAGCTCACATTTTGAATATCAGATAATGTATATATTTTACTGGATATAAATCTATTTTAAGAAGGCACCTGCCATGTAACATTATTTAGTAACTCCTTCTTGAAGCCGCCAAAAATGATAAATTTTAGCAAACACATTTAATATATGTTATAATTATTAAAAAATTATTATAAACAACATTTACATAGGTATGTCCTATGTACTTCTTATATATTTATTGGGTGCAGGGGGGTGCAAGTGTACCCCCTTGCACTCCCCTCCCGTCACACATGGTTACATCTATATGATTTTAGTGTCTGTGTACAGTGTAAGGAAACCATCGCTCATAAATTTTATTTTACGAAAGTATGTAGTATAACATAGTGTGGGAAACAATTAAAAACACACCATCTTAAGATTTGGGAAGAGTAGAACAGCTATCAATCTGCTGATATTAAGTTCAAACATCATTTCTATAAATAGGTGAAAATTTATTAAAATTTGTATTTTTATTATTATGTTGGGTGTGGTGCCGTGGTCGGCCCTAGCTACGTCAACCAGTTTTGGTCCATTGTAGCTCCCTTAAAATGAGTTCAAAGTTCTCCGCTTAGTCTTGTTGACTCCAGGAACTTCCAGATTTTCTGAGCGGGGAGCATCTGTATCTCTTCCAGTTGCATAATATGCTGCCCTAGATAGATACTTCTGCGGTGCATGTGTGGACCGCACGAGCAGAGGATGTGCATAGCAGTTTCCTCTGTCTCATGGCATAGTCTGCACATTGCGGTCTGACTGAAGCCGAGGGTAAACATATGTTTATTGAGTTTGCAGTGACCAGTAAGTATTCTGGTTACTGCACTGGTTTTATACTTGTTGAGTTGAAGCAACTCTTTTGTAAACGTTTTGCGATATCCCTTAATTAGCGCTTTAGAATGTGTTTGTCCAGAAGTGGATTGCCACTCTTGAAGTGCTTGGCGATTGCAGTGAATTTTGAGAATTGAGTAGGCATGTTGTTTTGCAATACCACAAAATGGTTCGGGGCCACATTCTGGGGTTTCAGCGCCCTTTCTTACCAGTGCATCAGCCTTTTCATTCCCATCTATGCCTGAGTGACCCGGGACCCATCTGAGGGTAACTCTGTTGGATGTGTCCAGGAATTCAGATTATCCATACAGTCTTTGACTAACTTAGAGTTGGTCTCAAGACAATCTATAGCCAAAAGTGCTGCTTGGCTATCTGAGTTGATGTAGATATTTTGGTTTCTAAGCTTTCTTTCCCGGATGACTTCGGTGCATTTGTTGATGGCGAAGACCTGAGCTTGAAAAATGGTGGCCTCCTTGCCCAGATTGACACTTCTAGGCTTAAGGCCATAGATACCGCACCCTACATCAGATCCTTTCTTGGATCCATCTGTAAACCAAACATGACTGCCATTTTTCTGAGACTCTTGGTCTTTTAGCCACATGTCCCGGTTGGGAAGATCTATTTGGTACTGTTTTGTGAAGTTAAACTCTGTGCTCATGCCATCGACTGGCATTTTTAGAGTTTTGTGTTCGAATGTCAACTCTTTGAGTTTGTTCATATATTGCGATTGCAACTTTACATTCGACTGTGTACAGAGCCTGTAGAGGCAAGATTTAGCTTCTTTTTGCACGTGGAGATAGTGGAGATAGCGGAGCTATGTCCAACAAAGCATTTAGAGCGTCGCCTGGTGCTCAATGGAAGGCTCCCGTGATGATTAGACATGCCATTCGTTGTACGCTGTCTAGTTTACTCATAGTTGTCTTTTGTTTGGTTTTGTTACACCATATGACTGAGGCGTATGTTGTAATCGGCCTTACCACAGCGGTGTACATCCAGAGAGACATTTTGGGTTTGAGGCCCGACTTGGCTCCAGCCATTCAACAACATATCCAGAAGGCCATTTTGGCTTTTTGTATGATGTTGTTGAGGTGAGAGTTCCAGGTCAACTTTTGATCAATAGTGACTCCAAGGTACTTTTCCTCATTTGATAGGTTAAGGGTTTTGCCATTGAGTCTGAGTTCAGTCAGCCTTTCAAGCTTCCTTTTCCTGGTAAATGGTACAATAACTGTTTTATCAGTGTTTATTGATAATTCATTTTCTCTGCACCATCTTGTGATGGTATTGAGAGCCCCTTGTAATAATAAAAAAATTGTATACAGATACATAGTAATAAATCATTTCCTAGATGATAATATGAAACACTATACCCAGTTATTGGATTCACTTCATCTTTTGGCTTTATATATATTTTTCTTGCAGTTGAAGGCAATGTGACCTGAAATAAAATTGCCTTTTTAAAAGTCTGTACTAATATTCTAAAGACATAAAATTGTTCTTATGTAGGTATGTAAAAAAATATCTTTGGACTTGTGGTCTGGACTTGGGCTGGTCCAATTCAGAAAATTATTTACCAACAGAAAGCTCTTATTGCATAATTTTATTGATATACATATAAAAATAATTTTAGTTCTTTACTATTACAAGATATGTATATGTTTATCTGCAATATTAATAAAACAATAAAGGTTTTAATTCTAATACTAAATTAAAAACTATAAAATCAATTTTAAGCATACTTATTAGATATTGTATATGAAGGCTATATATTAACCCATTATTTGCCCATATTGCTTTTGAAAAAGTAGAATGGTATAAAATAATATTACAAAAATGAGATAATGAATAAAATCATAGAATAAATAGGAAACAATATTACATTCCAACCCAACTCAACTAAAAATATGTCAAAAGATGTAAATTTATTATTATATCAATAACAAAACAGCATAAGAAATTTCTTTTACGTTCCCTATATGTATATTTTTATTTGAAAAATAGAAGTAACAAACCTGTTCTGAAATATTTGTATCTCTTTTACTGCAAATACTACTTGTGGTAGTGTCTTCTAAATTTAATTCAATTCTGGCACCTTTACTGCTACCATCAACCTAAATTGTATTTAGTATTAATAAGAATACAAATAGTAAGCTGTAAGTATACCATATGTAGTATATGTAACTCTACCAAGCAAAATATAATTTTAAATATATTAGAAGTGCACTCACCACATTTTCTAGACCTTTTATGTGAAGGCTTTTGGCAGCTTCAATAAAGGATGATAAATTCGCAGATGGTACTATTACCTCTCCAGTGTATATGTATTCTAATATTAATGATAATGTTGCATGTGACATATTCTACAATAGAAAACGTTAGTTACATTTTTACTAACAACACTAAACTTTGAATTTAAAATCAAGAACACTGCAATTAATTTACTTACATTAAGGAATATTACTGGATGTTGACATGGTGCTGATAAAATAAGTTGCTTCAAATAAGGGCTTGACAAAGCTATCAATACTTGATGTACTTTAACAAAATGTCCCTCTGCTGCTAAGGTCATGTCCACAAGTTCTCCATTCTAAATAAAAGATTTTTTCTAATAGTAGAGAACTAATAAGTAAACGATTTATTTATAAATTTTTAAACAACCTGCAACCGTATTTACCTGTTGTAAAGAACTAAATCCCGAACATATATTTGATTTGTAGGAATCCCATGATAGTGAGAATTGTGATTGTACCATTTTAAAATGTAATTAATATAATCATTTACTTCAATAATAATAACAAGAGAATTTTATGTACTGTTTCTCTTTTCTAAAACAATTCAAAGAAAATCCTAAATATTGAAATGTCAACAAATGACAAATGTTAAAGATGTCAAATCTCAGACATCATAGATAATTGATGAAAGGATTACATTACTTAAGGGTGCCTATTCATGTTGGCAATTTGACGCTAGTTTTACCCCTATAGTCGGTCGCGTGGTACCATTCGACAGGTCTGAAAAAATTTGGCAGTAATGTGTTACACTAATAATAATAATAATATAAATTATTTATTATATTACAAAAATAGGATTTATAATATGTATTATTGTAAATTAATTATTTGATTCTTTATATTGTCATTCTGATATAAAATACTTCTTCGAGTTCTCTGACGTTGTCATCTTGAGTGGGAAAAGGGCGTGTCGGAGTTTCAGAGAGTCGATGTTTCAGAGTGTCGGTGGGTCGAGGGTCGGAGTGCGGGAGGGTTGGTGTGTCGGAGTATAGGAGTGTCTGATTGTCATCGTCGGAGTGTCGGAAATTCTGACCGTCGGAGTGTCGGAGAGATGTAGTCTCTCCGACACTGAGTGTCAGAATGTCGGAGTGTCGAGTGTCTGTAAGCCGGAGTGCCCGAGTGTTGGTGAGACCCAGTGTCGGAGAGTCGGAGTGTAAAAGTGTCGCTATTGACGTTGTGTCGGAGAGTCTAGAGTGTCGGTGAGTCGGTTTAACCCTCGTACTTTATCATGGAACTAGATAATGCTACGTGTTAATTAATAACCCGACATATTTATTACTTTACTATTGGCTCACCCTCGCCTCGTTCGGTTCCTTCCTAGTGAAAAATAAGTCCGTCCGTTTTACCGGGATAAAAAGTAGTCTATATGCTATTCCAGATTGTAATCTACCTCTGTACCAAATTTCATTCAAATTGTGTGATTGAGTAACAAACATCCATCCATCCAAACTTTCACATTTATATAGTGGTACTAGCGACTCACTCTCATTCCGCTCGGGTTCGTCCCTTGGTACGTTTTAACGAATAGTATGGATCTATCACCACACCAAATTTCATTGAAATCTGTCCAGTAGTTTTCTCGTGACGCATTCCCAGACAAACAGATAGACAAAAATCCTGTAAACTATAGATTCGGCCTCTGTATCGATAATAATGACTATTTCAATAAGATTTTCCAAAAAATATTTAATGTACAAATTCTACTTAGTTAGAATTTTATTATATGTAGGTATAGAAGATTTGTCTAATATTATACTTATAAGACTATTGTAACACTGATACACATAAAAACTTAAATTTAAAACGTGATTGTGGTCGAACATAGGAAATATTCGATAGCAAAGTAATCAATGAAGAGTACGGTGAGAACGCTGCGTTGTGTTATGACGTCACGCGAGCATGGCATGCTCGCGCGAAATATTTGAAAAGGACGGAAACTAAGATTGTCGTAACTTCAACACTACTTGCTTGATTTAAATTAAATAAAAACTGGTGCATTTCTAACCATTTAGGCTGGTAATAAAGTTTCAACTTCAGAAGTATGTCAGGTAGACCATGTAAAATGAAAAATGTCAATGAGTCTGATACATTCTTAATTTTACATGGCCTACCTGACCTACTACTGGAATAGTCTCGTAATAAATGATAAACAGGAGAGCGTCAAAAATTAATCTCTATTACGAATAAATATATTTAAGAAATACACAGAAAGTGGTGTTTAGCTTTAAGAAAAAAAATGAGAAATATATTTAATTTTCCCAAATACATCCCTTAAAGGGGTAAAAGGGTGTAATAAAGTTTATAAGGGCAAAGAATTATTTGTTATCAGAATTACTAGAAAATTGGTATTAATGCACATCAATACAATCAAATAAATACGTGTTTTAACATTTTTAGAAATTCAATCCCATAAGGCAATAAAATGTTGGATGAAAGTTTGTATGAAACTGTAATTAATATGTAAAAAAGTACAAAAAATCTGAAGATGATTTAAGTTTTAAAATCACTTTCTTTAAAATGATGCCCACATAGCCATAAATATAAAGATTGTGTTTTCGCCAATTTTGGTCCTCTTATTGCTTTAGCCAACAATTTCTTCAGTTTTTGTCTTTTGGGAACAAGTGATATCCATTTTCTTTGCTTCCTGGCACTGCACAATTTGTCATTTTAAATAAAATGAAAAAAATAAATCCACGCTTTAAGCTTTACTTACTTAGGATCATAGTGATTGCGACATCTGGCGGGAGAAAAAGGTAATTTTTCTCCAAAATAGCGATTTCCTGGCGACTTTTTGGAGTTGTCAGCACTGAACTTCTGAATTTGACATATCATCAATCATGTCGATTGTCGTCTACCATGGATGACAAATAAAAGTATTTACATATTACTTACGTTTTGAACTTTTGTTATCTCGTGTATATATATGTGCAAACATTACATTCTATGTTATATGTAATTAAAAATTACACTTTTTTATAGAATGTATTGGTGACTTGTATTTAAAATTTGATATAAGAGTGCGGTTATAGTTGTAACTTCGTATTATTTTTTAATTTGTATTCTACATTTTAATATAATTTATTATTCAATTATTAATTCATTATAATAATGTCTATCGTAAGTAAAATACGTAATTTTCCTGCCCTTAGCAGATATCACCGCCTGGAAAATACAATTATTAATCGAAGGTATGTAAACAATGCTATAATATATAGATGCAAGATCAATTACCTGTGTATTTAAGTACCTTTTCAGTAATTCCCTAAAATAAAGGATATATTCTTTACTTTATTCTTTATTCAGGTTTAGTGATGAAACTCGACGTAAATACGATATTGTAGTAATTGGTGGTGGAATAGTAGGTTCCGCATCTGCAAGAGAATTATTATTACGACATCCTACTTTGCAAATAGCTTTAATAGAAAAAGAAAAAACTTTTGCATTTCATCAAAGTGGTAATAACAGTGGTGTGATTCATGCTGGAATTTATTACAAGCCAGGTTCATTAAAAGCTAAATTATGTGTAGAAGGTTTAAATCTAGCTTATAAATATTTAGATGAAAAAGGGATTAAATATTCCAAATGTGGTAAACTAATAGTAGCAACAAGTAGACCGGAAGTTCCAAGACTTTTAGATTTATATGAACGTGGACTTAAAAATGGAGTTAAAGACATCAGGTTGTTAGACTCAAAAGAAATTAAAGAACTTGAACCACATTGTAATGGTCTGCAAGCTTTATGGTCTCCACATACAGGTATTGTTGACTGGGGAGAAGTAACGAATTCTTATGTACATGATTTTGAAAAATGTGGTGGAAAAACATACTTAAATTTTGAAGTAAATAGGTTTATAGAATCTGAAGATTCTGATTATCCTGTAACAATAACCGACTCTAAAGAAAACACAATACAAGCTAAGTATGTGCTGACATGTTGTGGCTTACAATCAGATACTGTTGCAATTCTTACTGGTTGTCCAGAAGAACCAAAAATTATACCATTCAGAGGTGAATATTTATATTTAGTTCCACAAAAGAGCTATCTAACTAAGACGAATATATATCCTGTCCCAGATCCAAGATTTCCATTCTTGGGTGTACATCTGACACCAAGAATAGACGGGAGAGTTATTGTAGGTCCAAATGCTATTTTAGCATTTTGTAAGGAAGGATACAGGTAGGAAAAATATTTTCAGTACTTTAACTTCATAATATTTATATTTCTGATCTCATCATCTTCATGTGATTATCATTTGCAGGTGGGGTGATGTAAATATGAAAGAACTAAAAGATATAGTAACATTTTCTGGATTTCGTAAGATGGCGTTAAAATATGCAGGTTTTGGATTAAAAGAGATGACTAGATCACTTCTGATGCCATTACAAGTGATGCAAATTCAAAAGTATATTCAGGATATAACCTCAAGTGATGTAGAAAGGGGCCCAGCTGGAGTAAGAGCCCAGGCCATGGGAAAAGATGGTAAGTTTATATATTATTCAAGAAATTATAAAGTGAGGAAAATTATTGTTCAATTATAATATGGGTTTCCCTACATTATTACCTAAACACATTTTAAAATATTACAACTAAACATCCCTAAAAAAATATCTATATTTTTTTATTTCTGTATATATTGTATATTTTATTATATGTGTGTATGAAATTATATGTATAATCATACTAGTCATGGTAACTTTTTTATTGTTTCCTTTACTTCAATAAGCTGTATTTTCTAGTATATTGTTTTATATTGAATAGTGCATATAATAATGAATCTGGTCATTGTATATTTTTTATTAGAGTGTATACAGCATATAAATAATGATCCGTCTTATATCATGTTATATATTTTTTAGGTACATTGATAGAAGACTTTGTATTTGACTCAAAGCCCGGCTCTGGAGCTATTGGCAGCAGAGTGCTGCATTGTAGGAATGCACCATCACCTGGAGCTACATCATCATTAGCTATTGCTAAAATGATAGCTGATAAGATAAAAGACGAGTTTCATCTATAATTTATTTTAATTATGTGGTTTTTGTTTTAATTTTGACCACAAGACAATAACAAGCCGTTTGATGTCAATTATGAAGATGACTATGGAATGTAGATGATTGCTTTAAGCAACTCTAATTTTTTTAGTGTTATGAGAAATTATACATCATAACTAACATCTCTATTTAAAATCTCCTATGCTATATTACTCAAATTTTTATATTTTTTATTCCCTTTATAATAATATATTTTTTCAGTTTTAATACTGTGATAAATAATATTCTTTAAGATATAGTAACTATTAACATGCTATTCTTGTTTTATGTAATTACATGTGAAGAAATGTGATAAGAATGCATTACAAAAATATGTTGAATTAATATTGTCATACTTAGACCTAATTTGCAAGCACTTTAATTGATAAGAAAACAAGTAATAATAATAAATACACATTACACATATAAATACACATAATATAACACAAATATTTTGTAGAAAACCAAAGTGTATATACTATTTAATAATTAATTGAGAATTTAAAATATTTATAATTAATGAGCACTTAAGGATAGTATAAATATATAAACATTATATTTTTTGTTAATATCATAAAGGGTCATTTAAGTACGAATAATAATTGATTTGACTAGACACTTTACGTATATATAAAACTATACTACCTACATACATAGATAACTACATAGATTATTATATACTACATAGATTATTATAATGTTAAAGCTTTGCTACTTTGCTTTTTTATATGTAAATGTTATAGTCATTATTGTTAATATTAATATTATTGCAAGTTAAATTAAAAATCATGTTATACTTGAAAGTCTTTCATTTTCTTTTATCTCTTCTTGTAATAAAAAAACATTATTTACAATCCTAAGTCAATCAACTATAAAACCTTTTCTTGTTATATATAGGAATTGCTTGCGGAGATCATACACTGTAGTCATATGGAATAGAATATTGCTAATTACCACAACATATTCTGAGAACCCAAACATGGAATAAACTGAAAAAGAAATACACTAATTACCAAACACAAGAACTAAAATCAAAGAATTAGGTTGTTAAAAGAAGCATGTATAATTAGAAAACTATGAAGCATTGTTATTTAAAGAAAGCATAATATAATTTATATACAGTGTATGTTATTTAAAAAAAAAATTTTTTTTCAATATTTTTTGAAGTAAGTATATTCTTTAAAATTTTAATTTTAATAAAAGTTTACTTCTACTATAAAAAATATTCATTACTTATTAAATATTTTTCACAATAAACATTCTCTTCATTCAACAGCCTTTCTGTATTTAATATTTTGTTAATGTAATCTGCTAAACTCACCATATGGTTCACAAAGTCGGTTATGTCTCAAGAAAAAGTAAGCAGCAAATGCAAATGAACCCACATTTACAAAAAAAGCTCTCCATTTTAACTTCATTGATAGTATTTCTAAATGTGTCAATGTTGGTCGCCGCCTATATTTGGTTAGCATCATGCAAGTAAAAAGCATGTAAAATATTGAGGTACCAATAAATGTTTTAAAGCATGCCTCATGATATGCTGAAAATATTTTAAGAGATTTTAAGTAAAAAGTATATCATATTAATGTAAATGTAATATTTTACAAAAAGTAATAATTTAAATCCAATTAATTGTGTCCATATATTATATACCTTAGTAAAAGAAATGCAACTTTTTTTTTGGAGTCATGATGACATTTGTTTTATTTGAAATTTTAAGAAATTCTATTTGATTAAAACAATACAAACGACTTACGGTAATAATTGGAAGAAGTCCAGTGAGTCAATCCTATTAAAGATAAGTTCTCAATTATATTTAAAAATACAGCTAACTTTACTACAATAATACAATTTTGACTAATTATACTTCTATAATACTCCCATCTCAAATAAATAATAAAAAACCTTAATGGAGCATGACTGTAAATAGCAACTTTCCATATTGTGCGTTGAGGTTCATAGTTGCCAATAGATGCTGAAATCGATGGAAAAATATTGGAGACTTTACAATGTGTATTATTTGCCTTTTCGAAATCTTTATATAGCGTTATTAAAACACATGCTATGAATGCAAACAACGGCAATGAAACTGTGAATAATCCCAACTTCTTGATGGGGATTTTGATGAAATATTTTTTTTCGGACGCATTATGTAGAGGTAGATACATTTACTTAAACTATAGTAACTTAAAAATCTAATTGGCTCATAGGTAATTTAAATAATGTTTCTATTGAGTAACTACACTTTTTACTATTAATCATAATTATCAATTTTGACATTGACATTTGACTATATGTAGCAATATACTCTATGCCTTTGACTGGCTACTGAGATATGTCATTTGTCAATATCAAATCAAAAATCAATTTCTAAAGCAGGCTACAAACGTTATAGCGACAATAAATATATTTATTTCAAAAGGAAATATAAGAATGCGTGATGGAACCTTAATATATATATTATTTTCATCAATATTTTAGTATATTCTGTTACATTGCAATGTTATGTAGGTATTGTAAATTGAGGTTGTTTTTCATTAGAACCATATGTGATTGTTGAGTGTTTTGGATTGTTATCGATTGGCTTTGACTACCGGATACTGATTCTTGCACTACATGTTTTGACTTTTGGCTTTTCTTACGGATTTTTGTGTTTTTCTTACGGTTTGGTATTTTTGTTGTTTTGGCGACGTTTGTCGCGTCGTTTGGGGGTGTGTTGTGTGTGTGTTGTTGGCGAATGAGTCATGGCTGACTCGGACGCCAGCGCGGACACAGATGCGTCAATTGGGCGCAAGAGGACTGCTGCGCGTCCTCCGTTGGCGGGCTCTACTGGCTCGGAAACGGAGACGGATGAGCGAGTCCGCGCCAAGGAGAACAAGGCGCGTAGAGGGAGGCCTATAGGGTCGGGAAAGGGCACGGGTATTGCCCGCGCACGCGCAGATCTGCGCAAGATGGAGGCTGAGGCCAGGGAAGCTGAATTTGAGCGTGCGCTTGAGGCGCGCGCTTTTCGGAAGAAGCCTGACAAGGCTGATAAGGCGGAAAAAGCCGTTTTTGAGTTCGGCTCGGATTTGTCGGCCTCTGAGAGCCGGGAGGATAGCATCTCTGCGAGGGACGTGCAGGGCCTGCGTGCGGAGGCAGGTCGCAACGTCACAGAGATTTTGCATGTTGCCAGGACCTCTGGCAACTTAAAGGGGGAATATGTCCGCCGGCTCAAGCTGGCTGCGGAGGCCCTAACGGGGGTCGTGGACGCTCTGGCGACCCGCTCCTCAAACGAGGAGACGCGAAAGGTGGCTGCCGATAACGAGAGGCTGCGACGGGAGGTTGAAAGCCTCAAAGCGGAGGTGAAGGCGCACCGTCGGCAGTTCTCGGAGCTGAAGGCGAATGCTCCGTCCTCCTCACTGCAGGGGGATGCTTTGGAGGAGTTGAGGGCCTCCCTTATCTCCTCGGTGGGGGCCCTTATTGATGCCAAATTGGTCGGCATCGAGGAGCGCCTGCTGCCGGCTAGGACGCTTCGTCCGCCTCTTGCAGCGGACAAAAGGAGGGAGGCGGGTGCGCCAACGCCTGCGCCGAGAGAGCCTCGGGATAAGCCAGCGCCGGTAGCGGTTGTGGCGGGTGAGGACTCGGCGGCACGCAGGCGCCAGCCTAATAAAACTGGGACGGCAGCCCCGGCGCGCCCTAGGTCGCAGCCGGCGCCAGCAGCTTCTGTGGCGGGACCAGCTCCTCCGGCCCCTGTAGCGGGTCCGAGCACTGCGGATGAGGGCACATGGGCAACGGTGGTCCGCAAGGGTAAGGGGAAGGGGAAGAAGTCCTCCCCCCCAGCGGCCCCGGCTGCCCCGGCTGGTACAAAATCGGCGCCAAAGGCCCCTGTGGCGCAGAAGGCACCTTCGGCGCCGGCTAAGCCAAAGGTGTCGGCACCGCCGCGCACAGCGGCTGTTATTATAACGCTCCAGCAGGAGGCGGCATCGAAAGGTGTCACCTACGCCAAGCTGCTGGAGTGTGCGCGGCAGGAGATAGACCTGTCTCAGTTGGGCGTCACGGGGGGCCTGACGGTGAGGGTTGCGGCGACGGGGGCTCGGCTGCTGGAGTTGTCACCCTCCGTGCCTTCGGAAGCGGCGGATAGGCTGGCGGATAAGCTCCGCCAGGTTCTCGACGGGGTGGCAACTATCGCTCGCCCCGCAAAAAACGGGGGAGCTGAGGATCTGGGGCTTGGATGACTCGGTCACCAAGGAGGCGGTGGTCGAGGCAGTCGCAAGGGCGGGCGGCTGCGCATCCGAGTCCGTTTGGGTGAGCCGGGTTCATACCGGGAAGGCGGGGGTGGGCACGGCTGTCGTAAGGTGCCCAGTTACGGCAGCCAAGAAAGTGGCCGACGCAAGCCGACTTCTGGTCGGGTGGTCGTCGGCCAAGGTCGAGGTGCTGGAGCAGCGACCACTTCGCTGCTTCAGGTGTATGGGTCTGGGGCATACCCTACCTCGGTGCCCATCGAGGGTGGAACGGGGGCGCCTGTGTTTCCGGTGCGGCAGCGATGAGCACCATTCCGCTGCTTGCACCGCGAAGACAGTCCGCTGCGCGGTCTGCGCGGATGCTGGGCGCCCCTCTGGGCATATGATGGGTGGGCGCGATTGCAACCCACCCATCACGAAAGGCAAGATGGCTCCACGGACCGGAGCCGTCGCTAGTGCCGGAAGCCGCCAGGCTGAGGAAGCAGTGATGTCATCTTAATGGACGGGCACACTCGCTTCCTCCAAGGGAATGTTAACCACTCGGCCGGAGCGCAGGACCTTTTCCTGCAGTCCATGGCCGAGTGGGAGATAGGTCTGGCGGTGGCCTGTGAGCCCTACTTTGTTCCTCACCAACCGAACTGGGTGGGGGACCTAGAGGGCTCCGTGGCCATAGTGTCTGGGAGCAGCACCGGCCCCCGTCTCTCGGCAATCGAGAGGGGCCAAGGACTTGTCGTGGCAGGGTGGGGAGAGTACGCGGTTGTCGCCGTGTACTTCTCCCCCAACCGCAGTCTGGCGGAGTTCGAGATCTTCCTCGACTCCGTCCGCGCTGCGGTTTGCAGGCTGTCGCCGAGGCACACTATCGTCCTCGGCGACTTCAATGCCAAGTCCTTGGCCTGGGGGAATCCCACGTCGGACGCTCGAGGGCGAGCCGTTCAGACGTGGGCACTACTCTCCGGTCTGTCCCTGCTCAATGTGGGGACAGCGTTCACGTGCGTGCGACAGCAGGGGGGGTCCGTGGTGGACCTAACGTTTGCCACCCCCGCCGTCGCACGCAGGGTGATCAACTGGAGGGTAGAGGAGGAGGTGGAGACTCTGTCGGATCATAATTATATCCGATTCGAGATCTCCACCCGTCCGGTGCCGGTGGACCGCCCAAGGGGGCCCTCTCGAGCGTTCCCGAGATGGGCCCTGGGCCGGCTTGACACAGAGCTGGCCAGAGAGGCGGCCATCGTTGAGGCATGGTGCTCCCAGGGGAGTGTGGTGGGCGCCAGTTCCGATGTTGAGGAGCTGGCTGGCCGCATTTGCGACGCCCTTACGAGGGTGTGCAATGCGGCCATGCCGCGGATAAGGCGGTTCGCCCGGCATCGCCGGAGCGTTTATTGGTGGTCGCCCGAAATCGCGCAGCTTCGGGCGACCTGCAATTGGCACAGACGGAGGTTTGTCCGGTGTCGCAGGAGGAATGGCCTGGACCCGGTTTTGGAGAGCGAGCTGCGGGTGGCCTATCGGTCAGCGAAGAAGGCCCTGCAGCTCGCTATCAGCCAGGCCAAGGCGGCGGCCCGCCAGGAAATGTTGGCGGGCCTGGATCGGGATCCATGGGGGCGCCTTTACATCAGCGCGCGGAACAAGCTCCGCGCGCACGGCGCCCCGGTCACGGAGACCACGCCGCCCGAGGTCCTCCTGCGACTGATCGGAGGGCTGTTCCCGGAGTCGTCTGGGCACGTCCCCCCGGTGATGGCTCCTCCCACGCGCTCTGTGGGAGTGGAGGAATTCCCCCCAATCACCGAGGGAGAGATGGACCTGGCCCAGGACAAGTTGCGGGCCAGGAGGACGGCTCCGGGACCGGACGGTATTCCGGGGCGAGTTCTGTGCATCGCCCTGGAATACCTGGGAGGGGATCTTCGGGACCTATTCAACGCGTGCCTTCGTGTTGGGCAGTTCCCGAAGATCTGGAAGGAGGGGTTATTGTGCCTGTTGCCCAAGGAGGGTCGTCCTCTGGACTCCCCTTCGGCATACAGGCCGATCGTGATGCTGAGTGAGATGGGCAAGCTCTTCGAGAGAATTCTCGTTGCCCGTCTTACTCAGCATCTCGAGGAGGTGGGGCCGGGCCTTTCGGAGGCTCAGTTCGGGTTCAGGGCGGGTCGGTCGACCGTGGACGCCCTGAACGCCCTGAAGGCTCGGTCCTTGGCCGCGGTGGAGGAGGGAGGCGTGCTGCTAGCCGTCTCGTTGGATGTGGCCAATGCCTTCAACACCCTGCCGTTCGAGACAGTACGAGAGGCGCTTCGAGCTCATGAGGTGCCTCTCTATCTCCGGCGGGTGTTGGACGCATACCTCCGCGACAGACAGGTCGTGTGGACGGGGGCAAATGGGGTGGTCGGTCGGCGGCGTGTCGACTGCGGGGTTCCACAAGGGGCCGTTTTGGGCCCGGTACTGTGGAACCTCGGCTATGACTGGCTCCTGCGTTGTCCGCTTCTCCCCGGGCTAGGTGTCATCGCCTACGCCGATGACACCCTCGTCACAGCCCGGGGCCGCTCCTACGAGGAGGCGGCACGCTTGGCCACAGTCGGCACTAACTTGGTCGCCGACCGGATAGGGATGCTGGGCCTGAGGGTCTCCGTCTCCAAAACGGAGGCCCTCCTGTTTCATGGCCCACGCAAGGGTGCCCCCCGCAACGCCTGTCTGCGAGTCCAGGGTAGGATGGTGGAGGTTCGGGCCCATATGCGCTACTTGGGCCTGACCCTGGACGGACGCTGGACGTTTCGTGTCCATTTCGCCCAGCTCACCCCGAGACTGATCGGCGCCGCCTCGGCCCTCGGCAGACTTCTGCCGAATGTCGGGGGCCCTGGATCTCACTGCCGGCGGCTCTATGCTGGCATCGTGAGGTCCATGGCACTGTACGGTGCCCCCGTGTGGTTTGACGCCCTCTCTGCACCGAACAGGGCCCAACTGCGCAAGGCGCAACGGGTCCTGGCGGTGAGGGCGGTACGGGGATACCGTACGGTGTCCTTCACGGCGGCGACACTTCTGGCGGGCGATCCGCCCTGGGAACTCCAGGCGGAGGTGCTCGCCGAAGTGTATCAGTTTCGGGCGAGTGAGCGGGCTCGAGGGGAACGTCCAGCGCGGGAGGGAGTCGCTCGGATCAGGCGCCTAGCTGACGAGGCGCTGATCCGGCGCTGGTGGGAAGACCTGGGGACTCCAGCGGCTGGCCGGGCGACGGTGGGGGCGGTTCGTCCGTTCCTGTCTCGCTGGGTCAGGCGGCCACACGGCGTCCTGACGTTCAGGTTGACGCAGATGCTTACCGGGCACGGGTGCTTTGGTAAGTATCTGTGTCAAATTGCGCGTCGGGAACCGTTGCCCGCATGCCACGAGTGTGGTGCGTCCGAGGACACCTCGCACCACACCCTCGCGGTATGCGCTGCTTGGGCTCCCCAGCGCCATGCCCTGATGGCGGTAGTGGGTGGAGACCTGTCGTTGCGAAGCGTGGTGGGGGCCATGCTACGCGACGAGAGGTCCTGGTCGGCGATGGTCTCCTTCAGCGAGGCCGTCATCTCACTGAAGGAGACGGCGGAGAGGGAACGCGAGGCTAACGCCTTAGCAGACCCTCTTCGTCGCCGTCGGCCAGGGGGGAGGAGGCGCCGGTATGCGCATCTTCTCCCGCCACCCTAGAGGAGCTACTGCGGGGGGGTCTCTCGTTGACTCCCCTGCACGTCATCGGGGCGGTCGGGATGCTCTGTGAATCGAGGGCATCCCGGTTTAGGCGAGGCAGGCCCGCGGGGTACGGGCTGTCCGCAGGGGTGTTGTAGTGAATGCGCAAGCGATCCTGCACACCCCATTGCACTGCGGCGACGGGTTCCGCTGTGGGTTTTAGTGAGTAGGAGTCTCACAGTACCCTACCCATTGACGGCCGGTAGGGTCCCCATGATGGGTTTCCCCAGCGTCAACAAAAAAAAAAAAAAAAAAAAAAAAAGGTATTGTAAATTGATAGAAAAACTTAAAAATTAATGTATATATAATATTTACAATACTCTATCATTCAAGTAGGTAGTTTTAGCAATTTATTGTGAATTCTATGTGTAATGTATTGTACCTGGAAGTTAGACCAGCTGAAGGAAGAATTGAGAAGGAAAGGTGCATCCTGTGGTGGTCCTGACTGACTAATGGATCAACACACAGCAAAAACCGTTGGTCGTAGAAACGTGGAAAGACGTATTCCTTATATGATATAGGCATCCAATAAAAATAAATTTTTCGAAATTCATCCCATAAGTGGGTAAAATAGGGGATTAAAGATTGTATGAAACTCTGTCATGCTTAATGTGAAATACACATAAAGTGGTGTTTAGCTTTAAGATAAAAATAAGAAATATATTTTCTGGATTTTTTTTCGAAATTCATCTCTTATAGGAGCAAAAGGGGTGAATAAAGTTTATACGGGCAAAGAATTATTTATAATAAGAATTAACTTTCTGTTATAATACTTTTTAATATAATTAAATATATACATGTTTTAGTATTTTTCGAAATTCAATGAAATAAGGGGGGTAAAATGGGGGATGAAAGTTTGTATGAAACTCTGTAATTAATATGTAAAAAAGTATAAAAAAACACCTGCAGACGATTTAAGAGTTTTAATATCACATTCTGCACATGATGTCCACGTAGCCTTAAATATAAAAATTGTGATTTTGCCAATTTTTGTCGTCTTAATACTTTAGCCCACAATTTCTGCAGTTTTTGTTTGTTGGGAACAAATGATATCTATTTTCTTTGCATCCTGAAACTGCAAAGTTTGTTATTTTAATTAAATTTTAAATAAAATGAAAAAAAAAACATCTACGCGAGAAATTCACAATATACTGAGGACTATAGCGATCGTGACATCTGGTGAGATAAAATAGCAAAATTCTTCCCCATTCGGACTATTCTTCGGCCTATTTTTGTTTGCTTAATAGATAAGAGATGTCATTGATACTGTTTTCTATACATATAATAAAATTGTAACTAAGTCGAATCTGTACATTAAATATTTTTTGGAAAATCTTATTGAAATAGACATTATTATCGACACAGAAGCCGAGTCTATAGTTTTTAGAATTTTAATCTTTCTGTCTGTCTATCTGTTACCGCATAACATAAAAACCACTTGAGGGATTTTGATGAAATTTGGTATGTCATAGCTGGTTATCCGGGTCAATATAAGGGTTCTTTTATGAAAATGTCTCATATCTGAGAAAAAATACAAAAACTGGTTAGAATAAAGCCACGATGATAATTATATATATTTTAGCAAGGTACCTACCTAACTTACTAAATATGGCAAAAACTATAAAAAATAGCCTATCTTGAAAAAAAATAACATCTGAACGCGGGCGGAGCCGCCGGCAATGCTAGTATTTAATAAATAAGTGCAAACTAACAAATAACTACTCAAATATGGTAAAATTCTATGACACACTTTTCTACACACTACAAACTACACTACATTCTTTCTATACACTACAAACCCATCATCAGTTGCAGATGTTTCAATAATCAGTAAAATTACGTAAAATTAATTTACGGGTGTACCTATTATTTCTGTTCCCTTCACTTACAATATTTTTTAAAACAATAATAAATCATTAGAGCTTTCAATATTCCTAAGGAAAAGAAAGATATAAAGTTTGTCTTATTAGGTAGGTATTTATTCCATCAAAATAAAATTAACAAATATAATCCTTATGTTTTAGTTAATAATAAATAACTCAGTTGCTATTACTTATTAATAAATAATAATATTGATTTTTGGTTTCTACGCAACATTAATATTAATTTGTTTATAACGTTACCATTTTAAGATCTATTGATACGTCGTTAAGCTCGTAGAATTATGTTTTTATTAATATATAGTGGATAAAATTAGTATTAAAAATATGTTTTTAGAAAAAGATGTGATAAAGCATTCTCTTGAATATAGTGCACAAGCTGTAATTTTACGCATGCAGTTGAAGCGTGAAGAGGTAACGTACCTGCCAATAATATAAAATTTTAAATAAATAATAAAACCTATTTATTTCATTAATGTTTATAAATAATATAATAGATGAAATAAGTAAATAAAAATAAGAATACTGAAAAAAAATCCTTCCATTCCATCCTTATGTGAAGTCTGTTTACGAATAAATCACCTTTTTTTAGGCACGGCGCACTCATAACAATGGAGTTTCAAAACATAGCGGTTATTCAAAGTGCGTAATATTTGTTTATTAACTTAGGAAATTTATTTTATTTACAATAAAGAAAACTACAAATATACTTAATTATATCACAAAACAAATGTTCGCGGACCGCATGGAATAGTGGCAAGAATGCTAGCCGCATTCCCCCGTTGAATGTCAATGCCGATTCTTTGGGCGAAAAATGCACCAGCTCTCCTGTCACCAGTAGAGGTGATAAGACGAGGTGTTATGTCTTTTAAGAAGTGCTTAGCACTTTGACTCCATGGGCCAAGGGTTTCTACAGCAAATGGAATAAAAATATAATTTTGACTAAGTTAGGCGTATTTACGTAACTTAAGTAGTTCAGCCATCTCCGCCGCGGCTCCCACTTTAGACGCCGTCTCCCTGACATGGGACGAGGCTAATGCCTCAACGCATGTAGCGTCCTACAATAGGGTCCGTCCCCTTTCCCAAGGAACCAGCGACGGGCCATCAGGTCTCGTGCCATCATCTCGACTTATTCCAGATGGCTCAATAAGAGCAGGAATGTCAATGGTGGCAAGAGTTTAGGGAACCATGACGGAAAAGTCTACCTGAACTTCTTCTACAAGAATGTCCATGGAGTTCATAACAGTCAACCTATTTTCCACACGAGAATCTGTGCTCAGTGCACAGCGGTGTACCCAGCCGGAGACTTAAAGCGATACGAAAACTATCATTATCCAAAAGTGTACGGAGATTAGTTGAAGGTAGGAAAGTGTACCGAGATTAGTTGAAGGTAGGTTCTTTGGCGGATGACGCTAAAAGTCTGGCACGGTTTACGTCACTCGAAAGATTTTGAGATAAATTTTGGAATGTGGAATGAACCAATGGCGCGTCCCAAAGTCTTTGTATGGAAACTTCCTTTGGGATGTCAACATTAGGACATTTTGACTTAAGAAATTGTATTTTATCCTAACATTAGTACTTAGGTAGGTACTAGGTACTGATGATATGACGTTTGCATACTTTTTTTTGTTCTTTTAAAACTTAACAATATTTTCGTCAAAGAAATGACTTGACACAAACTCAGACCAATAAAAAAGTACTTTTTTATTGGTCTGAGGACACAAAGGTTTCTTTCATGGTTTCTACAATTACAGTACAATTTTATCCTTTTGAAAATAACTTCTATTTCATTTGTTGCTACATGTTTGTTTTTACCATACAATACAATATATATTGTCAATTCTTTTTTTAATATGTACACGCAATATATTTTTAGGAATAATATTAAAAAAAACAAAAAATAATTATAATTTAAAAAAAGAAATTGTTAAGCTTCGTACGTATTTTCATAATATGAATTTACAAAATCAAAATACATTAAAACATGCTGATGTTACCAACAAAACTAGATCTTCGTTATATAAAGAACAACGTTTTACGCGAAAACTCGAAGAAAATGATTTAATAGAAAAAGAAATGGCTATGTATATAAATAATTTAGAGGCAGATAAAATCAACTTAGTAATCGAAAACGACAGTGATTTTAAAGTTAAACCAAAAACAAGAGTCATTAACCAACCAAATAAAAATAGCTACTATAGTGATGATAACTACAATATACTGGCACTAAACAAAGACGTTAAATGTTCTAACAAATATTTAAATCCAAATAAAACTTTTAAAACGTCACAAATAAATTGCATGAATATTAAAGAAGATACTTTATCATACAATAGCTCCTTGCCTCAATTTAACGAATATAAAAATGACTTACAATCATTGTTAATAATGTTGACAATAAATTCGAATGATGAGAGAAGGGACGAAGGGAAAGTTAAAGCAGTTACAACAACAAAAATTATACATACAAATGGACATGAAATAGAACGTAATGAAAGCACGTTAACGAATTGCTGTAATGATGCTGTGGACGCAAAAACAATATCAGAAAGTTTTCAAACTGAACGATTAGTACAATTATTAAATATAATCCCTTTAAAATATGAATTAAGCTATCATCAGAGATATATAGCAAAAAAGTTCGTAAAAAAATGGAAGAATTTCGTCTCTTATAAGACGCAAAATCGAATTTTTGAGCAAAGACAACAAACTCTGAATCAGTTTTTTTATAAACTTTCCAAAAAAATGAATAATGCAGTCTCCAACACGGAACCTGTTCAAAAAGCTAAAATACTCGCTCGAGATTATAATACATATCAGCATAGGTAGGTACAAAAGAGTTTATTAATAACTAATAATTATTATATTGCACAATATCATACACCATGACCAAGTGTCTATCTTTAGCTATATTTTTCAGGTATAAGATTCAAAAACATATAATAGCGCTTCAGAAAACTAAACTTGAAGAACAAAACAAATTAATAGAAAAATTGAAGTACAATAAAATAGTAGAAGCTTCACGTCAGTCTTTAGATACTATGAGGGAAGATGTAAGAAAAACTTATTATGAAATCGACAAGCATTTGAAACCTAAAATTAAATGTTTGACGAATGAGTTAAAAGTTAAGGAGTTTGAAGGTTAAATAATTACTTTGCTACATTATATTTATTGAATATTTTTCTATATTATATATTTATTTCTAAAATTTTACAGAACCTTCTCTTGTTCTGCACTGCTTAAAAGTACCACAATTTCTGCAAAGAATGGAATCCAGGGCTCGCGAAAGAGAAGAAAAGCATGCAATCATAAGAGAAAGGCGAAAACAAATAGAGGAAGAACGAATCCGTTTAAAGCAACAGGTACTAATTACCTTGTCCCGTGTTCGTAGCTTGTTACTTGCATTTTTAATGTATTTTGATGTATTTATAAACTCTTGATAATAAAATATTTTTCTTATTTTAAAACTAGGCAGAATTAGCGAAGGCAGAAATGGATAAGGAAGAAAAAATGAGAAAAATAAAAGACTTAAGAGAGAAAAGGAAAAAAGAAAAAATTGAAAATATCAGGAAGAAACAACACGCTGAGAGAATGAGGGCCTTGATAGTAATGGCTGATTTGCATTATGAAAGGAATTTGATGCATAAATATGGTCTTAAACCATTAAAGTTATTGTTAGAAATTAAGAAGAATAACATTGATAAAGCCAAAGTTCATTACAAATTTCAATTAATGAAAAACTTATTCTTACATTGGATGTGGTACACTGAAGACATGTGGTTCGATAGAAACTATAAAGCCGAAGATTTTTGCAGGAAGAAAATATTGAAAAAAGCATTCAACGGATTTAAAATGGTAAGAATTTTATTAAGTAGGTACATAAAAAGTACTCAAGTAGCAATCCATTGTTGCCTATGTCCTTAAAAACGAATACTTATTAATAAGTAGGTATTTCTATTTAAAATAAACGAACTTTCATGTACAAATATACTCTCCTTTCATGTTATTGATATGAAGGCATCTTATCAGAGCTACACCACTGAAAGTTAAGTCGAATATTTCGACACAATATTGTACCGACTAAATATAATTTATTTTTCTTATTTCAGAATCATCACGAGTTTGTACTAAAAAACCAAGTGGCAGATGACTTTTACGATCTATTTATATCGCAACTTGTATTTAGAAAATTTCGTGAAGGTATAATGATTCTTAAAAAGGAAATTGAACTTAAATGGAAAAAGGCATCGTTATACTATAATAGGTACGTAAAATAAACACATCAAAAATGTTTCTGTATTAAACATTAGGAATACTATATATATATATATATATATATATATATATATATATATATATATATATATATATATATATATATATATATATATATATATATATATATATATATATATGTATATATTAGTCCAGAAAATCTTCTTTATATAAGCAGGCAGGTAGGTAGTAGGAACTACCGGTAATCGAGTTACGACTGAAATATGGAAGTGAGTGCTCAATATTAGACCTTTTATTTTTCATTGACGAGTGCGGAAGAAATTTTGACTTATTAAGTGCTGTAATTTGTTTATCAGTTTCCTTTGTGCATCTTTCTCCCCTTTTTTCTTATTTCTTAAGGTTTTTGATAAAGTATCTCTTTTAGACGAACACATAAATCATGACATTTAAAACTAGAAACAATAGCGAAAAATGATCGAATCGGAGTTATAAGGCAAATTTTGTTTAAAAAAGGAATCATTAGACTTTTGGAGAAATCCATCTGTCTATTACTACGTCAGACGATAGTTTCAATTATAAGGATTTAATTCTAAAAAAATGTAATATAAAAAAAACATGCATCATTTTAATAAATATAATTTTAGAAGCAGAAGTAATTTTCATAAAGTCTTGCTTACAAACGATGTGATAGAAGTATTATTATTTTTTTCTATTTACAGCAATATAATGTTTAAAACATTTACCTGCTGGCGCACATTACCTGCGTTAAACGCTCTCAAGAGAGAGCAAGAAGCAAGAAAATTGAAATGGAGAGAAAAAGTGTTGCAAGTCGTACCAGACTACCAGCCACCTGAAGATTAATCGGTTTAATTTTTCATAATAATAGATATTGGATACGTCTAAATTAACGCCCAAATATATTAATTATTCCATAGGTATTTTCACGGAAGACAAAACACTTGTTTTTTCTCTTCCGTGTGTATTTTAGTATGTATATACACTTATAAGCTGAAATTTTTATACCTACCCTTTTAATGTATGACTGTACCACTTAGTACCTTATAGTTATAACTTATAAGTAATGATTCGTGAAGTTCTATTTAAAAACAATGAAAGAATGGCAAGCGCATTAGACTCGAAGAAGTTGTAACAGAGATATACGTATTTAACATTTATATTATATACATAATATAGGTACATTTAAATTTTTTGAACGGATCCCTAATTCTTTTTCTACACTAATACTATAAAGAGGTAAAATTTGTGAGTTTGTAGGGGGTAATCTCTGGATCTGCTGAACCGATTTAGATGAAATTTGGTAAGAAGATAGTTTGAGACCCTGGGAAGGACGTAGGATATTTTTAACCCGGAAAAACTTGTGATTTTGACATTACAAACAGACTTTTCAATTTTATTTATCTGTAAAGAAGTTGTCATTAATAATAAAAATAAAAATTGTATTATAATGACAAATCGTCATAGAATCATAATACATATGTATATCATTCTCATGTATTTTGTTATGTTTCTTCTCATATATTCTATTTTTTACGTCTGAGCCCTATGAATCTTTTTAGTTCATATCTTCAAAATATCTTTAAAAATAAAAAGAAAATCAACAGCCATAGCCTTAGTACCTAAGCACTACAATTTCTTTTAAAAACCCACTATATAGGTACATATTGTTATTATACTTGTTATAGCGCATAAGGTGGACAGCTGACCTCATGCAGTACGCTGTGACACGAGGAGCGGAGTCAGCATTCCCACGTTCACAGGCATTTGCGTCATCATAACGTAACTCTACACTTGTGTTGGATAGAAGTTCACTTTAATATTTAAATTATTTTTATATTCTACACTAATTGTTACATCGCGTAGCATTAGACAAATTAAAACAAATTGTAATTTTAAGAGAGATATAAGTTTTAAATAAATAACTTTAAGTAAATTTTAGTTTTTTTGGGACTTCTGGCTGTGTAGCTCTTAACTCACTGCTTGGGTATAAAATAAAACAGAACAAAATGAAACACGCGATGGCTCAGTAATACCTCTTTAAACGAAATAACCGACATCACGTATAAGTTACGCCATGCCAATTGAAATATGAAAAACTATTTTAACTTTTGGGTAACCGTAATTTTGTACATGTATACTGAAATATAGTTATACCTACTATACTTATACTAATTGCAACATAAATATATAGATATATTCTTATACCAGTAGCAGCAGTGGTTCTGCGCGTACTATATTTTTAATATAATATTTCTGCGTTAACTGCCTCGGTGGTGTAGCGGCTAGCATGTACGGCTGCACACCCGGAGGTCCTGGGTTCGAGTCCCGGGTCAGGCCAAGTTTAGTTATTAAGTCTTTCGTATAGTAAGTCTCAGTAACAGCCCGAAGTTGGGAAGTTGGCGGTGTTTCGCCCCCGTGCCTCGGAGAGCACGTAAAGTCGTCGGTCCTGCGCCTTAACTCTCACCGGTCGTGTCGAGTGGTCGTCCCACCGGAGTATGAGAGTGATAGGAATAGAGAGTGCATTTGTGTCTGCGCGTACACTTGAGCACTATAATATCTCCTGCGCAGTTGGCTAATCTCAATGAGATTGGCCGCCGTAGCCGAAATCGGCTAGGAGAATATCATCACATCATCATCATCATCATTTCTGCGCGTACTTTATTATATAATAATCTTTAACATATTAAAACTTACTTTAGACTTAAATGAAATCAGAGAATAATAAACATCGAAAACGAAATATTTTTCTAACTTAGCACGTTCACATATATTTTCAATAAACAGTTTTATGAAAATATTTTTTATATTTTTCTGTGGTAAAAAGTATCCTATATGTTGACCCGGATAATCAGCTATGACCATACCAAATTTCATAACAATCCGTTCAGTAGTTTTTCTGTGATGTGGTAACAGACAGACAGACAGACAGACAAAAATTCAAAAAACTATAGATTCGGCCTCTGTATCAATAATAATGTCTATTTCAATAAGATTTTCTAAAAAATATTTAATGTACAGAATTGACTTAGTTAGAATTTTATTATATTATGTATAGATTAATTTATTTAATGCATACTTACAAACGAAGGACAAAAATAATATGCTAATATTCATCATTTGAAATCAAAGACTAGGTACTTCAATTGAAAAACCGTTATTAAACTGTCGTTAGAATTATATTATGTACAAATGGATATATAATAATTACCTAATTGTATAACAATTGCAGCTTGTTTATAGGGTTGGTACTACCAAGTAGGGATATTGCGAATATTCACATCCACATTGTCACCTACTTAGACCCTCGCTATAAGCACAAATTTTTTACACCAGTCACCGAGGAAAAGATTAAAGAAGATATTTTGATGATGAGAGTGAGAAATACAGAAAATGACGGTTCTTTTAATTCTGAAGGAGCTAAAAGAATGAGAATGCCAGATAGGGCCGGATTTACCCTATGTGCCGCCCTAGGGCACCGTGAATTATACCGCCCTATTACCTATATACTACATTACCTATATCTTACACTAGAGTCTCTAGGTACGTTTTCATTTTTTTGAATGGGACCCTAAGTCTTATTCTTAAATAAAAGTAGCCTATGTTACTTCTGATAGCATCAGCTATATAACAGTGAAAGTCCCGTCAAAATCAGTTCAGCCGTTTCGGAGATTAGCCAGAACAAACAGACAGACAGATAGACGGACAAAATTTTTAAAAATTGTGTTTTTCTTATAAGTAGGTACCGTATCTAATTTTATATGCATTTAGTAAAAAGCTGTTATTTTGTAATAACAAACAGACACTTCAATTTTATTTATCTGTATAGATTTATAGATTAACCAGGCGAATAATCTCCGCGGCGACATATAGACCAGGGCTGAACAAGTGCCCCCCCAACGTGCGTTCACCTTGTCGTGGTTGGGGGGCTCAGTAGTGCCCGGCAACCCAACCGGGCGCGAAACCAAGAAACGCACAGGGAGGTGGCCCACTTCGGTGGGCGGTGGGAGGTGGCCCTCTTCGGAGGGCGGTGTACCATGCGGGTTGCTCCTGGTACTTCTCTGATAGCAGAGTGGACCTTGGAGCAACCCCGTGGTTGTTGTGGTCTGCTTCGGCAGACCTGCCGGCGGGGCGTCGTAGTTGAATGCGTAAGCGATCCTGCGACGCCCCATTAAAACGGGAGAAGGCTTTGTTGGGTTTTAGTGGGTAGTACTGGCTTTGCCGGTGAGTCCCACACCTCGTGCGTAAATGCATTTCCTAACGTTGAAAAAAAAGGGCTGAAAAAGTGTAAAAAATAATAGTGTGATGAAACCCATTGGAAAAGGAAGATAATATAACAAAAATGAAAGGAAAAATAATTTACGGGCGATCTGAGATCGGGAAGTGGGAGGGGGAAGGGGTGAGGTTTTAAGGGTAAAAAACTATTTATCTCGATTTCCGGAAAACTACAAGTCATATGGGAAAAAGTTAAATAGCAAAGTTGTAGGTAATAAAAAGATCTACAACTTTTGTATTTACACTTTTTTCACATAACCTCAACATTTATTTGAAAAATTCAAATAACCAAGTTTTTGGTTTTTTTATCTTTGTTTTTCATATTGTTTTTTATTTTTATCGTTTACAAAAAAAAAAACTTCTTTACACGAAATTTGGTGAAAACTTACCTTTTTATATCCCAAACATACTGTATTTTTTTTTATTTAAAATATTTATTTTTCACGTTATTTTGACTTAATATCGAAAAAGCACCCTAATTTTCAATCGATAAAAAGCTAAATTAAAAATTTTGAAAAAACCCACGACGGTTAAAAAGTAATTGAAAAAGCATAAAATAATTTAAAAACCCTCGACTTAAAAAATAAATGCAACGCGAGATAAAGTCAAGCATCTCCGTCGGGAGCTGCCATTATGAACTAGTTTTGCAGTTTTATAGTGACGTGAATAATTTGACATTTTTAGCGCTAAACTGTGCGGACCTTTAGAATTTGATGACGATACTTATTTTTATTTACGATGAAATTTAAAATAGTGATGGCTTGGCTCGATGGCTAGTTAAAAATTTTATTTTATAAATTACCTGCTTATTACGTCTACACTAAAATTGAACAATAAAAACTTAGAACCGACTTCCAGGCACTAAGAAGTTAAAAATATTGAACAGGGGTTACATTACTATATCGTAATCAGATTTTCGAAGCTGAAACACCGACTAACCTGGAAGTTGGTTTTTTTAAAGAAGTTTTTAATAACATAAGTAGGTAAATTCTACCCATATCTTAATATATGTATGTAATTCTTCTGTACGTGTGTTTGTTAACCTACTCCTCCTAAAGGGCTAGACCGATTTTGATGAAATTTTGTGTGTATATTTCAATGGCCTCCTACTTCCTGGATGGTTTGAAAATACAATTGAACCCGGTAAGCACTGCAGTCGTTGTGCCACTGATCGTCTCCCAAACGGCAGGGACGATTTTAAAGATATTTTTGTGTATGTTCGAGTGGGTCCCTGCAAGATCTGTAGTTTTTGTGGCGAAATATTTCTAGGGAGATCACAGAAAGTGTGACACTGATTGTCACTAGCGTGACAACAGGGAGGGAGGGGGTCAAAAAAGCTGATTTTTATTATGAAGCTAAAGTTATATTATGTTTTCCTCAAATTTTGAATAATGCATAATCATTATTTACATTATAGGACCATAAGGTCGAATTTCGACCACTGGGCAAATACCCACTAGGTCTTATAAATGGTCTTTTGTTAGTTTTACCTTTTTTAGTAGCTTCTACTTATATGATACACTAGCAGAACCCGCGGTTTCGCCCGCAATTAAACTACGAAAATACTTTATTATTTGCAAAAATAAGGTCGTTTTTCGTTCATTCGTATTATTTCTTAAAGATACATGGAAAATAAATTTAATTTTAGCGATCGTAACTCAAAATATGCAGTATCTTAAAAGATATTAAACGTATGTATATTCTGTAAATAAATTTTCATTTTAGGTATTTCACAAGCTCCACTGTCTCTATTTTTTGTACATTTTTCTACTCCATTTTCTAAAGTTAGAATAAGAGAGTACAATGATCCTACTCTCGTGCAATGTTGACAACTTTAAAATCATGTGAAGCTTACAGTTCCTCTTTTTTAAGTTAGGTACATGTATAAAGTGCCATTTTTATTTTGCTATATCTTTTTACCTGCGGCTATGTTCGCGTGGACTAAAAATTTACTCAATTTTAATTTCCATTGAATTTATATGTTGTATATTACGTATTCATTTGTGTAATCACTCTAGATTCACTTAGACTACGCTAAAAAATCAACCACAATATGGTAGGTACACCACAGAGATAAATTGGTTTATGTTAAGATTTGTTTATTAGTGATAATAATAGTATATTATAAGCTAATATAATTATTATACCAAGTATATTTGTAGATATTATTAGAACATGGTAAATGGGTATTTAAATAATGGTTATATTAATGGTGCAACATTTATTTCAATAAACTGTAAAAACATGTTTCAATTCCAAAATTTATCTTGTTATGAGAAAATTAGTCTTCTTTTTTTACAATTTCTTGTTCAACAAAGAAACAACTAATATTTCCTTGCTTGGATAATGTATTGACCTTAAACAAATAATCTCCATAAAAAAAATTTGGTCCCAAATATGATTTAGAAGTATCGTCAGGATCTAACATCACAACGTAATTTCCCTAAAAGAAATAATAAATATTAAATTAGAATAAATAATCATATATAATAATAATATAGATGTATAATTTTGTGAAAAATAAAAGATTGACCCGAGGACCAAGGGATACGCAGGATGTACAGAGAGTTTGGCATGTTTCTTTAAATTTACAACATAATGTCTTAACATACATAATTCATAACTTTAAAAGTAAAATTAGATATTTACGCGAGTTATGTAACCCAACAATCACATTCACATAAATTAGTGTGGTCTCTAGATATCCTTCTCAGGATATGTCCTTGTAAAATGTAACAATGCACATGCATGGGCGTACCAGGTAGGGACAGGGGAGGGGGCACTGCCCCCCCCCCCCTGTCCCGGATCGTGTATGTCTGCGTACCTACTGTTGTCGAAAAAGTTATGTTTGAGTCAGGTTACGAGTGTTACAAATTACTTTACAATATATTATCAGTTAACTTATAAAAAAATTGCGCTGCGCGCTCGGTCAACTTGTATTCATACAACACGCTAGAGCAGCAAACGACCTGTGAGCTCCACGCTCGTCAGCCACTCGCTGCCGCGCCAACGACTTACGAAAATTATCGAATCTAGTCCAGCGTTTGTGTACTGGCCTGTGAGCTCGTATTTGACATGTTAATGTTTTGAAAGGGCCAAAAGTAGGTGACGAAAAATAATCAATGCCCATATCTATACATATAATAAATTGTAACTGTTCGCTGTCTGTACATGGGAGATATTTAAGAAAAACTATTATTGGGGTTTTTTATTAACGCGATAGAACCCAAAACAATGATTTTTAGAATTTTTGTCTGTTTGTCTGTGCGTTTGTGCGTGCTAATCTCAGAAACGGCTTAACCGATTTGTATGCGGTTTTCACGAATGTATTTTATGGTAAGCTTCACTTTACATTTAGTATTTGTTTTATTTCAGTCGGTTCATCATAAAAAAGTTATATCAATTTAATAAAAAAACACAAGAAACATTTATTGGAAAAAAAGGTGTGTATACTTATTTACGCACGTAAGGAGTTATACTTCTTTGTTTTTTTAGAGCATTTAAATATAAAAACTTTTTAACAAAAAATAAAAACCGAATCCAACAAAATCACTAAAAAGTAAAAAATAACTGACTATCTTTATATATATATAAAGATTGGTCGAAAAAGTTCTCGATGCTATAGAGAATAGAGAAGACTTATTTTACGCTTGTTTAATAAGAAATGAGCTATAACGGGTAGAGCCGTTGATGTACTGGCATGGTGTGAAAATATCGATGCTTGGCTCAAAACAAAAAAGAAATCCCTAATATGTCGTCTGGGTGACTTTAAGTAACAAAACGAAAACTACTAATTTACTAACTTTAACCCCCCCGCCCCTCATCCAAACCCGACGTTCAAAATGATGTAACTTTTTACCAAACAATATGTGGACTGTATAGACTATAGAACAATTTGGAGCTGAATGGGAAACTTTTATTTTGGATGTTGAGGTTTGGATCTAATTGCACCGTACTATAAGGGGGTCTCGTCATAGAAAACACTGTTGTAAACCTACTAACTTTTTTAAACCACTTAGATAAACTTTGTACTACAGGGATCTCTCGACCCTCTAATGAAGAACCCTAAAAACTATATATTTCAGCAATACAAACCTTCCGCACCACGCAGCTATTTGTTTTGAAATATGTTTTTATCATAGCAGCCGCAAAATAATGTTGACAGGGATCAGTCAATTTGTATTTATATAGTATTTTTCTTTTATTATCGGTAACAGAATACAGCACTATTTTAATCTGAAAATGTAAAAAAATACACATTAATACTTACATATAAAACTTTTTAACAAAAAAAATAAAAACCGACTTCAAACAAAAGCACTAAAAAGTAAAAAATAACTGATTGGTAGTTTTCATTTACTATACATACCTAATCAAATATTTTCAAAGTCGGTGTGCTTTGCTTTGTATGGGCTGGGACCGATTTCGATATCAATCAGTTATTTCTTACTTTTTAGTGCTTTTGTTTGAAGTCGGTTTTTATTTTTTTGTTAAAAAGTTTTTATTTTTCCCTTTTTAGTGTAGACAGTAGTAGCAAAGTAAGAATTCTAACGTGTTAGACTTGTCAAATCAAACAAAATAAGCGCAAACTCAAAGTATCTACTATTAGCCGTTGAAGAGTTCCACCTATCCACCTTCTGGCCTTACCATCAGATCAGGTCAACAATACCGAACCACTGTACTATAAACGGAAATAGAAACACTTGCAAAGTTTCAAGTTAATATGACAATTAGAAGTAGGTTAAATTCATTATTAGCTATTTTTCCACCCTTAGGGGTGGTACTTTTTTTGAAATTTAAATGGGACCAATCTGGAAGTATACACTTTCAAACAACACAAAAATTGTCCAAATCGGTCAATAAATGACGGAGTTCTGAGGTAACAAACAAAAAAAAAATACAGTCGAATTGAGAACCTCCTCCTTTTTGAAGTCAGTTGAAAATCCGTCACAAGGAGTAGCCAAGAGCCATTTTAGCCGACTGCAACAAAACCCAAAGGGTTATTGACCTGTATGTATGTATGTCTGACGTAGTGTCGGATATACATGTTCCCTCATAATCTATACTAATATTATACCGAGGTAAAGTTTATGAGTTTGTGACGTTGTAGGGGGTAATCCCTGGATCTACTGAGCCGATTTAGGTGAAATTTGGTCAGAAGATAGTTTGAGACCCTGGGAAGGACATAGGATATTTTTTATCCCATCATCATCATCCCTAAAGGGGTGAAAATGGGGATGAAAGTTTGTACGGGGAATCAATCTAGGGACGAATACGAGCGAAGCGAGGGTGAGGCGCCACCACTTTGTATTGCGATTGCGGTTGTACAGTTTCTACCTTAATACCTTGTAAGTCTGCCTGTGTGTTTGTTTTACAAAATCTTTGAGAACTTTATTTTGCCATCAATAAAGTATGTATTGAGAAAATGTAAATATTTTATTTTTTTTATGTAAATATGTCAGAAAAACAACACAATATTCGGCGGTACGGAAATGTCGATGCGCGAGTTTAATTCGCACTTGCCCGATTTTTAAATATAATGAATAAAGCAAAATCTTATAAATATGGTCATTTGACAATCATAATATTATCAAACTATTATTACTTAGAAGTTGGAAAGCAGGCGTATAATGCTAGATTCCGGGGCAGAGGCTGACTGCTACCGGACGCGTCCCCCGGGTGGCGGATAGGGGAACACCACTCGCGACTGTTTGGACCCGACAGGAGCTTGTGGTACCGGAGCAATCCGGCGCGGACCAACAGCCAGGAGGGGAGGGGGGAGCGGCGTCAGGAGGGCGCCGTCTCCTTCTTGGAGGTAGCGCGGTGTCTCCGGCCGTTTCGCGGTAGGAGGCGCTGCGCGGGCCGCGCTGCCGGGGCTAGCCCGTCGGTGTGGCGGCTGGAGCGGGGCCAGTTCTGGTCCTACGTCTGGCGTGGGGTGTCGGCAGCCATCTTGGTCCGGAGGTGGGCCGACGGTAGGGGGGCCGCGGGGGAAGAGGAGTGTCGGTATGGCGATGCGCCGCTCGTCCCTATCTCCCGCGGCCTAGCGGGGCCGCCACCGTTTGATGGCGGACGCGGTGGGGCTGCAGGGGAAGAGGAGTGTTGGTGTTGCGTTGCCGCTCTCCCTGTCCTCTGCAGCCGATTGGAGGTGGCCCACTTCGGTGGGCGGTGGTTGGGGGGGTTTAATGGGGCTGCTCCGGGTACCTCTCTGGCGTAGCAGAGTTGACTGTGGAGCAGCCCCATTGGTTTGGTGGTCTGCCTAGCGTTTAGGCAGACCTGCCGCCGGGGCGCCGTAGTAGTTATGCGCAAGCGATCCTGCGGCGTCCCACTAAGGCGGGGGGAAGGGATGTCGGGTTTTAGTGGGTAGTACCGGCTCTTCTAGCCGGTGAGCCCCACATAACCACCTGGGGGATCAGGTGGTATGCGTAAATGCATTTCCCGACAATAAAAAAAAAAAAAAGGCGTATAATGCTAGATACTACTTAAGATATAATGAAATTCAAATTTTTAATGTTTAAAAAAATATAACGTTAACTAACCTCATCGATACTAGTATCCGTAGGGAACACATAATGAAAGCATTCCAACTTGTGATTTCCACGAATTGTAACATTTGTACTAAACTCTGCCGCATTCTTCGCTTTGGGTCCTTTGCAGATGTCGTAACCTTTATGAATAACTTTGTATGGGCCCTAGGACAATATTTTAGTTAATATGTATGTATGATGAATGTTATGATTTCACAAGAGTGATTATTCCAATTCAGTTATGGTAGTATAGGTATTTGGAAAGCTTTTATTGACTAATTTCTGCCCTATCATCATATCCCACTAGAGACTTACTACTTCTCTAGGTGCCTAACAGTAGCCTATGCGTTATTCCAAGTCAAAGTTGTTTATCTGTGTACTAGATTTTATCCAAATCCATCTAAACATTTCAGCACCGACGAATAACAAACATACACACAGGTCAGGCACACGCAGCTTAGCTCTTATAATAGTACTCCGATTAAACCCTTAAATAATCAATAAAATCATAAAAGTGTTTTAATCCGTATTAATATTATAAATGTGAAAGTTTGCGAGTATAGATGTTTGTTACTCTTTCACGCCAGAACTTACCATGTTCAGGTGAACGAATCTGGATGAAATTTGGTACAGAGATAGATTATAGTCTGGAATAACACAAGCTAGTTTTATCCCAGAAAAATGTATGGTTCCCGTGGGATAGGTTTGTCCTTGTTTTCCTAAATATATACGGCTAGTTATTATTTACGGGATAATTATATATTTACGGGATAATATTTTTCTGGCTCCTAAATTTTCTCTTCGATAATACATAGTTGGAGATTTTCAAGTAATATGTATATAGCAATATTAATTTATTTAATGCATACTTACAAAATTGTCTGATTTTATTGGAGGCTTACTTGCCGCCTTTACTGAAGTAAATAAAAATACGAAAGACAAAAATAATATGCTGGTATTCATCATTTCGAATCAAAGACTACTTCAATCGGACAACTATCGTTAGAATTATATTTTCTACAAATGGATATATAATAATTACCTAATTGTATAACAATTGCAGCTTGTTTATAGGGTTGGTACTACCAAGTAGGGATATTGCGAATATTCACATCCGCATCCGCGGATGTTCTTGTGGATGCAGATGTAGCACAGGTCGCAACAGAAAGAAAATAGACGGGGTACGCACGTGCACATTGACCAATAGGAGCAAAGATTTCGTTCGGTATCATTTATTTCTCGTAAATAGTCATAATGTATTTAGTAGAGCTTATTGTATAAACGTTTCAGTTTCCGAGCGTTATTGTGAAATTGTAAATTTACAGTGAGCAATATGTGCGTTAAGCGAGATTCCTGCAATTGATAAATTATTTTAATAGTGAATTTATAGTACAATGTCACCACCGTCGCAAATTTGATTACTGTTTAACAAGATCACAAAATTTTGATCCAATTCGACAGGCCGCTATAACTCCGAAAAGTGAACTTTCAACAAAGTTTTCCAACTTAGTAGAGAACAATTTGTATGTCATCACCTGGTGGTGGTGACTTAGGCCTAAATTTTTTACACCAGTTACCGAGGAAAAGATTAAAGATGACATTTTGATGATAAGAATGAAGGAGCTAAAAGAATAAGAAGGACAGATTCCTTGGAAAAATATACGAAGCAACTAGGACTAGGGACGTCCGGTTTGGTCAGAAAGCCATGCTTAAAAAACGATCTTGCTATGTTGTTGGATTCGTCAAGTGAAGACTCAGTTTCACTACCATTACCGGAAAATATCTCATTTCTAAGAAAAAATGCAAGAAATGGGTAGAATAAAACTACGATGATACTACAAACATTTTAGCAAGATAACTTACTAAATATGGCAAAAACTATTATAAAGTTTATCTTAAAAAAAATAGAGTTATTTTATTCATTAAAATAAGTCCAAAAATATTTATGTGTTATTTAGATATTCGTCAATTCGTCAATTTGAAAATACGTAGTTTTAATTTCAAAAAATTGAATGTAGTTATTGAACATACCTTACTATGGTTTTATTAGAATTACTAATAAATTACCCGGGGCTCCGCCCGTGTTCAAATTATTAGTAAAACAAACTTTTTGGCTTTATAAATCAGTAACATATTAGTAATATTTTGTTGGCCGAAATAGTTTTGAAATGGAAACATTTTTTATTGTTTAGTAAATAATGTTAATTTTTGTAAATCTCTTAATGTAAAAATTAGGAAAATGCAAATTCAACTCGCGCATTATAGGTTCCGTATAGCAAAGTACAGTGTTGTTTTTCTTACTTACGTATTTTGCTAGGTTAACACTAAAATAAATACGAATAATATTTACGTTTCCACAATATCGAGTCATTTTATCAACCATAAAAATAAGATCGTTTCATATTATTTTTTAACATTTTATGGAATACAAGTTTATGGTTGTTAAACTGACAAAGCGGGTAATTAAAATTAATCAAAATCTCAAAAACTATGCGATATGAAATAAAATAAAAAATGTTTAAAAAAAATATTAAAAAAAACTGTGATAGATCCTTTTAGAAATACGACTTAAATTTATAAAATAACCCTTTGATCTAAACTGTGCATCCATTATTTATCCATTGCTAATATATTGATGATAAAAAAGGAGGGAGCCTTTTTGTATTAAAAGTTGAATATCTCAGAAAAAAATCGACATAAAAAGTTTAGTAAAAAAATTTTTTTGTTCATTTTTTACATTTTTTTATGATTTTTTAACAAAACTGTGACTACATTTTATAAATATCAACTTAATTTTTTGAAATATATTTTTAACTAATGAATAAACAAGATTAGGCTATGAATGAATTTCATTTCTTTCTGTAATTACCTTAAAATCATTTTTTTTCAGAAAAATCAATAAAATCTATTTCAAAATCGATCAAAAACTAATAAAAACTTTTATTATTATTTCACGACTCGTCAAATTGAAAAGATGGAATGTTTACGGCGACATTGTAGAAATAATAAGCGTCAAATTAAAAACTTAAGGATACGATTTTTTTCGTTATTTCCTGAAAAATACAATGGTGTAATCAGTTTATAAAATGTTTGGTCATTAAAGTACATACAACGATAATTGAAAAAAATGTAGTTTAAAAAGTAAAAATTATCGATTTCTTCATTTTCTTAAATTTTTAAGCGTGTTTTTACATGACGACCATACAATGTTTTTATATTTTAAAAAAGTAGAGTTCATTACAAAAATAATGAGCCCTATCTGAATTTTTTTTTAAATGTAAACATCCACTTGAAATCGGGGTTGTTTTCAGCCTCTCGAGACCATAAAACATACTTTACTCGGAAATGGCTGATTATTTCAATTTCATTTTTTTTTAAATTTATTATGTGTATTTCGAAGATTATATTCTCTTGGTTTCATGGAAATCAAAAGATTATTCTAGAAATTAAAGATAAAAAACCAAGAAAAAGTTAAAAACCGAGTTTTCTCGAAAAATATCTCGAAAACTTTGAGGTTATTGTAAGAAGTGTTAATTATAAAAGTTGTAGATTTTTCTATACCTATTACTTTTGTAGAAAACATTTTTTGATAGAACGTCACAGTAAGCCGGAAATTGAAAAAAAAACTATTTTTCAACACTTTGCGTTCCCCCCATTTCTCGGGGATAGCTGGGCGTCGGGGGCATTTTACTAATTTCTATTCCTTATATATCTGCTAACATTTTAAAATCATAAAACTGCAGGTTTTCAATATTTCGTTCCCAAACCGGATTTCGATTGGACTATTCACAACAATCAATTTTAAAATAAGTACCTAAAGAAAACACGACACAAAAATTCTACCTTTATCTTTAAAATGATTGGCTACGTGAAATGAAACCAATGCAATTGCAACTTTCCATAAAATACACTGAAACAAAATCTGGATTTTGTCTGCCTAAGCAAAAAAACAAATACCTATGGCATCTCCTAATTGCAAAAAATAATGCATAGAACAAAAATAATAATGCATACAAAACTTTTTGTAACCAACAAAAATGTGGGCGTAATGCTAGGACCCTCCTCGCCTCTGTCCGCCACTGTCCCCGCTATCGTCGCCGTCGTTACTATATTATTACGTTCTGTAAGTTATTTTAATTCTGTGATATCTCCTAAGATATTCATCTAATTTAAATGGTGTAATTTTACTCCATCCATGGGTGAAAATCGTACGAAAATCTGTTCTGTAGTTTTTGATTTTTTTATTGTGACACCCCTAGATCTGTAATATAAATATTATCTTTATGATTATATAAAAATTGACATGGGAAATTTTAATAATTTATATATTGTTTGACATATATAGCCTAAATATTGTTCCGGACTTAACAGTGTATACTCTGTAGAGAGTCTTTACATCATAGCCTGAACCAAGGCTACAAAATGCAAGATAAAAAATGGTAATACTTGGGAATGAATTAGCCAATATTATGCAATGTGTATGTAGCACGTGACGCGTGTGCATTTGAAATAAAAAAATACTGACGCTAATGTCACGAAGAATGAAGACGACTCATTTCACGAAATGAAGACACGACGTTATAAATATTTAGATATAACAGAACCCGCGTCTTCGCTTGCGCTAAATCTATAAAAAAAGTCTTTGGCTTTATGACATTTTGCCATTATCCCATTAGTAATATAATTTGATAGCTGTAATGCTTTTCAAATGAGTATGATTGTTACTCGCGCATCGAGGGTTCCGTATCACTGAATATTGTGTTGTTTTTACTAACATATTTACATACAAATAATTTTTTTATGTTTTCGCAACACATAACTTATTAATTTCAAAAATAAGTTTGCGTTTTTATTCTAATGATATTATGGAAAACAAAAATTTTAGTAATCGTAACTCAAAATATCCAGTATCTGAAAAGATATTTTACGTTTATATTCTGTAAATTCATTTACGTTTAAAATTTTTCGCAAGCTCGTAATAAAACGTAAAAATAAGCGATATGAAAATATAGTTGCGTTAGATAAGATTCATCCATGGGTCAGTTTTCAAAGACATATTTGTAGTTCCCAAAGTGATGATAATAATAATGATTCAGAGTAATGAGTAACATACACTAATTGTTTCAACAGTGAGTAATTTATGATTTGAAATGAGAAAATAGTCAGTGCTGAGACACAGATGATTACAGTAGCAGACTACAGCGTGGGCAACTCTGTTAGTGCTAAAGATTAGCACAGATAACTAAGTTGCAGACTGCGCAGATGTAGGTTACAGATGTATCAGTGTCATGATTAATTTTGCACAGATGACAGAGGGCAGACTGCGGCAGTGTAAGCTGAGCGGTGAGTGTTATTTAACATGGATATCCCCAGTAGATTATACCATTCGTAGGCCCGTGATACGGTCAGTGCAGAGAAAGAGATAGCACAGATGACTATAGAAATCTGATAGAGGAATTTGAAATTTAATTATTAGTTATGTGATATTAATTTTAATTATTATATTGTAGTAATTAATGTATTTAGTCACATAGATGATTTGTATTTTTTGTGTATTGCTATTTATTAATGTTAATTAATGTTAACTTAAAATGTTTTTTTTTTAAGTTTTATAAGATTATTCCTTTGATTTACTTTTATGTTGTTGCTGAATTAGCTAATCGAGCACTTAAATACGTACATTTATGATTTTTTTTCTCTTTTGTTTTGTAGTTTTCATTGTTTTGCGAGAGGACTCGCCTTTGCTCAGGAAGGCCGAACTGTTAGGGTTACTAATTTATATACCGAATTTATACTCTGTGATTATAAAATGTATTTTCTGAATGTCAGTTGACACTTGTCAATATTTTAAAAAGTAGGTCAACCCTACTTTTCGTTATGAACTTTTTTAGAATATTTAGTTTAGTTTTACATCATATTTGGTGGAAAGCAGTACAATATATATATTAATTACGAGAATAACGACGTTTTATTGGTCATCCCGTCACATTGTACTTTCTTATTCTAACTTTAGAAATCGGAGCTTGCTAAATACCTAAAATGAAAATTTATTTACAGAATATACCTACGTTTAACATCTTTTAAGATACTAAATATTTTGAGTTACGATCGCTAAAATTAAATTTATTTTTCATATATCTTGTACCGGACGGGCGGAGCTCGAGGGCAATGTATAACTATATCGGCGACGTTAGTCCGAATCGAAATTGCCCAGCGAGCCGCTGACGCCCTGTACACTATAGGTTCGGATCTTGGGGTGCCGGCGCCGTCGAAATAAAATAGCAATCGTTGTCCTATACGAAACGGTAGATGGCTTGCAACTCTTCTATTACTATTTTCCTATTAGTCTTCTATTTGCTTCTACGAGTTTGTTCCGATGAATCCCGAATTCGAACTTCGAACTCCAAATGCCTTGGGAGCTTAAGTACCTCCGAGCAATACCGTACAGAGAGCCGCAAGCCACCGAGCCGTTTTGACTTTATTTAACAATAATTTTCACTATACTATTTACATTATTCTTTGATTATCTCTAATACTATTTTACCTATAACTATGTATTACATATCAAAATAAAGCTTGAGAAATTATCTATTTAAATATGTTAATTACAATACTTATATTACAGAATAACTTTACGAAATATAGCAAAATATGCGTAAAGTACAAAGATTGGCCTAGAAACATAATAATTTTAACGGATTATTTTACTAAAACTAAGTTATATTAATTTCACAACTTATTTATCTATTTTAAACTATAACGAAAAACAATATAAATTAATTATATTGACAATATTAAACAAAACAGTGAAAATATTTAACATTCATTTTCTTAGTATGAAGTATCGAAACTTGTGTATATTAGAATATTTATAAAATATTACGAAATTATATGATTATGTATTACAAGAAATCTAAACAAATAATTTACATTTTAAAAGTTATATAAAAAATAAAATGTAATCAAAACACGAAAATTAATATATCTATAGAATTAATATAATATATTAATTCCTATCGAAACTGTAAGTAAGGAAAACGTAATTTCTTATTAAGATAACGTGATTATTATATCATGTTTCTATATGTCTATATAAACTTTTACAATAAGAAATTTACTAAAACTATTATTAAATACGAAAGTTATAAAAACATATAAAAATTATAAATTCTATAAGGATATTCCTTATTGCAAAACTATTACTATATATACTTCAACAGAAATCTAAGTATTTAAACGTACGAAATATTGGATTATTAATTACAAAATAATAATTATAAAATTATACAAAGGCGAACATACCAAGCAATTGAATACCACAATCGAATCATAACGCCGTGCACGTAGATGTCACCGGTTCGGTAGTCGTCGACATTCGTCGGTTAGCGTCGCGCAAAAATACTATAATCGAACTATATCGACGCGCACGTAGATGTAAACTATCGGTAGTCGTCGGCAGCCGTCGGTAGGCGTCGCGAACATTTCTCCCGCCGTGCAGCATCATGCCCAGCGTGGTGCTGCATCTCTTCCGCGGTGAGCGACGACCTTTTCTTAATTTGGTAAAGGGACGAGTTTCTTGGTTGGCCTCTTAAGGAGACCTCCTTTCGTGCGTACCTCTACTATGCGAACTTGGCCATCGGCACCTGGGTATACTACCTCAATGCGTCCTCTTGGCCAGGTATTTCGTGGCATCTGGGAATCAACTATGAGAACTAGATCACCCACTTTATAGAGAGGACCTCGGCCATGAGGCTCCCGCCGGTACTGGAGGTCGGGCAGATATTCATGAACCCAGCGTCGCCAAAACATATCGGCAAGTATTTGAGAACGCCGCCAGTGTCGTTTACAATCTAGGTCCCTCTCGTCGAAGGAACCAGGTACAGGTAGCCGTGCTGAGCCTCCAAGTAAAAAGTGGTTCGGTGTAATAGATTCTTCATCTTCATTATTTACAGAGACGTGTGTAAGCGGTCGACTATTCACCGTATACTCTACTTCACAAAGTAGTGTTGCTAATACTTCTTCTTGTGGATATCTTTCACGAAGAACAGTGCACAGCGCTGTTTTCACGCAGCGTATAAGACGTTCCCAAGCGCCACCCATGAATGGGGCAGATGGTGTTATGAATCGCCATGTGATACCCCGACGACTTGCTTCTTCTTTAAAGGCCTCTCGAAGTTCCTTATCTGCTCCGTGCATATTGGTACCATTGTCCGAGTAGATCTCGGTCGGGCACCCTCGACGCGCTGCGAATCTACGGAGCGCCAAAACCGCAGAATCTGCACTAAGGTTGGCAGCGATTTCAAGATGAATCGCTCTACTGGTGAGACAGGTAAAAAGAGCGACATAGCGTTTTTGGTGCTGTCGACCGACGGTCACAAGAAGCGGACCGAAGTAATCCAAGCCAGTGAACGTAAATGGCCGTTGATGATGAGCTAGACGAGATCTTGGATGATCACCAGTAGGTGGCTGTGGTGGTTGTGCCTTACGAATACGACAATTGAGACACTGACTGATAATCTTCTTTGCAATGGGGCGAAGCTTTATGACCCAATAATGTTGCCGGACTTCATTTACTATTGATTCAGTACTAGCGTGATGAAGACAACGGTGCGTCCATTCGATATAAAGCTGAGTTATACGTTGATCCCCATCTAAAATTGGCGGTACTTTCATTTCTTCGTTCACTTCCTTGACGGCGGTTATACGACTTCGAAGGACAATGATACCATCTCTTATTTCTACTGGCAGAGAATAAAGACGACTCTGCTTGGCAATAGTTCCACTATTTTTCAAGACAGCGATATCTTCTTTAAAGGAGTCTTCTTGACAGGCGCGAGTCAATAAAATCTCTGCTTTTCTAATAAATTCAGCGTCTAATAAAACATGTGCTTGAGAAGTATTCTTTGAGTGACTATTTACTGTTTTTCTCAATGTTGTCATTTGTTTCTTTTTCCATGTAGGGTCTTGTTCGATATTGCGACGATTACGTTTGTATAAAATCTTCTCCTTAGGTTTTCTGCAAAGTGCTAAAAATTGAAGCACTCTTGCCGTTGCACGAAGTAATCGCTCCCATTTAGAAAATCGTTGCGGATCTGGTATTGCGTCTCTGATTTTAAAATCCGTTTGGATTTCTGAAGCGACGAAAGCACGTTCTTCCCCTGTGGGCTTGATTATAACTGGTTTTTCAGTAGGCCATGCGCTTGGGTCTTCTTTTAAGAAAGCTGGACCACGATACCATTCATGATCGGGTCCAAAGTCAGTTGGTACTTCTCGAGTAGCAATATCCGCTATGTTAAGCTTTGAAGGTACCCATTGCCATTCTTCAACTTTGCTATGTTCTTCTATGGCTGCCACCCTGTGTGCGACGAACGGTTTGTAAGATCTAGCTCCTATCTTTACCCATGTGAGGACCGTCTTACTGTCAGTCCAAAAGGTTTTTGATTGAGGTACCACACGATGTTCGTTTATAACAGCGGTGGCCATGCGACTACCCATTACAGCCGCTTGCAACTCTAGACGAGGTATTGAAGTAATTTTTAACGGTGCTACTTTGGCTTTAGCCATGACCATTGTAACGTGGACTTGACCATCTGGTGTAACTGCCCTCCAATAAACGACTGCTGCGTATGCGGTTTCGCTGGCATCACTAAAAACATGAACTTGCAGAGATGTTGAGTCGCTAAAACCCGGGTAGCATCGAGGTAAGCTTACATTCTTCAGGTTCTGGAGATGCTGCATCCATTCTCTCCATTGGCATGCAAGGTCATCATCAAGCGTATGATCCCAGTCGATGGCTCTTCGCCAGGTTTCCTGAAGAATTCGTTTCGCTCGAATAGTCACGGGTGAAGCAAAACCAAGAGGGTCATAGAGTGACATTACTATTTTTAAAGCTTCTCTCTTCGTAGGAGTTCTCTTCTCAAGAAGATTGACGGGAAGTCTTGCTAATTTTAAATTGAAGCTAAGTTCATCTGTTGATGGCCTCCACATTAGTCCCAGAATTTTTTCTTCTTTACAACCTAGATTAACACTTTCTGTTAAATCTGATTGTGGTTCAAGTTCTTTCACTATACTCGCATCATTGGAGACCCATTTTCGAAGTTCAAAAACACGCCTCACTATGTATTTTCTGAACCTTCTTGGCTACTACAGTGGCTTCTTGTGTAGTTCGAAAAACTATCCAGATAATCATCCATGTAATGATTTTCGATGATTGCTTCTACCGCCTCTGGATGCAGACTATCGTGTCTCTTCGCATTCCAATCTTTTGCAAAGATAGCGGTGCATGGTGAACTTGCAGCACCAAAGATAATCGAAGTCATGCGGTATTCTTCAGGTGCCCCGTCCCTTCGATTCCCTCTCCATAGATAACGGAGAGCATCTCTATCTTGACGTCTTACTTTAACTTGCATAAACATTTCGGCTATATCGGCGGAGACAGCGATTGAGTGACGGCGAAATCGCATCATAACTCCTGGTAGCGATTGGAGAAGGTCAGGTCCTGTTAGTAAGAAGTCGTTTAGAGATACCCCTTTAGTTTTAGCAGCAGCATCATGTACGATACGAAGTTTGTCAGGCTTGGCAGGATTTTGGACATCAAAATGTGGTAGATACCAAGTTCTGCCTGGATGATTTGACTTTGGAGCTATTTCGGCGTATCCTTTTTGTGTAAGAGACTCCATCTGTTCGTTGTATTTTTTCTTCAACTCTGGACAGCGATCGAGTTTTCTTTCTATTGATACGAGTCGCTTTAATGCTGTTTCATAATTGTTAGGCATCGTGAAATCTTCCGTCTTCCATAACAGTGCAGTCTCGATATGCCCATCTTCTAGACGATGTGTGTGTTCCTTAAGAATTGTTTTCAGCCTTTTTCTCAGGGTCAGACTCTGGTCGACGAGGGTTTATAATAAGCGATTCTAAAGCAAAATATTCTTGCAATTGACGATCCATGGTCTTTTCTTCTTCACTATTAGATAAGTGATGAACGTAATGTACTTGCTGACCCAAGATTCTGGTATGTGCGCCATGAAGTACCCATCCGAGAGGAGTAAGTGAAGCAACTGGTTGACTCTTCGGGCCTCTACGGCTATCTTCAGCAAGAAGAAGGTTCCAGTTGTCCTGACCGATGAGTATTTTCGGAGTGGCAGATTTATATACTAGCTGCTCTTTCAACTCAAGAAGATGCTTACAGCCAGCTAGGTCTTCTTCGCCAATGGTTTGTGGAGAAAGGCGCAGTCTAGGAATAGTACGCGCTCTGAATAGTATCTGTTCGCCACGAGAGCTAGTAAGTGTCACGGAAACGCGTCTCGACTTAGGAGTATCAACTACTATATTGCCTATTGCTTCTATCTTGAATGGATCCAGACGTCCTTCGGCCCCAACTTCTTGGGCTAAGGTCTCATCAATCAAAGACACTGTTGATCCATCATCTAAGAGAGCGTATGCAGAGATCTCTCCCGCCGGTCCCTTGACTCGAACTGGAAGTATCTTTAAGTAGGCCTGAGTTTTTGATGGTAACCAGGCGTTAGCTACAGTTTCCTTTTCTTCTCCATCTTCTAAATTCTGGGCTACCTTTTTCGCGTAGTGTAGCAGTCGATGATGTGTAGCAATACACCCTCCAGTTCCACATTTCTTCGGCCTACAAGTGTGTCCTGGTCGTCTGGATTGAAGGCATCGGAAACACAGATTGTGCTGTTTTGCGAGTTCCCATCTTTCATTTATCTTGGCAGCTTGAAATTTTGGGCATTTACTATTATGATGACCCTCTCTAGAACAAACTCTGCATCTAGCGTTATTTGTTTTCTCTTCGAATCTTCTTTCATGATTTTTATTTGGTATTCTATCTTGTCTCCTTTCTTCTATTGTTGTATGGGTTCTATATACCATACGACGATTGGGTACGGTGTCGAGAGTTTCTGTTGGCGCGTATGGAGTGCGACATGCTGCCTGTTTTGTTAGAAACTCACTGAAGTGTGTCAGGTCTGGTCTCACGATGCTAGCTTGTTCTTCATACCATCTGGTACACAATGACGATGGAAGTTTCTCACGAAGAGCTCGCATAAGATCTGGAGCAGTGATGAAGTTGTAAAGCTTCAGCGCACGAAATAAGTTGAGACCACTTCTAACCTTGCTAGCGAATGCGTGGATTTCCTTCGGTGTATCGGCACAACGAGGTAAGGATCGAAGCTTGTCGTACTCATGGTAAGCAATGGTGTCTGGGCGACCGAAATTCATTTCGAGTTCTTCTATGATGGCATCTGGCTTCGAATGTGCGATGAGTTGTGTGTCGACAACTTCGAGTGCTTTTCCGGTGAGGCTTCTTCGAATTCGGGCCGTGTTTTCCACATCGTTGAAATACTCTTTAGTATTTTGATAGATGGCACGATACGATAGCCACTCGTTCAGAGCTCCACTATATGTTGGCAGATCCATGATAACCTTTGATGCGACGGCGGATGGAGGCGATGTAGTAAGCAAAGGCTTTCTATATTCAGCAGGTGCTGCGGTGAACCCAGAAGACATCGGATGACAAGGCTCACATCCAACGGACGATGCTCTATTTTTCTTTAGAAGTTCTATTTCTTTCTTCATTTCATCTATCTCGCTTAACGGATGTCTCAGTTTCGTATTCGATGTTAAATCTTCGGAGTGCTTGACGAAATCTGGACGTGGTTTCGTTAAGGTAGTAACTGATTCAGTGCCCTGTCTTTTAGCTATGGCAAGGGACTCTGGCTTCACGCAGGACGATGGTGTTGGATGCGGTTTTCGAGGATCATCTTCTTCAAAAAATATTTGCATCTCTGGCGGTGGCTTAGGTATAGCGTCTTCACTATTTTCTATCCATGAACGAACATAGCTTGTTTTCGATTGGCTATCATCTTCATATCCTGAGCTATCTGATTCGACATCTTCTAAGGAGAGTTGCGCAAGTTCAAGTTTGATGCGAAGAATTTCTCGACGAGCTTCTCTAGCTTTACGTCTTGACCTTGAAGTCTTCTGTGACTCCGAAGGCTTCGATACTATAGGTTTTTCTGGTGGACCATCGGATTTGTTTTCTATATTGAGAGTAGCCAGCTTCGAATCTGTATGGCGTAAAGGAGAAACTTCACGACTATTTTCCCTCCCGCCGCTCGGCAACGTTGAATCCCCAAACGGCGCAGACGATGTAGATGCGTGGGGCTCCCCTGGGGTGCGGAGGGACCGGACAACTTCTATGTGAGATGATTCTGTTGGGTTAATGGCTTGTGATGGACGAGACGATGAGCCATTCCCCGCTTCAGCCATCCACTTCTCTGCTCGGCCTCTTGAACGTGTGACCGGCATCACGATGAACTATATGGCGACCGCGACGATAACGATGAGGGCGATGGTGAGTGAGGATTCTTGACAGCGATGACTATGGTGATGACGATGACTGCGCCCCAGATCCGGCTCGAAGGACCAGCGCGTTGTACCGGACGGGCGGAGCTCGAGGGCAATGTATAACTATATCGGCGACGTTAGTCCGAATCGAAATTGCCCAGCGAGCCGCTGACGCCCTGTACACTATAGGTTCGGATCTTGGGGTGCCGGCGCCGTCGAAATAAAATAGTAATCGTTGTCCTATACGAAACGGTAGATGGCTTGCAACTCTTCTATTACTATTTTCCTATTAGTCTTCTATTTGCTTCTACGAGTTTGTTCCGATGAATCCCGAATTCGAACTTCGAACTCCAAATGCCTTGGGAGCTTAAGTACCTCCGAGCAATACCGTACAGAGAGCCGCAAGCCACCGAGCCGTTTTGACTTTATTTAACAATAATTTTCACTATACTATTTACATTATTCTTTGATTATCTCTAATACTATTTTACCTATAACTATGTATTACATATCAAAATAAAGCTTGAGAAATTATCTATTTAAATATGTTAAAAACAATACTTATATTACAGAATAACTTTACGAAATATAGCAAAATATGCGTAAAATACAAAGATTGGCCTAGAAACATAATAATTTTAACGGATTATTTTACTAAAACTAAGTTATATTAATTTCACAACTTATTTATCTATTTTAAACTATAACGAAAAACAATATAAATTAATTATATTGACAATATTAAACAAAACAGTGAAAATATTTAACATTCATTTTCTTAGTATGAAGTATCGAAACTTGTGTATATTAGAATATTTATAAAATATTACGAAATTATATGATTATGTATTACAAGAAATCTAAACAAATAATTTACATTTTAAAAGTTATATAAACAATAAAATGTAATCAAAACACGAAAATTAATATATCTATAGAATTAATATAATATATTAATTCCTATCGAAACTGTAAGTAAGGAAAACGTAATTTCTTATTAAGATAACGTGATTATTATATCATGTTTCTATATGTCTATATAAACTTTTACAATAAGAAATTTACTAAAACTATTATTAAATACGAAAGTTATAAAAACATATAAAATTTATAAATTCTATAAGGATATTCCTTATTGCAAAACTATTACTATATATACTTCAACAGAAATCTAAGTATTTAAACGTACGAAATATTGGATTATTAATTACAAAATAATAATTATAAAATTATACAAAGGCGAACATACCAAGCAATTGAATACCACAATCGAATCATAACGCCGTGCACGTAGATGTCACCGGTTCGGTAGTCGTCGACATTCGTCGGTTAGCGTCGCGCAAAAATACTATAATCGAACTATATCGACGCGCACGTAGATGTAAACTATCGGTAGTCGTCGGCAGCCGTCGGTAGGCGTCGCGAACATATCTTTAAGAAATAATACGAACGAACGAAACACTAACTTATTTTTGCAAATAATAAAGTATGTATTGGTTTGTTTTTTCGTAGTTTAATTGCGGGCGTAGCCGCGGGTTCTGCTAGTGTATCATATAAGTAGAAGCGACCAAAAAAGGTAAAACTAAAAAAGACCATTTATAAGAACTACTATTTGCCCAATGGTCGAAATTCGACCTTATGGACCTATAACGTAAATAATGATTATTCATTATTCAAAATTTGAGGTAAACATAATCTTAAAAATCCAACCACATAATAATTCAACCAGACAACCAGGCTGGGTATTGAAAGATGACAAATACCAGTTCAAATGGTTTGAAGGGGATCAATTACCAAGTTATGTTAGTGATTCGCTCAAAACTCAAAATAACAAGAAAAATCCAACCACATAATAATTCAACCAGACAACCAGGCTGGGTATTGAAAGATGACAAATACCAGTTCAAATGGTTTGAAGGGGATCAATTACCAAGTTATGTTAGTGATTCGCTCAAAACTCAATCAGGTATGTAATTATTAGGACAAATTATTGTAAATAATTTTTTAGTTATTCTTAATTGTATAAACTTGCTTATTTTTTTTCAGAAACTGACGAAGACGGCGATATTAACGACGATCATGCCATCGAGTGGAGGAGTAGTAACGAAGAAAATGAAAATATCGATCACAATGATGAAATGTATAAAGACGATTAAATATTTTTTTTACTTGTGAATAGTATAGGTAATAATTCTTTTTTTGTATTTAATAAAAAAAAACTTTATATAACATGGCTATGAACGTAATAAAATTATTTTTATTGGATATCTTAAAAGACCGCAATCGATTAAGCCCTCGCGCTCGCACCTACAGCGAACTTTTAATGTGTCTGGCAAGATGTAAAAACCATTAAAACTGTCCGGCTATTGAGGTAACATTTTTTTATAGGTCCCCAAGTAACATATATAAATTTAGCTTTTATACTATAACGAAAGTATAATTATAATTTATTAAAGTTTAGGGGTGTCTGGCAGGGGGTAGCAACTGTCATAAGTGTCCGGCAATGGGCGACGAGATTTCTAAAGCTATCCCGAAGAAAATATAAAAAAATTGAGATTTATACTTTAACGAATTTAAGGTACTATTTTATACACCTTTACTAACTGATACCTGCCCAAGTAACCACAACCCAAACTCTATAGTCGCTGGTCGTTCTTACCTGTATAGAGGGCATGCACAGAAACATTTTCAGCTTTTATAAAATAACGAAGGTCTGGCCGTCGTGGGCTCTTGCTCTATATTGTACACCTGAAGCTTACAGTCTTTCTTTTTTAAGTTAGGTACATGTATATGTATGTAATAGGTATATAAATATGGTAATAAAGTGCCATTTTTATTTTGCTATAACTTTTTGCCTGCAGCTATGCTCGCGTGGACTAAAAAATTTGCTCAATTTTAATTTCCATTGAATTTATATGTTGTATATTGACTTTATATGTTGTATATTACGTATTCATTTGTGTAATCACTCTAGATTCACCTAGTCTACACTAAAAAATCAACCACAATAACCACAATATGGTAGGTACACCACAGAGATAAATTGGTTTATGTCAAGATTTGTTTATTAGTGATAATAATAGTATATTATAAGCTAATATAATTATTATACCAAGTATATTTGTAGATATTATTAGAACATGGTAAATGGGTATTTAAATAATGGTTATATTAATGGTGCAACATTTATTTCAATAAACTGTAAAAACATGTTACAATTCCAAAATTTATCTTGTTATGAGAAAATTAGTCTTCTTTTTTTACAATTTCTTGTTCAACAAAGAAACAATTAATATTTCCTTGCTTGGATAATGTATTGACCTTAAACAAATAATTTCCATAAAAAAAATTTGGTCCAAAATATGATTTAAAAGTATCCTCAGGATCTAACGTCACAACGTAGTTTCCCTAAAACAAATAATAAACAATAAATTAGAATAAATAATAATATATAATAATAATATAGAAGTGCAATTTAGTGAAAAATAAAAGATTGAACCGAAGACCGAGGTATACGTAGGATGCACAGAGAGTTGGTATGTATGTTTCTTTAAATTTTCAATATTATATCTAAACATATATAACACGTTAAAAGTAAAATCAAATATTTACGCGAGTTATGTAACCCAAATATGTAACCTAAGTTAGTAAGGTCTCTTTAGATCCTTCTCAGAAGTATATGTCCTTGTAAAATGTAACGATGCACATGCAACACAACGATTTAAAACATCATAATAAATGAACGATTAATTTAAGGGCCGAAGAGTCCTTTTTTGCTGAGAACACACACACACACCCACACACACTCCCGCACGAATGTAACATATATAAACCTAGAAACTAAGAAATAAAGGCACTGGCAGTTGTATGTATATGTTATGCGAGCAAATTTGTTTAATACAACCCTTTGCCACCGACTATGTAACTGGCGCAGTCGGCAGGATCGCGTCTGTTGACTTAAATGTGTACTTTATAATCCAGGTAGATTAATATTCAGTACTTATCGCGATTTAGAAAAGAAACCTGAAGATGTGATGAGTGTGTGTGATGAATGATGATTCCCAGTTTCCTTTATTTATATATCCTTTTCGAATCCTACTAAATCAAACTCTTTTATTGGTATCTCAATATGAAAGTTACTTAATATTTTTTTTTGCAAAGCGTAGGTAATTCGTATATATAGAACAATGAAAAAGGCGTGAAACTTTATATTCAATAAAAACTGATTATGCAACTATTGTATTTCTATTACTCACGCATGACAATAATAGTAAAACTTTAAATCATTATGTTAAATTGGTCGAAAACGTTCTCGATATTATAGGGACTATTCTCTATAGAAGACCTATTTTCCGCTTATATGATAAGAAATAAGTTAACGGGTAGAGTCGTTGATGTACTGGCATGGTGTGAAACCATCAATACTTGGCTAAAAACAAAAAAGAAATCCGTAATAAGTCGTCTGGGTGACTTTAGGGATAAAGTATAAATTATATATGACATGATGAACTTATCAACCAACACAAGAAATTACGAATTTAAGAAGAAACGATTTTGAAACGTTTTCGGATAAAATACGTAATTTGTTATTTGACGTTGTCATTAATATGTTTAGATGAAACGAAAAAATATTTATTCCGAGAGCTGGTGACGAATTTTGGGAACGTCCTTTTGGCAAGTTAAAATTGTGAAAAAATATAATTTCGTCAATTGGCGAGTCCAGTCTCGCGAGTCTGGGATAGCGTTTGCGGGTATTTCTTTACTGCGCAGTATATAACATTTGCAAAAAAAATCCAAAAAAATATATATTTGGCAACTAGATGTTTTTAGATCTTTTAATTTAATTTTTATAAAATTAAAAAAAAAAAACCCAGACGTTTTTGTTGGTTATAAAGTATTACCAGACCTCTCCAAAGATATTTTATTAAAATTCCCAAAAATATACTTTTGGCAATTTGAAAACTGGTTCTAAACAATTCCCAGACGTAAATACAATCCATAAATGAGTACGACAAAGACAAAGTCTTATGCGTAGCCATAGGTGCCAGAAGGATAGCTTATCGAGGTATGCCGGCAGCTGATGGGGTGTCCTCGCGCTGTGATTGGTTTTCGAGAAACCGCGCGTTTTAAGTATGGTTCGGGTTCTGCGTTCACAACAGAGTATTTTACAAAGACTCCGCTATCCGTCCGTCTGTCTCTCCGTCTGTTACCAGGCTGTATCTCATGAACCGTGATAGTTAGACAATTGAAATTTTCACAGATGATGTATTTCTGTTGCCGCTATAACAACAAATACTAAAAAACAGAATAAAGTAAATATTTAAGGGGGCTCCCATACAACAAACGTGATTTTTCTGCCGTTATTATAGATAATGGTACGGAAGAAGTGGAACCCTTCGTGCGAGTCCGACTCGCACTTAGCCGGTTTTTATTTTATTCTTAAAATTGAGAATTAATAAGAAATGTAAAAAAGAATAATTAGTACGCTTGCTTCATATATTATTAAGTGTAAAATTCAATAGTTAGTATTTTTGCCCTGAGAAAAAAAGAAAAATTAAATAAAAAATTCACGCTAAATTAATTAATCTAATTGTATATTATTGAAAAAAAAACCTTTTATATTTTAATGTAATGAGCCCAGTTTCTGACTTTTTAAGAGTCTCTGTAAATTGAAATAGTTACGTATAATGGGGTTACTTGGACACGTTTTTTAAACATTTTTTGAGATAAAAAATGAAAAAATAAAGTTGGGGCAACAAACAAATGTTAATCGTACCTACCTATTATTAATATTATTGTATTGGGTGTGGTGCCGAGGTCGGCCTAAGCTACGTCGACCAGTTATGGTCCATTGCAGCTTCCTTTAGAATGAATTTAAAGTTCTCCGCTTAGTCCTGTTGACTCCAGGAACTTCCAGATTTTCTGAGCGGGGAGCGTCTGTATCTCTTCCGGTTGCATAATATGCTGCCCTAGATAGATACTTCTGGGGTGCATGAGTGGTCCGCACGTGCAGAAGATATGCATAGCAATTTCCTCTGTCTCATGACATAGTATGCACATTGCGGTCTGACTGAGGCCGAGAGTAAACATATGTTTATTGAGTTTGCAGTGACCAGTAAGTATTCTGGTTACCGCACTGGTTTTATACTTGTTGAGTTGAAGCAACTCTTTTGTAAACGTTTGTACCTACATAACTTTAAGATTACATACTCGTAGCTTACATAAAAGGTTGAAAATATCTTATACGCACGAAAAAAAGAATATAAAAGAGGTGTCCAAATAACCCTGTTATTGGGGCTTCTTGAACACCAAGTTTCGATTGAAGGAAAACGTCTTACTTTGCATGTTAGATGATCAAATTCCCCCGTACACATCTCAAATCCGACATTCGTCTCATCACAGTTGTATAAGTTTACACCTTCACTGAGGACAGGTCAAGTTAAGCGTTAAAAAATGTCATAATGTCATCGCGGTTGACGGACGACCTGGACCACTTGATGTTAGATACAATCCTGATGGTCAGACAATTTTCACGATAAAAAAATCGATGAAATCTGGATATGGAATTTCTGCCTCTGTCAAGGTTAATCGCATCAACAGCCAGAGTTTCAGAAATCAACTGCTCCTTAGACTGACTTTAAAACAGTTGGATGTCCAATGAGTCTGGTATTCCTTCCAAGCATCTTTCGTACTATATTGCCTGAGACACTTTGAAACTTTCAGCGGCCTTTTTCCTTGACATCCCCCCCTTTTCTGCATTATTAGCTTTTTCAAAGTCCTCCGCTTTGTAATTCATGTAGGATTTTGAGCCTGGAGTCTTTTGATATGTGCGTACCATTTTTAATTACTGATTATCTACCTCTAAAAACAAGCAACTCTAATAAGCAAAATATAATCTAACCTCGCTTTCATGACACAGGATTGAACTCATTTCCGTTGCGTTCAAGTAGCCCCGGGGTGTCTAAGTAGCCCCACTTTACCGTAGTTACTATAAAACTTCAGTCCTAAAAAAATATTATTTCATCGGCAAGTTAAGTTTTTGCACTTTTGCAAAACAATGATCTTATTACTACTTTTTTTACAAATAACACAATTTAAATTTCTTTTATCCATCGTGATTTATCGTACAGAAGTTTAAAATTAATAGCTATTATACAAATTAAAACAGCACTACTATTTACAAACTTATAACACCTCGTCGTTTTTGCATCGGAGGTTAAAAATTAAAATACTACTAAATTAGATATGTCGTCGAAACTTAATTGTGAAAATGATGATTAGCTACGGTATTTGTAATTAAAACGAAAGAGTGAGGATCTCGAATTTTTTCTAACTAAAAGTACATGGTCTAAGATCACAGTATAGAATATTATTATTTTTTAAACATTTCATTGGTTTGGTTAATAGACAAATTCCATACCAATCGAAAATATGAAGCCTACAGAATATGCAAACGTTAGGTTGACTATTTTTTACCCGTCACAACTCTTGGGTAGGCAGGTATAAACAGGTATATCCATACTATTAACTTGCACGGGTCTTGTTAATGAATTAAAGTTAAGTTAAAATAAAGATTAGATTGATTCTTAGATGAATATTTAAAACCACTAGGGTTCATTGGGGATCAAACACCTTTCAGGATAGAAGACATTGTGGAAACAATTGAAACAGAAAGCAATGACGAAGAATGTTCTGAAGTTGGAGATCACAATTTTATGTCCGATAACTCGGATGCTGAATAATTTGTAAATATAAAAACTTAGCCATTGGGGATATGAAAGGTGTACTCTCAGCATTATACGCCTTCGCAGGATGTGACACTGTATCAGCTATCTACAAAAAGGGGGAAATTACACCATATAGAAAAGTGCAAGCCAACAACGCTCTTAGTACGAAACTTCTGGTTTTCAACGACTCCAAAGCTGATCCCAGTGCAACATTTATTTAGAACCTACCACCAGATATACAGTGGCTGAATGAGAAGAAAAATTCGCTCCAATAGGGGTGAAAGAAGATTGGTGAAAACCTAAGACCAATTAACTATAACAGCACGTCATGTAGCTCCCCAAGAATGACTTTCCCTTATAGTGTGCGCTTATAAAGACGAATACGTCCGCAACTACGAGTGCATAAAGATTGATGGTTTCAATATACAGTCAAATATGCTTATTTTCTAAAGAAACCCCTTCAAAAGCTGCAGTTTTTTAAATATTATATTTAAAAATGATATAATTATATATCATAATTATTACAATTATAATAGATACAACTTTTATGTTTTAAAATCATTTATGTTGAAAAGATATTAATTCTTAATGGGGCATTGTCCAGAGAAAGTTCAGAGTGGCTTTCTCCGTGCCACAAGGTTTATTTGGCCTAGGCCTGTGGAAGCCTCTTTTTATTTAAAAAGTTGCGCCCCAAAGAAGGTGGTGTGGTTGTCCTTTCTTCAAGATCAAGGGTTTCTCACTGACATACCACCGGCTACTAAAATCGTAATCGGTTTTCACAAAACACAATCCCGTGTAAAAAAATAGTTTTCCTGCTATATTATATTTATTCCAAAAAACCTATTACTAGTATTTTCTAATATGAAAAATTGCTACTTTTACACGCTCCGTAACTCTGGACCCGTTCAATTTAGCAAGATTATGCACAGGGTCATTTTTATTTGCAATTTAATGTAAAAATAATATTTTCGTATATAACACTTTTTGCGCTAAACCGCATAGTTTTCGAAATATTTAAGAAAAACTGATAGAAACTACTAATTTACCAACCTCTTTAAGCCCCTCCCCCCAAACCCGACGCTCAAAATGATGTAATTTTTTACCAAACAATATGTGGACTGTATAGAACAATTTGGAGCTGAAGGGAAACTTTTATTTTGGATGTTGAGGTTTGGATATAATTACATCGTACTATAAGGGGACCTCGTCATAGAAAACATTGTTGTAAACCTAAAATCTTCCGTACGCAAAATCTAACTTTTGTAAACCACTTTAATAGACTTTGTACTATAGGGATCTCTTGACCCTCTAATGAGGAATCCTAAAAACTATGTATTTCAGCAATACAAACCTTCGCCACCACGCAGTTATTTGTTTTTAAATAAGTTTTTATCAAGGCAGCCACCAAATAATGTTTACAGGGATTGGTCAATTTGTATGTATATAGTATTTTTTTTTTATTAGCGGTTACAGAATACAGCACTATTTTAATCTGAAAATGTGAAAAAATATTTTTTAACTTACATATAAAATTCGTCACAAGGAGTAGCCAAAAGCCTTTTTAGCCGACTGCAATGAAACCCAAAGGGTTATTGACCTGTATGTATGTCCGACATAGTGTCGGACATACATGTTCCCTCGTAATCTATAGTAATATTATACCAAGGTAAAGTTTATAACTTTGTTACGTTGTAGGGGGTAACCTCTGGATCTACTGAACCGATTTAGATGAAATTTGGTCAGAAGATAGTTTGAGACCCTGGGAAGGACATAGGATATTTTTTATCCCGTAAATCATCCCTAAAATTCTTTGAGAACTTAATTTTGCAATCAATAAACTATATATTGAGAAAACGTAAATATTTTATTTTTTATGTAAATATGTCAGAAAAACAACACAATATTCGGCGGTACGGAAATGTCGATGCGTGAGTTTAATTCGCACTTGCCCGATTTTTAAATATAATGAATAATACAAAATCTTATAAATATGGTCATTTGACAATCATAATATTATCAAACTAATATTACTTAGAAGTTGGAAAGCAGGCGTATAATGCTAGATACTACTTAAGATATAATGAAATTCAAATTTTTAATGTTTAAAAAAATATAACGTTAACTAACCTCATCGATACTAGTATCCGTAGGAAACACATGGTGAAAGCATTGCAACTTGTGATTTCCACGAATTGTAACATTTGTACTAAACTCTGCCGCATTCTTCGCTTTGGGTCCTTTGCAGATTTCGTAACCTTTATAAGTAACATTGTATGGACCCTAGGATAACATTTTAGTTAATATGTTATATGTATGTATGATGTATGTTATGATTTCACAAGAGTGATTATTCCAATTCAGTTATGGTAGTATATTTGGAAAGTTTTTATTGACTAATTTCTGCCATATCATCATATGGCACTAGAGACTTATGCCCGATTTCACCAACAACCTACCACCTACAGCTACCACCTACGTATGGGATCCCTAGCTTAAAGGTCCCCTAAACTAGCCCCTAAATTAAATTTGGTTTTGCCATCGTCAGAGCATATTTGTAGTACCTATATTTAGGTGGCATTTTAACATTTAGGTGACCCCTAACTGACGGTGAAACAGAAACTGTCCCCTAACAGCCCCCTAACTGTGGTCGATGCATACCTCGATGGAAAGACGAGATACGAAACCGAGGCCAGACACGCGTAAACGCGTAGCTGGGTAGACTTTTGCGAACGCCAAGATGGGGAAACAGTATGGGGTGGTATTTATAGAGTACTGGGCAGAACGTCCAAGAGAGAGGAGGATCCGGCGCTGATGGTAGACAATTTACAGCTGGACGTAAAGGATTCGGTGAGGCTTATAGCGGAAACCTTTTACCCTAAGGACTCCGAGGAATATGACACCGAGGAGCATCGAAGGAGAAGGGTACAGGCCGAGCACTACTGCGACGAAATTTTCTTCGGATATGTGGGACCCGCCCTTCACTCCAGTGGAGTTGAAGTTGGCCAGCCGATCCCTTAACCCGAAGAAGGCACCAGGATCAGATGGCGTTACCGCCGATATATGCCTGAACGTGATCGAGCGGGACGCCGACCTTTCCCTAGCCCTCTTCAACAGGTGCCTTGAACTCCGGCGCTTTCCCATGCCCTGGAAGGAGGCAACAGTGATATTCCTCCGGAAGCCCGGGAAAAACACCTATATGACCCCACGATCGTATCGTCCAATAGGTCTCCTCCCAGTATTTGGGAAAGTGCTGGAGAAGATGCTTGTCGCCAGACTGAAACATCACTTAGCGCCCAAGTTAAGCACCCGCCAGTTTGGTTTCATGCCCCAGCGCAGCACCGAGGACGCTCTCTATACCCTGGTTAACCACATTAGACAAGGGCTAGTAAATAAAAAACTGCTGACACTTGTGTCCCTGGATATAGAGGGCGCCGTCGACAACGCATGGTGGCCACGTATCAAAACCAGACTGGCGGAGGAACGAATTCCCATAAATATAAGAAGGCTCCTGGGAAGTTATATGAGCGACAGGAAAGTGAGAACGCGTTACTGCGGCGAAGAGTTGGTCAGGAAAACGTGAAAGGGTTGCGTCCAAGGGTCCATCGGCGGGCCGATATTATGGAACCTTTTGCTGGATCCATTGCTTAGGGAACTGGAGGGTGGAGGTTTTTACGTCCAGGCTTTTACTGGCGATGTTGTGCTGGTCTTGGAAGGTGAGACGGCTCATGAGGTCGAACACCAGGCCAATGCCGCCCTCGAACGTGTAAGGAAGTGGGGAGTCCTTAATAAGCTAAGGTTTGCGCCGCAAAAAACCAGTGCGATGACCATCACACGCAAACTGAAGCATGACACCCCACGCCTCCACATGGGCGGAGTCAACATTGGCATGGTCAGAGAACTCAAGTTACTGGGAGTTGTCTTAGACCAGCGCCTCACTTTCAACACGCACATCACAAATGTCTGCAAGAAGGCGATAGCCTTCTACTCACAGCTTTCGAGAGCCGCAAAATCAAGCTGGGCCCTCCACCCAGAAGTTATCCTATCCGTTTACAGAGCGGTGGTAGAACCCGTAATCATGCATGCGGTTGCCGTATGGGAGCCGGCAGTCAATAAATTAGGCATTCGCAAACAGCTGAACGTAGTCCAGCGGGGCTTCGCACAGAAGCTGTGCAGGGCTTACCGCACCTCCTTGAATTCGGCACTGTTGCTCGCTGGGATACTCCCCCTCGACTTGCGTGTCCGCGAAGCCGCGGCGCTGTATGGGGCGAGGAGGGGAGTGCCCCAGTGAGAGACAGGGGATCGGGAGGTCGAGCGGATATACCCGGCGCTGCGGTTACCTCACCCCGCCGAGCAAATCGACCTGGAGTTCAAGTGCCTGGCTAAACAAGAACAATTCACGATTCATAGTGGCCATGATATTAACATCTTTACGGACGGGAGCAAGATTGAGGGCAAAGTGGGTGCGGTGCTATCCGCATGGAGCGGCGCTGCCGAAACCAAAGCCCTCAAGCTTGCTCTACCGTCCTTCTGTACGGTCTACCAGGCGAAGCTATTGGCGATATACAGGGCAGCGCAGATGTCTGCAGAAAACTCGGCCAAAATAGTCGCAATATACTCCGATTCCATGTCGGCACTCCAAACTATCTCTAATACAGAAGCTCTTCATCCCCCGTACTTCGAGGCGAGGGGCCACCTGAGGAGGGCCTTGCTCCAGGATAAACAGGTAAATTTATTCTGGATCAAGGCCCACGCAGGCCTAGAGGGGAACGAGCGTGCCGACTATCTGGCCAAGGAAGCCGCGCTAAAATTGAAGCGCACCCCTGACTACGACAGCTGCCCGGTTTCATTCATCAAGCGGAGCATTCGTATGCGATCGCTTGATGAATGGAACCAGCGATATCAAGACGGCGAGACGGCAAGTGTCACCAAGACTTTCTTCCCCGATACGACAGCTGCGTACAGGACAATTGGCAAGATAGAGGTTGATAGACTTGTCACCCAGATGTTGACAGGGCACGGCGGATTCTCCGAGTACTTGCATCGTTTCAAGTGCAAGGAGAGTCCGTCGTGCGTCTGCGACCCTGGGTGTCCAGAGTCTGTCCTCCACATTCTTTTAGAGTGTCCGGTACACGACTGCGATAGATTTAACCTGGAAATAAAAATTAGACAAAAACTTGATAAAAACGCACTACGAAAAATTCTTTAAGATAACAAAAACAGAGACATATTCCTGCAATATTGTAGTAAGCTATGTAGAATTGTAAATAATAGGAATAAGAGATAGAAAAATTATGTTATACAAAATATATAATGTAGTATATTAGTAGTAACATAAACAATGTATATAGTATATAAGTAGGATTAGTCTAGAACCAACATTTCTGTAATAGATTAAATTAGTTTTAAAAGTGATTTAAATAAAAAGTAAGCAATCAAAATCAATAAATTAGATTTGAGAAATAGATGTTAAAAATAGACATAAAAATTAGAGTATATCTAAGTTAAGCCCTAAAATGTAAATAAAAAATTACTGATTATCCCCACTCATTATCCCCGAGTTAATAGTATAAGGAATAAAGAAAAATAACAATAAATAGCTTATGAATAAACGCGGATGAATGGCAGAAAGACATAGTATGCGGAATGGAAGTGCGAGAGGCAAAAATGCGAGAACTGGTATGAAAGAATTAGTAAATACAGACTCCTTCCCCCATGTTGGAGGCTTAGAAAAAAAACAGCCCTAAATATGCTTAGGAGATCCCTTAAACTTAGGTGATGTTAGTGAAATCGGGCATTACCCTCACTTCTCTAGGTGCGTAACAGTAGCCTATGCGTTATTCCAAGTCAAAGTAGTTTATCCGTGTACTACATTTTATCCAAATCCGTCGAAACATTTCAGCACAGACGAGTAACAAACATACACACAGGACAGGCTCACGCAGCTTAGCTCTTATAATAGTACTCCGATTAAACCCTTAAATAATCAATAAAATCATAAAAGTGTTTTAATCCGTATTAATATTATATATGTGAAAGTTTGTGAGTATGGATGTTTGTTACTCTTTCACGCCAGAACTTACCATGTTCAGGTAAACGGATCTGGCTGAAATTTGTCACAGAGATAGATTATAGTCTGGAATAACACAGGCTTGTTTTATTTTTTGTTTTCAGAAAAATGTGTGCTTCCCGTGGGATAGGTTCGTCTTTGTTTTCCTAAATATATACGGCTAGTTATTCTAAATATTTACGGGATAATATTTTTCTGGCTTCTAAATTTTCTCTTCGATAATACATAGTTGGAGATTTTCAAGTAATATGTATATAGCAATATTAATTTATTTAATGCATACTTACAAAATTGTCTGATTTTATTGGAGGCTTACTTGCCGCCTTTACTGAAGTAAATAAAAATACGAAAGACAAAAATAATATGCTGGTATTCATCATTTGGAATCAAAGACTACTTCAATCGGAAAACTATCGTTGTTAAACTATCGTTAGAATTATATTTTGTACAAATGGATATATAATAATTACCTAATTGTATAACAATTGCAGCTTGTTTATAGGGCTGGTACTACCAAGTAGGGATGTTGCGAATATTCACATCCGCATTCGCGGATGTTCTTGTGGATGCAGATGTAGCACAGGTCGCAACATAAAGAAAATAGACGGGGTAGTGTAATAGGAGCAAAGATTTCGTTCGGTGACAAAATCCGATGCGTTTGTTATAGTATATCATTTATTTCTCGTAAATAGTCATAATGTATTTAGTAGCGCTTATTGTATAAACGTTTCAGTTTTTGAGTGTTATTGTGAAATTGTAAAGATACAGTGAGCAATATGTGTGTTTAATTGATAGATTATTTAATTAGTGAATTTATAGTACAATGTCACCACCGTCGCAAATTTGATTACTGTTTAACAAGATCGCAAAATTTTGATGAAAGAATGAAGGAGCTAAAAGAATGAGAATGACAGATTCCTTGGAAAAAATATACGAAGCAACTAGGACTAAGGACGTCCGGTTTGGTCAGAAAGCCATGCTTAAAGAACGATCTTGCTATGTTGTTGGATTCGTCAAGTGATGACTCGATTCACTACCATTACCGGAAAATATCTCATTTCTAAGAAAAAATGCAAGAAATGGGTAGAATAAAACTACAATGATACTACAAACATTTTAGCAAGAAAACAAACTAAATATGGCAAAAACTATTAAAAAAGCTTATCTTAAAAAAAAATAATAGAGCTATTTTATTCAATATAATAAGTCCAAAAATATATATGTATATTTAGATATTCGTCAATAAATGTCACCATGTGTTTTGAAAATGCGTAGTTTTAATTCCAAATAAAAACTTTTTAACAAAAGAATAAAAACCGACTTCAAACAAATGCACTAAAAAATAAAAAAATAACTGATTGGTAGTTTTCATTTACTATACATACCTAATCAAATATTTTCGAAGTCAATACCAATCAGTTATTTTTTACTTTTTAGTGCATTTGTTTGAAGTCGGCTTTTATTTTTTTGTTAAAAAGTTTTTATTTTTCCCTTTTTAGTGTAGACAGTAGTAGCAAAGTAAGAATTCTAAAGTGTTAGGCTTGTCAAATCAAACAAAATAAGCCCAAACTCAAAGTATCTACTATTAGTCGTTGAAGAGTTCCACCTACCCACCTTCTGGCCTTACCATCAGATCAGGTCGACAATACCGAACCACTGTACTATCAATGGAAATAAAAACACTTGCAAAGTTTCAAGTCAATATGACAATTAGAAGCAGGTTAAATTCATCATTAGCTATTTTTCCACCCTTAGGGGTGGTATTTTTTTTTAAATTTAAATGAGACCAATCTGGAAGTATACCCTTTCAAACAAAACAAAAATTGTCCAAATCGGTTAATAAATGTCGAAGTTCTGAGGTAACAAACATAAAAAAAATACTGTGGAATTGAGAACCTCTTCCTTTTTGCAGTCGGTTGAAAATTGAATGTAATTATTGAACATACCTTACTATGATTTTATTAGAATTACTAATAAACTACCCGGGGCTCCGCCTGTGTTCAAATTATTAGTAAAACAAACTTTTTGGCTTTATAAATCAGTAACATATTAGTAATATTTTGTTGGCCGAAATAGTTTTGAAATGGAAACATTTTTTATTGTTTAGTAAATAATGTTAATTTTTGTAAATCTCTTAATGTAAAAATTAGGAAAATGCAAATTCAACTCGCGCATTATAGGTTCCGTATAGCAAAGTACAGTGTTGTTTTTCTTACGTATTTTGCTAGGTTAACACTAAAATAAATACGAATTGTGGAAACGTAAATATTACGTTTCCACAATATCGAGTCATTTTATCAACCATAAAAATAAGATCGTTTCATATTATTTTTTAACATTTTATGGAATACAAGTTTATGGTTGTTAAACTGACAAAGCGGGTAATTAAAATTAATCAAAATCTCAAAAACTATGCGATATGAAATAAAATAAAAAATGTTTTAAAAAAAAATATTAAAAAAACTGTGATAGATCCTTTTAGAAATACGACTTAAATTTATAAAATAACCCTTTGATCTAAACTGTGCATCCATTATTTATCCATTGCTAAGATATTGATGATAAGATAAAAAGGGAGGGATCCTTGTTTTATTAAAAGTTGAATGTCCCAGAAAAAAAATCGACATACAGAGTTTAGTAAACTAAAAATTTTTGTTCTTTTTTTACATTTTTGTATGATTTCTTAACAAAACTTTGACTAAATTTTATAAATATCAACTTAATTTTTGAAATATATTTTTAACTAATGAATAAACAAGATTAGGCTATGAATGAATATCATTTCTTTTTGTAATTACCTTAAAATCAATTTTTTTCACAAAAATCAATAAAATCTATTTCAAAATCGATCAAAAACTAATAAAAAATTTTATTATTATTTCACGACACGTCAAATTGAAAAGTTGGAATGTTTACGGCGACATTGTATAAATAATAAGCGTCAAATTTAAAACTTAAGGATACCATTTTTTTCGTTATTTCCTGAAAAATACATTGGTGTAATCAGTTTATAAAATGTTTGGTCATTAAAGTACATACAACGATAATTGAAAAAAAATGTAGTTTAAAAAGTAAAAATTATCGATTTCTTCATTTTCTTAAATTTTTAAGCGTGTTTTTACATGACGACCATACAATGTTTTTATTTTTTTAAAAAGTAGAGTTCATTACAAAAATAATGAGCCCTATCTGAATTTTTTTTAAATGTAAACATCCACTTGAAATTGGGGTTGTTTTCAGCCTCTCGAGACCATAAAACATACTTTACTCGGAAATGGCTGATTATTTCAATTTCATTTTTTTTTTTAATTTATTATATGTATTTCGAAGATTACTTTCCCTTGGTTTCATGGAAATAAAAAGATTATTCTAGAAATTAAAAATAAAAAACCAAGAAAAAGTTAAAAACCGAGTTTTCTCGAAAAATATCTCGAAAACTTTGAGGTTATTGTAAGAAGTGTTATTTATAAAAGTTGTAGATTTTTACTAGACCTACAACTTTTGAAGAAAATATTTTTCGATAGAACATCACAGTAAGCCGGAAATTGAAAAAAACTATTTTTCAACGCTTTGCGTCCCCCCTTTCCCGGGGATAGCTGGGCATCGGGGGCATTTTACTAATTTCTATTCCTTATATATCTGCTAACATTTTAAAATCATAAAACTGCAGGTTTTCAATATTTTGCTCCCAAACCGGATTTCGATTGGACTATTCACAACAATCAATTTTAAAATAAGTACCTAAAGAAAACACGACACACAAATTCTATCTTTAACTTTAAAATGATTGACTACGTGAAACGAAACCAATGCAATTGCAACCTTCCATAAAATACACTGAAATAAAATCTGGATTTTGTCTACCTAAGTACCTAATTGGGCAACACAGCAACACTCAAAAGAAATCAAATACCTATGCCATCACCTAATTGCAAAAAATAATGCATACAATAAAAATAATAATGCATACAAAACTTGTAACCAACAACGACGACGCGAACGGCGGCGCGGCGGTCGCGTCGGTGCGCGTAATGCTAGGACCATCCTCGCCCCCGTCCGCCACTGTCCCCGCTATCGTCTCGTCTTTACTATATTATTACGTTCTGTGATTAATTCTGTGATGTCTCCTAAGTTATTCATCTAATTTAAATGGTATAGTTTTACTCCATCGATGGGTGAAAACCGTACGAAAATCTGTTCTGTAGTTTTTGAGTTTATCGCGTTCAGACAGACAGGCAGAAGCGTTGGGGAACTTCGTTTTATAATATGTTTAGATAATGCTCTAATATTTAACTTTACTTACTAAATATTTAATAAAAATCTTAAAAATACTATTATATTTTTTATTGTGACACCCCTAGATCTGTAATATAAATATTATCTTTATGATTATATAAAAATTGACATGGGAAATTTTAATAATTTAAATATTGTTTGACATATCTATACATATAATAAAATTCTAACTTAATCGAATCTGTACATTAAATATTTTTTGGAAAATCTTATTGAAATAGACGTTATTGTAGATACAGCGGCCGAATCTATAGTTTTTAGAATTTTTGTCTGTCTGTCTGTCTGTCCGTCCGTCCGTCTGTCTGTCTGTCTATCTGTGTGTTACCGCATCACAGAAAAACGACTAGACGGATTTTGATGAAATTTGGTATAGTCACAGCTGATATGATGTCATGTAAGAGTATACTAATATGTAAAACCTAAGAATTTGGTTTTTGGTTATCTGAACGCGGGCGGAGCCGCGGGCAATGCTAGTTACATATAAAATCCGTCACAAGGGACATCCAAGAGAGTTTTTACACAGACAATAGTATTTTTAACAATGCGCAAAGCAAAACATATTTACGTGTTTCGTATTTACCAAAAAGATAGAATGTAACAAATGAAACCATTGGAATGTGACGTTTACTTTGACAGTTCTGCTGTCACGTATTTTCATAGCACTGGGTAATTCTATTCTACAGCAAAAAAAGTGTGCGTTGGGAAAATTAACATGAATTAATTTACTTTATGGTCTCATTTTTAGCTTTTATAAAGGATCTCGATCATAATTTTCATTAGCTGCAATAAATTAGTTATAAACTTTTATTTTTCAAAATCTTTTAAGGGTCGGAAATGCTAATTGTCATGTCCTGTTATCTGTAGCTTTCATATGTTGTAACATTCAGGTGACTTTAAAAAATATTATTATTAAGTCTTTAAACCTGTTATTATTATAATTAGTTTTTAAATATAGTCCAGTTAATGATACTTAAAGCATATACAATTGAGCGAAGCACATGAAAAGTTATACATAATTCTACTTGTGTTACAAAATATTTGTCATTTCTGTTATCAGGGGTAAAAATGTAAAAAAAATCTAGTAACATTGCTTAGCTTGGTTAAATTCAAGTAAGTTGTAACATTATGTTACCTATTATTTAGATGGCGGCTTCAGAGTGAAAAGAGTTTCATTCGTTTTTTAATAAAAAAATAATTTATTTGTAATTTTCACTGTGTAAAAGTTCGTGCGTCATCTCTGCTTAAGCTGTGCAAAGGTAAGGTTTTTAAAATTAAATGTAAAATCACTCGACTTGCATACGTTTTGATGTTTCATATGATACTAATGAAGTTAAAGTGTTTAACTTTGTTATCAAGAGAAATATGGCGGGTAAACCTACGTTCTGTCATTTCTGTGATCGTCACGCCTGTTATGAGCATGATAACAGAAATGATGTACGATCACTGAAGAGACGATTTGGATTTTTTTATTGTTATATTTAAATGTTTGAGAATATTATTAATTAAATATTGGTGATATTGCTACTTTGATATAAATAGGTATTTAAAACGTATATTTATGACGAAATATTGCTTGTGGAAATGATTAATAGACGAAAGGAGTTTATAGATAATTTTTGGTATTTTTAGCTGCATCGTGGCTCCAAATGCAAGACAAAATAAGAAAACTAGAAAAAATAATTCACAGAAATGTAGAGAGCAAGTAAAACACGCCATGAGGCGACACCGACAGAAGTTATCAGAAGAACAACTGGAACAAAGGCAAAAAAAAAGACAGAGAACGATACAACCGAAAAAAAGAACAGGGATTGATAAGTAACATCAATGAATTAACACCTCGAGCTCAAAAAATAATAATACAGCAGTGGAAAGAAAGACGGAAAAAATATCGTGATAAAAAAAAGCAATGGAACAAATTCGTCAACAAACTGAGGATTTTGTTGAAAATGACACTCCTCCAGATAGCCCTACATCTTCTAGTTCTAGATCAAGAGCAGAGTCTGGTAGGAGGATAGGAGAAAAGAACAAAAGACGTTTAAAATTAGAGAACATTTTGCTGAGAGAAAAACTGCGAATAATGGAGATAAGACTGAAGAAGTACAAAACGCGTTGTAACAGCGTTGTACATTTCGTGGAATCTGACTCTATCATAACTCCATTTTGTACAATTTCTGAAAATCTCAGGCATGACCCAGTATTGATTTGCAATCATTTACTACCAGCTATTAAAATAATCAAAGGTTTATGTTCTACCATAAAGACCATGCATTTTGTTAGTGACGGACCATCTTCGCAATATCGAAATAAATCAATGTTTTTCTTGATGGATAATTTCCTTGCTGTAAATTTAGATGTGCAAAATCTAGTGTGGCATTACAATGAAACTGGACACGGCAAAGGATCACCTGATGGAATTGGCGCAACCATAAAACGGACAGCAGATCAATCGGTAGCCAGAGGTTATGACGTGGCTAATTTTCAACAATTGGTTCAATGTTTGATAAAAAACTGCAAGGGTGTACAAATTTTACCTGTAGATGATGACAATGTTGCGACCATTGAACATTTGCTGTCGAGAAGTTTGACGCAAACGTTTAAAGGTACATTCACCATACACCAAGTAGCTTGGAACAAAAATAGCCCGGGTCTTCTTCATGCTCGAAAATTAAGTTGCACTGAATGTCATCCACATCAAATCTGTCCACATTATGAAATAGGTATAATCAATACAGAAGCCATTCGTGTCAGCTTCGGTGAAGGTGAAGTTCTTCCTTCCTCGTCACATAGTGATCATACATTAGACACTTCAGACAAAAAAAACATAAGAAAGCTCACGCATCAGAAAGCAGTTCTCCTCCTTGTACCGATTCTTTAATACGATTTGATAATTCTCACTCAGTTCGTCGTATTTTACAGGAACCCAATTCTTTCCTAATTGCTAGCTCGTCTATTCTTAAAGAAAGAAAATGCTCGACACTTTTTGATGATTCTGAGTGTAATGATTCACGTTTTTTTGAACAGCCCGGATCTTCTCACAGAAATACCGTATTATGTGTACTTGACGATGACAATCTATCAAATTTTGATGATTCAGATCATGAAAATAAACCTGTTGCGGTGTCGGTTCTTTGAAAACGCAACCGAAACTTTTACTACAATTCTTCTTCGGATGAGAGCGTTGAAAAAGAAATAAAGAGAAAAATATATATAGATCGAATATTTACTTCTGAATTTGAAACGGAAGTACGAAAGCCAAGAAAGCGTCTCATATTACAATCATCTAGCTCTTCAGAAGAAAACATTTTTTAATTTCCTGGTTAATCTTCTTTTTTAAATTTTTGCTTTACTTGTTACGTAACAAAAAAGAACTCTTTAATGAGAGGTATTTTTGCGTTTGATTAGCCTGAATTTTCGACTAGGTTGCAGGGCCGTTTTGCGACCTCCTGACCGATACTTTAAGATTAAATTGTTTATTGCGTTGAAAGCTTAAATTATTTATTGCGTTAAAATTGATCTCAATTAATTTAAACTTTGTAATATTTAAGAACAATATATAAATTAATGCATAACAAGTCCTTTGTTATGTTTTAAACTATTTCGTAATTATAGAATTTTGAGCTTTTATATCGTATCTAAATGTTGCTAGATGATAACAGACAGGACGTCATTTATGTGATCACATCTTTGATATTTTTTTTTTACCTATTGTTATTAATTTTGTCGATGATTATTTTGTTTTTGGTTAACGTGGGGGCTGTTTTTCTAATATACCCTGTATTGAATCTTCTTCAATATCTTTAAGTGCTATTTGATTAGAAAATCGTCATAACTGTGATGTGCTGCTTCAACTCTGTTATCACCATTTTTCAATATCAATCGTTTTTTTCAAAAATTAATAGAATACGACCTTTACTTCTAATTTTTATTGTGATTATTTGTGATATTAAATAAAATAAAAGTGAAAAAACCGTAAAATTCAAGATATTTTTTTAATTTTTTTTTTCTCTCCAAAAGTAGAATGACCCAGCAACAAAAAACAAAAAAAAATTGAAATGAAAATATTTGTGAGTCAAATATTGTATTGTTTTCAGGTATTTTGATAGTAATATGAAAAATTAAGTACTTCACAAAATATACTTAGGTAGTAGGTAGTTACGTTTTTTAAGAAGTTAATTTTGCAATCAATTAACTATGTATTAAAACGTAAATATTTTATAAATTTTTATAAAACGTAAATATTTTATTTTTTTGTGTAAATATCTTAGTAAAAACAACACAATATTTGACGGTACGGAACTTTGATGCGCGAATCTAATTCGCAATTGCAATTTATAAATATTTTCATTTGACAATCATTTCAATATACGCCCGTACGTACGGAATACGTCCTCCAAATTTCACGTTTCTACAACCAGCGGTTTTGCTGTGTGTTGATTCAGTCAGGACCATCACAGGATGCACCTCTCCTTCTTAATTCTTCCTTCAGCTGATCTAATTTCCAGGTACAATACATTTCACAGGTAAGACGCGAACACAATACTCGTAGAAGCAATAACCAGATACAAAACGGGTTTTCATCATAAATTGCTTAACCTCAGATTGAATGTAAATAGATCATCAAGTGCAGTGCCCTCCTTTCAAGAAATCTTTCCCATTGTCTAATGTACATACAATTAAAATAAAAATGATCAATTTTAAATTTAAGTGAAAACTTTATGGTCTGATATTAACTTACATGAAAAATAACATTGATGTCAACAAAATATTTAGTAAATATCTGTCAAACTTTATTTACAGTGTTCTCAAGTGATCCTGTAATATGAAAAAAACAAAGGTAGAAGCCATTTTTAAAAATATTCTATCAATGCTTTCTATTGTTTCATCTAATACCTCTCTCAGATCTCACCTTTTCTTTTACTTAAGAGGACCTTTACTTAATACTTACCCATGCATTTAAAAACAGTCATCAACATCGGCTTACACTTGGCCACTTTATCGTTCAAAAAACATACTCCCAAAATAAAAATGTACCATATCAGAATATTCTAGAAATACACATTGGAAAACTCAAAGGAAACTTAATTATTTCTGAATTTTTTTGTCATAATGTCGTAACGTTTTTCTCAAGTTACGCTACTTTCTATAACATTTTGACCCATTTCAATAGATACTCAATTTGAGTGCCTCTTTTTCTTGTGCTATGTAACAAAAATTTTACGTAACCCGAGAATTGTGAACCGATTTTTATTGTGAGACTATCACAATTAGATATTCTTTGGAAAAATCCTTAAATATGAGAAAGGAAACAAACAAGTTCGAAAAATATGTAAATTTAAAGAAATGCAATGATGCTAAGTTCACTGTATACAAAAAGTATACCGCTAAATAGGTTTAAACGAATACTCACAGTATTTGTCAAGCAAACCAAATGAGTAACAATGCAGTACGCACCGTATTGTGATTATATGCATGACCTTTTTTAAGTGACTCTCGTGTAGATAAAAACTAATAAAACTTGTAACAATTTAGTTACTTACATTTTTACTCGAGCAACGCCGGGTATAAGATATAGTACCTACCTAACGTAAATAATACAAACAAAAAGTGTATTATTTTTGCAAAAGAAGTATACAATTATGATAACATACTCTTGTCAATTTCAGAATCGATCTGAAGTTTCTCTATCTACAATAAAATCAGAAACACAATGTAAAGAAGAGATTAATGTCCCACCATTAGATGTTCTTAGTATTAAAGTATTAGGTTTGCGAGTATCCGACGAGTATTCCAAGCCTTACTTCTTAAAAATTTCTTTTTTTGATCAATTGCTGGTATCGAATGTGGTAAGTTCATCTGGTTCTAAAGAAAGTAACGAAGAAAAGATCATCGCCAGAGGATTCATGAATTATGATCCATCAGACTACGAAAAATTGTGCCTCTTTGCCGATAACCCACTAACAGGTTAAATTTTAATTTTTCTCATATCTCTGAAAACTGTAAAATGTATAGAGATCAAATTGGTATTATAAATGTATTATAAAATAATAAAGTTAAAACTACATAATATATGTATGTCAGAATATCATTGTAAATTAACTTTTTTCCGTGACTCTACTCGCTCTAACTGTAGTTTTTTTTTACTGTAATCTATTAATTGCTTGAACTAAATAGGACCTGAGTTATTATATATAATTTTTCTGAAATAAAATTTAGGAAGTTTAAACTATAAAAAATTAACAAAATTAATTCAGAAAATCTGCTCATTACGAAAAATGTTTTGTCATTTATATTTTAAAAACGTAAAGATTTATGTGATTTTTGACAAAAGAAGGAAATTGACGTATAAAAAAAACTATGCTAAGAAAACACAAGTAAAAAGAGTTTTTTAAATACATATTATCTAGTCAAAGATATTTTAATCAAAATAGTCGTAGAACGATACTAATTCTTATATATATGTTTGCATTATAACAATTTTTTACTTTCGCTTTTTATAGTTAGAATTCATCCATTTAAAAGCGCGGAAAACTTATCAAGTACTCTGAGTTCCACTGCGCAAAGTCAAACAACTAAATCAAGTACGCAACATAAAATCGATCCTAACCGACCCGATGGCTATTGCTGCAACATGGATATTTTACCAATTTTTATGGGTAAAATGCAAAATCTAATAATAACTTTATATCGGTATACAATAACGGTAACATATTATTTTTAGTGATCGATGGTAAGATGAAACAAAACGGTATCGTTCGTCTAGTGGACTACATGTACGGCAGCAGATCAAGCCCCGGGTCGGGCGAAGTATTGTTTATTGGTATCTTTCTTTAGATTTTTCTTTTGATGCAGTTCGTCCTGTGGCTTGATCTCTGGTCGTATCGAATTATCGTCCCACTAGACTTTGAGAGTAAAATAACGCTAAGGCGAAGGTGAAAGATACAGATTATATCAAACACAATGCACTTGTGCTTGCGCTCGTAATTGTGTATACTAATATTATTTCCTCGCGCGCACCTAACTTAATCTCGATAAGATTGGCCAAAGTAGTCGAAATCTGGCAGGCAGACATTATTATTATTTATGATTTATCATTTAAAACATAAACTAAAACATAAACTAAAAATGAACAAATTTAAATATTTTATACATACTGCAATTTTTATCACTTATTGTATTTTATTTTGTTATTTGTTAGCAACATTTAACTGATTATTGAGTTTGAATGATCCCTTTTTGATAAACATAAAATAGAAGAAAGTATCGTTTTTTGTGTGTTACGCGATATCTTCGACTAATGTGAACAGATTTTCATGTTTTTTTAATTAATGGGTTATGACTCAAGATTGCCCAATAATTCATCCATAAAAAAAATGTAATAAATCTATATTAATATTATAAAGAGGTAAAATTTGTGAGTTTGTGTCGTTGTAGGTGGTAATCTTTGGATCTACTAAACCGATTTAGATGAAATTTGGTAAGAAGATAGTTTGAGACCTTTTTATCCCTGAAATCATCCCTTAAGGGGGTAAAAATGGGGATGAAAGTTTGTATGCGGAATCAAGCTAGGGACGAACCCGAGCGAAGCAAGGGTGAGTCGCCAGTATTATATTAAAGGATTTAAATCTTTTTAGGTACAAAGAAACTGATATTAAAACAACGAATGGAACCCGTCGTGCCTCCTTCAATTTTACTTGCTAAGAGTTGGGACAATCTACCAGAAATAAATTTATGTATAGAATCAATCGAAAATAATGACAATTTTAAACATCAAAACAAAATTAAAGATGCCAACTTCATGGAAATCACTTTAGTGGGTTGTTATAATACGATTGTTTCGTATGATGATAAATTTGTTTACACCGCGGCTTCAAAGTTGCCTTTGCAGAATGATATGGTATTTAAGTTTATTTCATAAATTCTTGTGTTTCACTTAGTTATAAATTTTATGAAGCTAAGCAGATAAGTAAATATAGGTATCTGTATTAAATTAATAATTTAGTGATTAAGAGAGAATGCGTTTGAACAGCGTTTAATTAGAAATAATCATATTGTACTTACAACAAAAATACAATTTTTAAAATTTTTGTCTGTCTGTTTGTTCCGGCGAATCTCCGAAACGGCTGGTCCAATTTTGACGGGACTTTCACTGTCAGATAGCTGATGTTATAAGGAGTAACTTAGGTTACTTTTATTTTAGAAAAAGAATTAGGGTTCCGCTCACAAATCTAAAACGTACTTAGGGACACACCCGAGCGAAGCGAGGCTAAGTTGCTAGCTATAAATAAGAATCAGTGTAAGGAGAAATGTAATAGGGTACCTACATTAAAAGTATAAAAGTTTGCGCCTATATAAGAAGTGCAAGAATCGTTCAATAACTTATAATTTTAATTTAGTACCGTCATTTGGTGCTTACAAAAGGAGTTACCTGGAAAATTTTCCAAGAGAGTTCTGAAAACTGGTAATTTTATAGATTACGACGTGCTCTTTCCGAATTTTCACTTTACCACCTCTTTGCCGCTCACGCCGCCATATTGGAAAAATGGCACCCAAAAACAGTTTATTGACAATATCTCCTTTCCATTCATATATTTAACGATGAAAATAGTTATGTAATAAATTAATCCTGAACATTTCCTATAATGTATGTAATGTATTTGTGCGAGTTTTCTCAAAACTAGTTAAAACAAATGTGTTATTTTTGGTCGTATTTTAACTTTGTATTGTATTCTAAACGTTCAGGATACAACAAAAAGTATCCCTTAATATATGAATAAACAAGCCTCTGTAATGATTTTAGCACACTGGAATTTTTACATTTAGCCGCGGTTATAAATTACCCAATAGATTTAGTCATTTATCCTTTTACCCCCACTGGGAGAGTTTACGACTAAGTGATGACCCATTTTCAAATGGAAACAAAAAAATGCAAATCAATGCAACAGAAATGCAAAATGAAAATAATATAGACTTCAGATTGTGTTTTAATAAATTGAAACGTAGGTATCTTACACCGTATCATAGTTTTTACTTTATTTATACAACAAAGCTACAGATTTTCTTTATTTGATAACATAATTATGATTTCGGTCTAATTTTATATTTCAATATATTTACTTAAAAAGGGTTAACTTAAAAAGTATTTACTTTAAAATATTTACCCTTTTTAAGTAAATATATTGTATGTTGGTATATAGGTATAGTTGGATCGAAAGTAATAGTAAAAATGTACAAAAGTAAGCAAATGTTAATTATTTTTTAAGATACTGTTATATGGGGCTCTTTCCATCGAACTTTAATCTTAAAAGATACAGAGAAATGGCTCTATAACCACCTGCGTAGATATCAGTGGCCAATGGAAATAAATATCTATGGAGAAAATCATGGCTACCATTTTATGGGTTTTCTTGATCTATTTAAGCTACTTTATCCAGCAGGTATTTCTATTGTTGATGTTTTTTAAGTTTTTATTTTACCACTAGCGACTCACACTCGCTCTGCTCGGGTTCGTCCCTACTTACGTTTTAACGTTTAGTATAGATTTCTCAGAAATGAGTTATTTTCCCACAGTAAAATGTATCCTATACGTTGACCCGGATAACCAGCTATCACCTTACCAAATTTCACCAAAATCCCTCCAGTGGTTTTTATGTGATGCGGTAACAGACAGACAAACAAAAAAAAATATCTAAAAACTATAGATTCGGCCCTTGTTTAGATAATAATGTTTATTTCAATAAGATTTTCCAAAAAAATATTTAATGTACAGAGTCGGCTTAGTTACAATTTTATTATATGTACATAGATAAAATAATTATAATTTACATGTATTAGCACGTTTGCAGTCCATAACCTAAAATATTCCTGTTTGATCTAAAGCACTGAACCTAAAAGGAAATCTAAACCTAGGATGAAAATCTAATTAATAACTCTAGGTAATGTCTGTCCATCAGTCACACTCGTCCACGCTATCTAGACTCTGGAAAGGACATGATATTTTTTATTCCAGAAATCATCCCTTAAGGGGGTGAAAATGAGGAGTTTGAGTCGCTAGTTTAATATATAATTTAAGATAGCAAATTGTTGAATAAAACTCCAAATGTTTAACTGGTCCAAACTATAAATCTGTAAATAAAAAAATAAATTATGAAAATAAAAAATTCTAATTGCGTAAAAATTTAAATTAGAAGAAGGAAACAAATTAAATAAGTTAAGTAGACTTTAGACTCCTTACAAGGATAAAACATATATTTTCATTCTTGCTGCGACTTTTTTTTTATAATATAATTTATGTTACCCGTCAATTCATCATATTATACATATAGGTGTCTTATACGTGTATCTTTCTTATTATTATATTTTAGAAAAAACTGTCCATTTGGTGATTCCCTTACAATGGATGGATAGAGACAGTATGATGAGAAAATGTGGATGTGAACCTCTTCTCGCTAACAATGAAAAAGTGTCTTCTACTATAGTTCAAAAAACAAGCAAGTAAGTTTTCACACACACACACACACACACACACACACACACATACACACAGATTTCATTGGTATTGTACTGATTTTTCAATAATCTATACTAACATTGTAATGAGAAAAACCCCCATGATACACCGCTCACCGAAGTGGGCCACCTCCCTGTGCGTTTCTTGGCTTCGCGCCCGGCTGAACTGCCGGAGGCTAATGAAATAACCACACGATAAGAAACGCATAAAAATACGCCTAAATGTTATTTACATTACATTACATTTTTTAAAATATTAAGAAAAGGAACTAATGACATAATTTTGAGAAATTAAGTTTTACTATTACATTAAAATTAATTTTAAAAAAGATAAAGGTTTATTTTTATGATTTTAGACCAACGCCAGAATCACCTAATTTATTAATAGATACAGCACCAACAGCGAGCCCTACGGGCGCAGACGGAGGTTCTGCCTTCGTTATTGTAGAAGTAACTTTGGCTAAACCTTTCATGCAACCCGTTATACCTCTGCATATATCTGAGTAACTACATATATTTATTAATACAATTTTGTATTATTTATTTTATATTTATCATAGTAACAAAATTTCAATGATTTGAGCATGGAGAAACTGTGGACCGTGGGATTGTAAAATTGGGTCATCATGTGGTCAATCATTACAAAGCCACTTAATGAAATGTATTATCTTATATACTCGTATAAAATTTCCATGTCACAATGTTAGTTACCGTACTCCTCCGAAACGGATTTACCGATTTCTACCAAATTTTATATGCGTATTCAATAGGTCTGAGAATCGGCTATTATCTATTTTCCATACCCCTAAGTGATAAGGATAAGGGTGGTCCTCCCAGACCCCACCCAAGGACGAACCCGAGCGGAGCGAGGGTGAGTCGCTAGTATGTATATAAAAAAATCAACTTCACTTATAATAAAATATTAAAAAAATATTGTAGGCTAAGTATAGAGTATATTGCTACATATAAAAAGTACGTACGGAGCAGGGCAGTGCTGGATTAACTTCTACATAGGCCCTAGGCCCTAGGCGGTCAACAATTCGAGGCCCTCCTTTAAATGTTTAATCGAAATTTCAAATTTCGTAATTTAAACGTTGACTTTTCGAATTTAATTTTTATGACATTTTTAATTTATTTATTTTGATTCCTTAAGCCCTTATAAAACGTAAGGCCTATAGACAAGTGCCTCCTCCGCCTTGTGTTTAAGCCGATACTGGTACGGAGATTGATCATTGATCGCGTACGTGTATATTGTATATTCTCACCGTACATTTTCAACAGGTTAGATATAAATAAAATGCTAGAAGAAATAGAAAAACAGCGCACTAAGCGAAAATGTACAGGACGCGGCCAACTCGAGTACAACTGGCAAGCTACTGTACAAAATGCTGCAAACTCTTTACGGCGTGTACCTTACTATGGTATTGTTAATAATACATTAAAACCAGGAAACCAAGTATTATCTTAAGATAAATAGTATTTGTTTAATCTTTTAAAAAAATCAATTAAATGGATTAAAGTTTTAGCGGAAGTTTCGGTCACTAACTTGATTTTTACTGATCACGGTATTGTTTTGTTAATCTAACATTATATTGTTATAATAATCATAAAATAAAAAGTAAAAAGTTTTCATCGGAGACATTTTATATCATTTTCAAGTAATTGGGCTACCGAGCTTCGCTTGAGTTTTTGGTCAAAGAAAAAAACATTTAAAAAAAAAAACAAAAAAATTGAATAAATACAAAAAAAAGTATAAACTTTGTATCCGACCGGAATACGTACCCAGACACCTGTGGTTGTCACTTGTCAAACTTGCGCCTTGGCCGCTTGACCACGATGCATATGTCCTAGCGTGCGAATTAGCGACCATATTTTGTGTAGAATAATGCGAAACAAGACCGCATGAAAACTCGAAAACTCGCGTTTTACCAGACATAAGACTAATCTAGAACGATTTCTCGACCCCGAAACCCCGTGTATACTAAATTTCATGAAAATCGTTGGAGCCGTTTCCGAAATGCAGATTATATATATATATATATATATATATATATATATATATATATATATATATATATATATATATATATATTAATTGCTCGTTTAAATACATAAAATTAGATTAGATTTTACTTATAGCTGTGGATATTTTGTTTTCGAACACATACAGTAACAACGTGAAATGAGGGAAGTCTAATTTTAATTTTAATTAAAATGGCCACAAATTAAATTTATTTATTTTTTTAAATTTTAATACATTTTAATTAAAATTACATTTAATTTTGTGTTTTTCTATTAATATAGACATAAACTTTTAGCATTAGTTTTTATGGCAATATATGGACTAAAAATGAACGAATATATTGTCATATCGTTTACTTGTATGAATAATCGTCTAGATATCTTGAAAAAATAAATTGGATATCGTATAGATATATTAGAAATGAAACTTGTAATTGCCTCGATGGTCTAGTGGTTATCATGTACAGCAGATCCGGAGATCCGGGATTCGAATCCCGGTTCAGGCTAAGTTTACTTATTGAACTTTGCTGTTAAGAAATTCTCAATAATGATAAAGTCCGGAGTTAAGAAGTTGGCGGTGTTTTATCCCCGTGCCTCGGAGAGCACGTGTCGCGTCGGTCCTGCGCCTGAACTCTCACCGCGAGTGTCGAATAGGGAATATGCGTGTGATTTAAATAAAGGTGAATAGTTTTTTTATAATCTTTATTGCCTTTAAATTAAGCCTACATTTTTAATCTTAGCAAAAACAAAGGAACAAAGGAACTTAGGAAATTCAAAGTAGTTGAAACGCAACGCCATTGGTCAGACCGAATATGACGTCAGACTATATCATTATAGAGCGATTAGCGATTTTGTCGCTACAAATTAAGTCGTAATTTTTCTGTATATATCATTCTGTGACGTCACGCCGAGTACGCAAAATGGCGAGCGTTTAAAGTATCCGTAAAGGTATTTTTTTTTAATACTAAATTTTAGTTTTTTGGAGTTGGATTTAAAAAAAAACACGCATTTTCCCTATTGTCCTACCACCGGAGTATGAAAGTGAACAGAATAGAAAGTATACTTGTGCCTGCGCGTACACGCGCTGCAATATAATATCCCCTGCACCGTTGGCTAATCTCAGTGAAATGGCCATAGTGGTGGCCGAAATCGGCCAGCAGTGAGTTACTTACTTTTATCATTAAATTCAAGGTTTGCCGGATCTTTGCTCTTTAAACAGACAAATGAGTGGATCGAGAGTACGTGTGGAACTGATGACATCTTTTTGGCAAGAAGCTGCTGTCTATGTGAACAATAATTTCGTTGTGAATGATTTTTTATACTCCGATGACACATTTGAAGTTAGTTCTTTAAACTATCGGTGTATATTTAATTGATTTAATAAAATGATTTATTTATCTTTTATGATTCATTCAAAATTTGATTCATTCATCGAATAATAGTTGAAAGTATGTATGAAAACAGAAAGAATACTTTTACCATAATACTATTTTCATTTAATACAAATAATTAAAAATATTTGCATATAATGTATCAATTGAAAACTTATATAGGTAGTTATAATAACATATTTCTTTCTAAAGATCTATTTCTGCTATTTTACTATAGGAGATGACAATGATAGCACACGCCTGTCTCATGCGGATCACGACCGATACGTTGTTGACAAACGTCGATAACGAACAAACAAACTCTACGCTGCGAGCTGCGAGACACGCACGACAGCTGCAGGACTTACCGCATGCTGTACAGCTGTATCTGCAGGTATGATTGTATTGTATTCAGTCCTTTTAACGTCCCACTGCTGGGCACGGGCCTCCCTTCATACGAGGGGGATCAGGCCATGGTCCACCACGCTGGCCAAGTGCGGATTGGCGGACTTCACATGTCTTTCGAAAACTTGCAAGGTTTTCTCAGACATGCAGGTTTCCTCACGATGTTTTCCTTCACCGTAAGGCAAGTGGTAATCATGTTAGAAATGATTCGCACATGAAAATATCAGAGGTGCGAGACCCGGGATTTGAACCCGTTTCACTCGGTTTCCCAAGCGAGCGCGTTACCACTGGGCTACCACTGCCTGGTATGATTATTATATTGTATATGAATAATATTACTACTATAATAGATATATAAATATTTCTTAATTATAATAGATGTATAAATATATAGAAATATTTCAAAGCTTTACGACTTACTAGTACTTTTAGGCGACTTAGTTTTTTCTCAGTTTTCGGACACTAATGTGAGCTTTTGTGGAATCTTCATTTGTTATAAGTATGATTTTGCAAAGGCTTCTACGAATTTAAAACATTTGTCCGTTTTTCAAGATTTTATCATATGGTTTTTTTTTCGTTTTGTATTTTACATTTTCAAGTTTATAAACGTGTTTTTTTTATTTATGAGCCACTCTAATAATACTGTCTTAAATTTCAGCTAATAGTCGAAGGACCTCGAGAAGGTGACAGCTGGAGAGAATTGGCGACATGCCTTAAAGATTTGGACAAAGAGTGGGCGAATGCTTGTATAAATAAATCTATAATGCTTCATACAAGACATCCATTAAGGTTAAAATAACTTATTTATAAGCTTTATATTCCATTATTTGCTATGAAGTAAAAGCATAGTTTTTCTCAATTGCAGTCTTTTATCAAAGAGTTGTATGGTTTTTGAAGAAGACCCCGATGCAGCAGAACCGTTTTTTGTAGCTTTACTAACACTCTATCCTTTTTGGGTCCCAATGTGTGTATGTGTTAGTGCTTACTACTTGCAGAGAGAACTGTTTCACATGGCCCAAGCCATTATCGAACAAGTAAGGAAGTGAGTGGAGCTGTTTTTATAAGTATTAATTTGTCTGCTTTAAAAACGCAGCATCAAAATTCAAAAGTTCCCGAAGTTTCGAATGCTTTAGAGCTTATGGTCACGGGGGATATGATTACTTTAAAACATTCGAAACGTCGGGAACAAAAAATAAAAATCAATTCGCGTAAAAAACCGAAAAGATGTTGAAGTTAATATATTGGTGAATTATTATTCTAAATTTGATTTTTGTATAAAATAATTAATCAATATAAAATTGTTTAAGGGAATTAATTAAAAAATTATATATATATATATATATATATATATATATATATATATATATATATATATATATATATATATATATATATAAATGTGATAAATTAAAAATACGTAAATGCCTCATATTAAGTTCAATTTATATACAGAACCAAAGCTGAAGGTATGTCTGATGACATACGTTACCCGCGCGCGTGGGATAGGGAGCTCGGGGACTGGTGGGACAACACCCCTCTACTGCCTGGCACCAACCTCTACTACGACGCAGCTGACTTACTGCTTAGAATACGAGCTATTTCTGTTAGTTGAATAACATAATAAATAAATATGTTGGGACACTAACACACACCTAGTTCCATGATAAGCTACGAGACTTGTGTTATCGATACCAGATAGTTGATACACTACACATACATAACTTTAAATACATACATATTATAAATATAAACACCCATGACTGGAGTACATACATTCGTGCTCATCACACAAATGAATGCCCCCAGTGGGACTCGAACCCGCGACCGATAGCACAACAGGATCACTACAAACTGAGCCAAACGTGTCGTCAAGCATATCTAATATTATTTAAGTTGGTGTTGGGGGTGGTGGTCGTGGATGGTATTTTCAGAAGAAAATTAATCAAAATTTACCACATGACAACATTGTTATTATATTCATTTTTTTTATATTTCGTTTACATATGAACGCGATCAATACTATTTTCAAGTATCCTATTCTATAATTACGCTATGACCTGTGCCACCCTTTACATTTTCGCTCTGGTGCACAGTTCATACGCTTAATTTACTGCGGAGAAAATGAAAATAACATTTAAAGCTAAAATTCATTATAATATACGGAACTATTCAATCTACATATAATAAATATAATAAAATAAAATATGCGTATGCTATAGACTTTAAACAGCAGCAGAAAATTGTGTCCTGGCATTAAATGATGTATGCTGATTGAAACTATATCTTATCGTTTTTCACTAAAATCACGTGTTTAATTCCCATATGTGAATACCATATATATGTATATACCATACAATTTTTGAACCAGTAGGTACGATTATGACAAAAGACGCTGGGGTATAATTACTCAATATCTCATCATTTTTATAGAACCGAGATCTGAACGAAAGGAGCAGAGCAGTTAAGTAATGAAAATCGTCAAGTACATTAATCGTGTGTAGTTTCAAAAGTACACCTCTTTATATTATGACTATCGAGTAGCGACTCACCCTCGCTTCGCTTGGGTTCGTCCCTAGCTTGCGTCCTAATACAAACTTTCATCCCAAGTGCGGATCCAGGGGGGGGGGATCATGACAACAAAGCCAAATATACTTTTTAAAGAAGTTTGAAGTCTAAGAAAGGAAGGAATAAACGGATAAACATTTCGATTTAAAAAAAATGGTTATTATATGTATTTTGAAGATGTCTGTCTGTTACCGCATCACGAGAAAACCACTGGACAGATTTTGATGAAATTTGTATGAAGAATAATTTTCGATAAGATGTCACAACAAGCCAGAAATTATTTATTTGTTATATTACTTATACTCCTGCTAAAGTTTTAAAGCCATCCAACATTCCCCCTCCCCCCCCCCCCCCCCCCCGCATAGAAAACGAGATCCGCGCCTGCTCAGATTTTGCTATATATATTTCAGCCTATGACCCCTCCCCAAAATTTAACTCTGGATCCGCGCCTGTTTCATCCCCATTTTCACCCCCTTAATTCTGATATAAAAAGTATCCTATGTCCTTCCCCGGGTCGCAAACTATCTTCTTACCAAATATCATCTAAATCGATTCAGTAGATCCAGAGATTACGACGTCACCCTCTTTATAATATTAGTATAGATGAGACACACAAAATTGAAAATTTAATGCCAAACTTGTTGACAATTAATTTGTATTAATTTTGTGGATTTTTAGTTAGCAGAAGTGTGCGTAGCTCGAGCATTGACTGAGACTGGCGAGTGTCCTGTATATTATCACTTGGTCGCTCTTTGCTGTCGACTCCGTGGACAAATCGAGGTTGCCTTGTGCCATCTTCATCATGGAATCGAAAAATTCGGCGAAGTATGTTACTTCACGAATGAACTGACTTGAATAAGATCTTCTAATATTGAAAATATTGAGATATATATTTTTTTATCTTTTTCCTAGATCAGCTATTTAAGAAGTTTACAAGGCGAATGTTATCATAAACTGAAAGATTTGTCGGCTTCCATAGTATCTTTGAAGAAAGCTAAAAATTGCGGTTCATACATGTATGTATTATTACAATTATTGTCATAGATATGAAGCCCATTTATAGCTTATGGAAAATTATAGGCGATCTAACATCACGGTTTGGCAGTCGAGCAATTCTACTTCAGTAAACCGGAGCTGCGGGTAATGGAACCTATTTCATAAAATTGGATGATGTATTTATACGGTAGCTTTAAGACTTTTTTCTACTTATTACACATCTCTTTTCAATAATAATAGTAATACCCCCCTGAGCAATGAAGACCTCTTCCTTTATTTTAATCCTTTCATTGTCAAACACCGATGGGACGACAATTCGAGAAGACTTGTGAGAGGCGCAATACCGAAGATTTTACATTCTCTCCATCCATGTAAAAGAAACTTCCCAACTCCGGGCTGTTATTGAAAATGTCTTAACGGGAAAACCCAATAAATATACTTGACACGTCCTGAAAATCCAACTTAGGACCTACAGTAGTATAGCAACTCGAAGAGGCAGTTACCTCTTTTTTTTCTACAGATTTATTAACATTATCCGCGTAATTTTATCTTATTAAAACATGCAGATCTTGTTTTAACACAATATGAACATATATTAATTATTCTTCAGTGCCCTGTTATCATTACCTCGTAAAGACTATCAACGTACTCATCAATAATATCAGATGTTGTTCGGCGATATCCCAGTGCTTATGCTTGGATGACTTTTGCAGATTATTGGATGATGGTAAATTTTTAATATATATTTCGAAGGTCTTAGAACTAGAAACTTTTGCAGATAAGCTAAAAATACCTTATATCTTGTGAACAGCTTTTTTATTTTAGTCCACAAACCCTAAATTTGGCTTTATATATAAAAATGAACAACGACATGCGATGATGTCAAGGTGTATTTTAATTCTATTGAAACCATTTAATTATTGTTTCCAGTCGCTTTTATAAAATATGGCTGTTTCAATCGAGGTTTACAAAGTCCTACTAACATTCCCCCAAAGCTTTTTAACCGAGCACTATAATAAAAGATAAATTCAAATATAAGGATATTTCAATTTATCCTTATTAATGTAAGCCACACCCATGAACAATCATATAGAGTATTATACCTAATATTATACCACTAGAAAAGGGTGTAATCTCGAATACCGACTAAACTGCTACTGGCTTGTTTTTATTCAATGTAACATTGGCGATACTGCAATACTGAGCTACGCCTAAAAACCGTCAAATATATTTAATTAAATGTCATTACCCTTTTAATTTCTACGCGAAAATAATTTTCATATTTTATTCCTTTATTATTATTATTTCATTTATTTTTTTTTTCATTAATGCTAGGAAAACAGATTTTTTGGTTGTCTCCAAACTTTAAACACAAAATTAGACAAATTAAAACATGTATGCGAGAGACTCTTATGATATTACCTATTAATCTAATTATAATCTATTCCTAATAACTTTAGTAATAATAATAAGCATACCTACATATATTTTTAATAAACAGCGTAGCTTGATGGCCGAAGGAGGTGATGCAGAAGCCACAAAGAAACAGAAAACTGCTAGAGCCAGTGCTATTTCATGTTTATTCAAAGCCCTTAAATACGATCGCCGTATAGATCGCGCTTGGACCTTGCTAGCCAGTTTAGTCAAGCCAAGGGAACGAAGACAATATTGCAAGGAAATGGCGGCTATGGTTTGTAATTAACTAATTGCTTCCTTTACGTGGAAAAAAATGCAGGGCCGTGCGGTGCTCTGATGCGAAGAGGCGGTTATCTTCGGTGGCATAAAATAGGGGCTGCAATTGTAGCCTTCGAATACATCGTACCGAAATATTTAGATATAATCAAATTATCATTTATTTATACTACGCGCAACTACGCGAACAACTAAAGCATTGAATTCCAGATTAAATAATAATGCATTTTGCTGTAGTCTTCCTACGTGTGTGTGTCGACATTAACACACAGCACCATCTAGTTCCATGGTAAGCCACGAGGCTTGTGTTATGGATACCAGATATTTGATACACTACACATATATAAACTTTAAATATGTACATACATATTATAAATACTAGCATTGCCCGCGGCTCCGCCGCGTTTAGATAACCAAAAACCAAATTCTTAGGTTTTACATATGAGTATACTCTTACATTGCAGTTTTTATATTTTTTCTCAGAAATGATATATTTTCCCGCGGTAAAAAGTATCCTATATGTTGACCCGGATAACCAGCTATCACCATACCAAATTTCATAAAAATCCGGTGGTTTTTCTGCGATGATTACAAAGTCCGAATCTATAGTTTTTAGAACTTTTGTCTGTCTGTCTGTCTCTTACCGCATCACGAGAAAACCACTAGACAGATTTTAATGAAATTTGGTATGATGATAGCTGGTTATCCGGGTCAACATATAGGATACTTTTTACCGTGGGAAAATATCTCATTTCTGAGAAAAATACAAAAACTTCATTGTAAGAGTATACTAATATGTAAAGCCTAAGAATTTGGTTTTTAGTCACCTGAACGCGGGCGGAGCCGCGGGCAATGCTAGTAATAAATATGTAAATAAAAATACAAATAAGATTTAAATTAACAACAAATACCTATATAAAATTCCCTTATTCTTTAAATAAAGTAAACGATATATATGACGAAATAAAGAATAGGAGGCTAAACAGCAAAATTATGCTATTATTTTTTACTTTCATTTTTTTTTGCGGGCTCTTTATAGTTCTTTAACGTATCTTCTCCATTCTACGCGACATTGGCGAAGTAAATGGTGCCCAAACGGCACTCCTAGAAGCCATTGAATATAAGAATTGAACATAATTCTTTAATCTGAGAACTAATATCAGTAATATATATATGGTTACACTATTTTAACTAATTGACTTTTTTCTAGTGTGATTATAATAAATCAAGCGAAGATCGCTCAAAACACAGCTTAAAAAAGGAAGAATCACTTTATCACCTTGGTAAAGCAATACGAGAATGCTATTGTGAAATGTGTGAAAATCTTTATTTGTAATATTTATTATCTTTATACCTAAATAAATGTCAATAAATTACGTAGTACATAAAAAATATATATGTATTTAGTTTTATTTCGTAGTAGGTATCAGGGGCAGATCTATATATAGGCTTTTTGGGCTTTAGCCCAGGGCCCCTAAGATATAACGGGCCACCTATTGAGAACAATGAATAATGTTGTGAATTATAAAATAAATAAATAAAATAATAAAAATTAAGACCCTAAAATCTATAATTAAGAACCAAACAATATCGTTGTCTTAATTTCATCTAGATCTATGTAGATACTATCTGTCATTATAGATTTTATAAAGACAAAATGATAGTTAAGGCCCCCAAGAAGTGATAGGCCAGCTGCCCCCCCCCCCCCCACCACCCCGCCCCCCCAATACATAATCCGCCTCTGGTAGGTATAGTAGTGAAATATAGGATACACTTACTGAATTTTACTAAGATACAGCATCTATAAAAAAATCTAAATACCTACAGGAGTATCTTAAACATAACAATAGCTGTTACATAAAACAAAAAATAAATTGAATTGATATTAAAATTAAAATAAGAATTTTGATACAAAGGATCCCTTAGTCAACATCTATAATATGCTTAATTGATATATTTTTTTAATTCTTTAGTTACTGCAATCCCATATGCTTAGGTGGTATATGACGATCGTGTGGGGGAGTCGGCTCGAAGTCCGGTGGCGGCGGGCTCGGCAGCTGTGCGAGCTTCTGCGTCAGCCAAATCAGAAAATATACAAACAACCCCATACCTGAAAGCCTACACATAACACACATTACCTATAATTATTATAGTCTATAAAATAATCGATATACAGTGTCCCAAAATCTCACGTAAGATTTGAATTAAATAGAAATCACACTTTATTTTTCAGATTTTTTTAACTTTAAAATAAAATAGATTGACTAGAGTTTTGTATGGAATAACACATCCGGTAAATGGCCATGCCGAGGCATACACATTCTTTTGTCGAGATTTTCCATGATTTCGACAATGATTCCGTCATTTGACATAAAAGCCGAATTTGTAGATGCGGCGTTGAATTTCCTTCAATGCATGGGTGTATGTGAATTTGTTAAGAAATACTTTGATTTCAAATGACCCGATAAAAAGAAATCCAATTGTGTTAAATGACATGATCTAGGGAGCCAATCTTGATCATCGAAACGAGAGAGTGCACAACCAGAAAATGTCTCACTCAATTACTCTGTTATCTACAATTGACGAAGTAAAATCAATATTCCTACCTATCATATTTTGTAAAAAACTGTAGCAGCCAACTTTCATTATTTAAAAAAAAACGGTCAACAATGAAAATGCGTTGTTCTTTTGCTTATACTTTCAACTGTCAAACTGTTAACACTTACCGCGCAAATAACGGTGAATTCAAAACTTGCGAGAATTTTGAGACATATTTATTTATTTAAATAAAATCTACTTACATTCCGAACATTGTATAATTGCTGAATTAAGTTACAGCTATAGTCACCTGTCTTTAGCCGAGAATTAGCAGAATGATTATACAATATACATACCACGAAAGTGATGAACTTAATGTTTACCGATTTAAAATCAAACAAACAACACAAACAGCGATGCCTATTACGATGGCTTGTAAGATGTGAATAGTTTTCAAACGTAAATTCTTCGTTAATAAGGTTCCGTATAATTTAATTTAGAATAATAATCTTATCTTACCGAGCAATCTCCCTAGTTTTTTTTTCATTCTATGTGACATAGGCAAAGTAATATGTGCTTAACTGGCACGTTTTAAAGCCATTAAGCAAAAGAATTTAATTTAATAAAGTTTCAAAGTGAAAAGGATTGCCAAAACAAAGGAACACTAAATTATTTCTATTGTTAATCCTATCTTTAAAAGGTAAGCCTTTAAATTACATTGGAAACCCTGTCAAACTCGCTCTACACCTTTCAACAAAACGAATATATTGTGGTGCTACATATTCGTTTTGTAAATAATTCCTAGAATAGATACCTCGTATGGAATCTACTTCATGGATATTATAGTAATGATGAAATATTAACGTTCTTATTATTTAAAACTTTTAAGCTTTCGAAAAAGCTGCAAAATCGTCAATTTTCAAACGAAGAAAATTTTCATAAATTTTCATAAAGATTTTTTTCTATGTACTTAATTATTTCGTTTCTAGAAAAATAAATTAAACTTTTCGGCTAGGTTAATTGGTAATCTCAGGATCTACTAATCCGATTTGAAAAGGTCATACAAAGCCGTAGGTTCTGCTAGTAAATACTTGTTTTTACCTATTTTTTTCTGTTCGTTTTATTTATTTTATAAAAGCTTAATATTATAATATGAACACAATGCTATGCTCGGGTTAATAGGGAATATGCGTGTGATTTCAATAAAGGTGAAATATTATTTTTATAATCTATATTGCTTTTGAATTAAGCCTATATTAATATTTATAATGTAATTTCTTTTTGATTAAGAAAATATTTATTAAAAAGTGAAAAAACAGGTGGGAAATTCAAAGTAATTGAAACGCAACGCCATTGGTCAGATCGAATATGACGTCAGAGTATATTATAACAGAACGTTTAGCGATTGTGTCGCTACAAATTGAATCGTCATTTTCTCTATCATTCTGTGACGTCACACCAAGCGTGCGGACCGTTTAGCAACAAAGAATATTTCGAGTTGACTAATAGTTTTTTCGTACAAAATGTATGGAAAAGTTTTTGGTGATTTCTGTCATTTCTAGTACTCATACCTTAAATGGCCCCATAGTCTTTTGATCCCTACATGAAATAGGATCGATTGACATAAAAATTTTTTTTTTGGTATTTTAGCATTTTTTTCGCTAACAGTACATTTTTTCCAAAATCTGTGAATGCAGTTCAGAATATCTCAAAAAGTTAAGGGTGGTCTCCTAGGAACGTTTTCCTGTAACTATAGCAGTTAAGGTACCTGCCCTTATTGTCCCGTCTCAAAAATCCATCCTGTATATTACAGAAACATATCTACCAGTGAACATTTTTACTTATCGAAAATAAATTATTTCATCCTTTTTTAGGTTCTAAATGTATTATTTTATATTTTCGAAACGAGTACATACATTACATTTCGGATGTCCACTCTGTAGCTCATGTAATTCGAGACTATTTGTAAATTGTGCGCAATTTTTTGAGGATACTTTTGAGGCTTATTGTGAAACTTGAGATTTTATATAATATTAATGGCGACAGCCCACTGTGTGGATCTTAATACTAGGTTCGAGTCCCAGGCAGGCCAAGTTTAATCATATTCTTTCTGTAAAGAAAGTCCCAGTAACAGCCCGGAGGGCTTCATGCCTTTGTCTCGGAGAGCATGTAAAATCGTCGGTACTGCGCCTGATCTCTAACCATTTTCTAACATTCCTATCGTAATTTGAGAGTGAATGGAATAGAGGGTGCGCGTACACGGGCTGCACTATAATATTATCTTATGACCAGATGGCTAGTCTCAGTGAGATTGGCCGCTGTGGCCGAAATCGGTCAAGAGGAAATAATTGCTTACTTTTAATATTAAATTCAAGGTTTGCCATATCTTTACTTTTATTACAGACAAATGAATGGATCATGAATTCATGTGGTATCTTTCTGGTATAATTGATCATTCCTTAGGACATTATCGGAAGGTTGAAGCCATAAAAGTTAGGAACTTTACCAAAAAAGAATAAGTTGTACTAAATTTACAATTTAAAAAAAACTTAGGTACGTAGTACTTACGGATTGTAGATGAGTTGGCCGCACTTAAATGTGTCCAGTCTCTTTTTTCATCAAAATTGTACTTTTTTTAAAACTATATATCTTATAATATTATGAGTAAATCTTGTAAATATATAAATTAATTTCGTGTATTTCGGAACAGCTCTAAAAATTTGAATCAAATTTTGTATTTAAATAAAGTTTTCCTTATTATCTATATAGGTTTTTCAGAAAAAACGCATCTTCTGAAACAACGCGAAGCTCCGTCTCTAGATTCTTTTAATAATATTAAAAAATTTCATGCAAGTGGTCCTACACCATAAACAATATAGTGTGTAGTGTGTAAAAATGAATAACGGCAGTTATATTATTTTTTACAAAAACCAACTATGCAACGAGAAAAGACAGTTAAAATTTAATTAAAATCAATTTAGTAAATCCATTGTTTCATACATTTCCTCGTTATAGATTATCGTTAATATACCACTCCCAGAAGATCTTTAGTAATAAAAGTTTAATTATTGGTTTAATAGTGGCTGAGACGCAACAATAGTGTAATATGAAACAATATACAACTAAAATATTTCTTCAGTGACAGAAAAGTGTTTCGTGTAATTATATATTTTTATGTATCCCGACTTACCCTGATAATAAAACAATATTCATTTTATAAGATATTGTAGACACCACTTGTTAAGAGTTTATTAATACCCTAATTAGGTTTTTATAATAAAAAAGCGTATTTGAATTATAACTAACCTTCTATTTGTTTAAAATGAATCCAATAAATAATAATATAAACAAATTATTTATTAAAAACAGGGAGAAGTACAGGATTATGAGTAAAAAATAAAAAAGACGTGGACTTCGGTTATGTTGCTTTTTACTATCAATTTGGATGTATGTGTACAAGTATGAATTCGAGGGAAATAAAGGAATATGTAATGTTTTTATAATATATATTCTACATCGCAGTATTCTTTATGAACAAACATTACTTATGTTACTTCCGATATAGTACTACTCATTCATATTTTTGTTCGCTCGCTCATTCGCATATTAAGATATCGTGAGAGCATGTTTATTCAATACAAGTGACGAAACAAGACTATCTATATAGATCCAATCGAATTAAATAAAACGTACCAGCTACACTCCACTCGCCCCGATACAGCGAAACTCCATACACCGAACTGTACAGACGCGCAGAGCCGCCTCCCTCACGTTGCAAACGAGATCTTAGTAGCATCGAATTGCGATATTACACTGCGTTCGTAAAATCGGTGAAAAAGTTGCGTTAAAAACCTAAAATTCACATACTGAAAATCTAAAAATATATTATAATAGATTTCGAATGTCTATACATAGATGAGTTCACTACGCGCTCATAACGAGCGTCATCGCGCGTTAATACAATATTTAAATACGTTAAAACGGTTCAGACGAAGACTTTGGCGAGTCCGTCCGCGCCGGCGCTGGCGATGTACGGCCGGAGCGGGTGGAAGGCTACGTCGAGGATGCTCTCGTCGAACTTCTTGCGGTGCGCGGTGATCTCCTGGACGCAGGTCTTGGTGTCGAGGTTCCAGAGGCGCACGGAGCAGTCGTGGGAGCCGGAGAGGAGGAAGAGGCCGTTGGGGTCGAGGGCGAGGCCGGTGACGGCGTCCAGGTGGGCCACCATGGCGTGCGCGCAGCGGCCCGACACGGCGTCCCAGAAGCGGATGTGCCGGTCCTCGTGCGCAGTCACCAGCAGCGGCAGCGTGGGGTGCGACCGCACGCGCGCCGCCGCGCTGTCGCACGACACGCGCAGCACGCTCTGCGCATGCAACGGACAAATACACACCACTCAGTGTCACAGTGTAAACATACTCGTACCTATTATAATTTAGCATCTAATAAAATGCAAATTATTCAATACATTTTCATGACGTTAACTAACCCCGATAAATGATATACACGAAGACAAACATTATGCTATCTATTGTGTGCGTTACCTAACCAAGCCATTGCAAATAAAATACTAAAATTTAATAGCTCCTAGACTACGAGGTATGGAGGAGAAAGTCTGAATTAATTTTCCTTTTTTCAACATCCTAAATATGTGTGATATTAAATAAAATTAAGATCAAACAGATATAGATTGTAGATATAAATACTACAGGGTATAGGATAAAAAAACATACAGACGGTCGGTTAAAAAGACACAACATTTTTCAAAAAGTATCAAATCAAAAAGTATACTAGTTTATATAGATAACTAGCGACTCACCCTCGCTTCGCTCGATTTCGCCCCTAGGTACGTTTTAACGGTTAGTATGACATACAAATCTTTGAATCTCTCGGCTTTTCTGTACCATAATATGCTTGTATTATACATATAAACCTTCCTCTTGAATCATTCTATCTATTAAAAAACCCGCATCAAAATCCGTTTCAAAGATGTAAGCATACATAGAGACAGACAGACAGCGGGAAGCAACTTTGTTTTATACTATATAGATAATAGACATAATACCATAACACGAACCTGTCCCGTCTCCAAATCGTACAATAGCAGAGTACCATCCCGGTAGACGACCGCGGCGCGCGAGGCGGCGTCCGCGAAGTCGGCGGCGGCGGGCGCGGCGGGCGTGGCGTCGTCGCGCAGCGTGGCCAGCAGCGGGCGCGGCGCGCGCGGCGCCCACAGCCGCGCCGTGCCGTCCGCCGACGCCGACAGCAGGCGGCCCGCCGCGCTCGCCAGCGACCACACCGCGTCCGTGTGCTCGCGCAGCACAGGACCCTGCGCGATACACAATCACTGGCCTATACACATATGTACCGATACACAACCACTGGCCGATAAAAGGGCTCATTATGTATATTCATTGTAACTACTGAAAAAGAACGAAACTAAATAATTTTTTGTACTTTGTACAAACGGAACATTTACAAAGTACTTAATAAAATTAGTAGAATAAATCAAGTAGTCAGTAGGTTTCCGACAAAAATTACGCCACCTCTCGCAGATACACACAACACATATTTTGTACAATGTAACCACACTACTAATCATACAGTCGTCTAACGAAGGTTAAGGTATATAGGTTAAGGTATATAATCCATAGTCATATTTAATAATCATATTGTACCTATAAAGACATATTTTTTGTGTACAGGTTTAACATGAAACCATACACATGTCATCAAACTAACTTAGGTACATCTCTTTTCCTATATACATATGTATATAACGCTTGCACTATTTACTACACCAGGTGTTGCCACTTTCATTGCCAAGCTTTGGTTTTAAGCAATATTAACCCTTTGCACTTATACGTAATGAATAAAAAAATTAAAAACAATATCATAATTTTTTGATAAAGTAAAGAACTGCACAAAATTTAAACTCAAGGTAAAAACAATTTTAGGTACCGTTTAGACTCTAGACCAGGAGTTCCCAACCAGAGGGACGCGCCCCCATAGGGGAGCGTAGAGTTTGTTTTGTATAACTTAAAATTAAAATAAATAATAATTATCAAAATAATCTATAGTCTGTTTTTTAATCACAGAGACAAAACTGACATTATCTGGGTTGCCAGTTTTTTGCAATTCTTAAATAGTGATGTGCCACTATCGAAAATTAACGTTAATAAAATCAAGTATCAGTTTTTTTTTTATAATAAGTTCGTTTTTTTATAATCCGTTATCCTGAAATAATGTGTGATACTTATTTAAAACGTAATAATACAAAATTAATAATGCAAAGTTAAATTTAATAATGTGGAATAATGTGAATTATAATGATACACTTTATAATATAAAACTGAAGCGAATCGTCTAATAAAGATAAAAAGTTACGATTCAACAAACCGGTATCGCAGATACAACACTGCACAAAAGAGCGGCGCAGCATTATTTATAAATTTTACATTTACATGTGTCAATTTAGTCTCTAAGATTAAAAAAACAGACTAGTTACTAACCTGCACGGCGGGGTCGTACGGGTCGTAGGGATCGGCGGTGGGCGGGGGGAGGTTCCACACGCGGATGGTCGCGTCGAGGCCGGCGGAGAAGCACTCCTCGGAGCGCGGCGCGCCCATCGCGAGGCAGAGCACGGCCGCGGTGTGCGCGCGGAACGTGTACAGCGGCTCCACGTCCAGCCCCGCCGACTTCTTGGCGGGCACTGTGCGCTGCAGGTTCCACAGCTTCAGCGTGTGGTCCTCGGAGGCGGTCACCAACGCCGCCTCGGTCGGGTGGAACGCGAGGGCACGCACCTTATGAGTTTTTCAAATTAAAAATCGGTCGAGTATAAAAATATTATTCGCTAGCGACAAAACCAAATTTATCTAAGGTATGATTGAATGAATGAATGAAGTTTAATTATGACAGCACAACTCACTCCATCAAAGTGCGAGCGCAGTGTGTACTTCGCGTTCCATGTCTTCCTGAAGGACTCCTTGCTGGCGGTCGCCACGTCGTACCCCTCTGACTCGTTGCTGACCGTCAGCTGCGCCAGCTCGCCCAGAGCGAGGGGCTTCTCGTCAGCCTCACCGCCGCCCGCGCCGCTACCGCCTGGAAACTTCACTGGAAACAACGATATACATTATATTAGTATGTAATAGTCTAATAATACTTCCTTATTATAAAAATGTTTTAAAATTACATTAACAAATATTGTAAGGTACTTTGGTGCCATTTTTCATTTTTTTTTTGAATTCATTTTATTAATTTATGGGTAGGCTGACTGTCTGTTACTATATAAAGCCTTTGAGACATCTAACATCTTAGTCTCTCCCGTGACCATGATTGCTGTAAAGCATTCGAAACGTCAGGAACCAAAAATCAAAATAAATCCGCGAAATAATCCAAAAACATAGTTTTACTTAAAATGTAATAGTAACAATAATGATGTCCTCTTGATAGATTTCAATCAGGACGACCAATATCACTAAGACTAGCCATATACGCAAGGATATTATAGTACAAAAGTGTTAATATTATAAAGAGGTAAAGTTTGTGAATTTGAGATGTTGTAGGAGGTAGTCTCTGGATCTACTGAACCAATTGAAATGAAATTTGGTAAAAAGATAGTTTGAGACCCTGGGAAGGTCATAGAATACTTTTTATCCCGGAAGTCATCCCTTAAGGAGATGAAAATTGGGGTGAAAGTTTGTATGGGGAATCAACCTAGGGACGAACCCAGGCGAAGCGAGGATGAGTCGCTAGTACTCAATATTATAATACTTAGTCCGTCTCGGGACACTAATATTTGTCCCTATTTGCCTATCAGTAGCCTATATATTACACCAGGTCAATCTTTCTGTGTACTATATTACTACATCCAAATCCATCCATCCATTTCAGCGTAAAGGAGTAACAAATATACACACACATACAAAAACAAATACAACCATTCGCATTTATAATAACAGTCTAATTATATATGTTGAACTTTGTTAACATTTCTAAATGAATAAATTTACCGTTGAACGGATTTTTAAATAAAACTTAAACAAAAATAAACAACTTCTTGTTAGTAATATATAAGACATTTTTATAAGAGCCTATCTATACACACGATTTTTTAACGTTCATGTCATGCGTTTGTATCAATATGTATGCAAGTAAACTGTTTTTTTTTTTTTTAAGTTTATTAGCGTCTTTAATATTGGCAGAAATCGTGTGTTCATTTTGTGTGCGTCCTCAGGGCGTCTATAAAACGTGGTGTGCTTATACCCAAGGTTGTGGATTCTCATTGGATAATCGTTAAACTTTGCTGTATATTTCAGTTCAAACTAGCCCAAGAACATTGAAATAAAAAAAACAATACGCACAAAGCTGCAGGCAAAAACTACTTTATAAAATAAAAGATTAAAACCCATTAAACTAAACCCATTTAGTAAGGAAATGAATACTAAATGGAATTAAATATTTTCTATGATAAAAATTGCTATCTTAATGACATTTGTAGCCAATACTATATATGAATACAAAGTTAGTTAGTTGTAGTTGTAAGTTTGAAAAAATACTATCGAATTAACTATACTAATATGAATGCAAATAAAGTCATCTAGGCGTCACCTACTAAACTTCTTTGTCTTTAGATATTGTTAATTCTTAATAGATTTAATGTTTATACATAAAGAAATACCATACAGTGACTTATACATAAACATCGTTCATAAAACAAAAACTGGCACAAAACAAAGAGAATGAGAATGAATATAATTAGAATAAACATGATTTAATAATAAATTAAATAATAAGATATAAATCAGTAAAAGTATATTAACAAAACTGTTTCTTAATTCTCTTGTATAGTATAAGTAGATATTAGGAATATATAGATATGTACATATATTAGCAATATTTAAAAAAAATACTAAAATTAGAAATATAAAATATTTCATATCATCATATAATTACATGTATGGATCTAATTTACCAAATTTTCGAAATAATTTACAACTAATTAATTAATACAATATAAATATTATCCATACACAACAACAAGGGTTGTCAAATATATACAAATTGAAGTTACAAGATACAGTACCCGTCAACCTTAAAGTCGTGTCCCAACTGTCATATAAAATAAGTATGACAGTCGGGTGCGCGTCACTCGCGTCTCCCTGTCTAGATGCCATCTTTAGACTGTATGGATTAATACACTAAACTAATACCATAGATAAATTTAAAAGAAAATTAAAAAAAAAACGTTAAAAGCTCACCGCCGACAGGATACTCGTCCCCTTGTCCACCGCCGTCAGCCTCACTCGCGGTTAACAGATTCAGCTCGTTTAACACCTCTTCAGCTTCGTGGTCGACCTCCTCGCCTTTTAAAAAAATTTGTTTTTTAATCTTATTATATATAATTCTTCTGTATGTGTGTTTGTCACCTTATTCCTCCTAAAGGGCTGGACCGATTTGGATGAAATTTTGTGTGTATATTTCAATGGGCTTCTGGATGGTTTGAAAACACAATTGGACCCGTTAGGTGGCATTGCTGTCGGTGTGTCAAAGAGTTTGTTTTTTAATAGTTTGAACGCGGGCAAAGCCACGGGAACTGCTAGTAAAATATATTTTTTTAAGTTTTTGTTTATGTGGGCCAACTAGCGTGGTGGTCAGAGTACCTATTACGGATGTTACGCGTTTGATTTCCGCCCGGATTTGTATGTATGCCTGTCTAATTATATATGATAAATAACTATTAATTATTGTCCATTGCCCTATTGGAAGACGTTATATACATATTATATACATAGTATAAAATCGTTAAGGGTTAAAATTTTCATAAAATTTACATACATATTTAAAAAATATATAAAAATGACTGTACTGAATTTTGACATAATAGATATATAATATATAACCATGTTCAAATTGAATTTTAGATATAGTTTGAGTGTAAACTTCTGTGCACTTCCATACAAAATATTCAGCAGTAGAATACTATAAGGAAACATATGCCGGCAAAGAAATAGGCAGAATTCAATATATGTACATATATATAATATTATTACCACAAACTAATATTTGTTTGTCTCTGACAACAATTCGATATTTATTTTTTAATATATTGACTGATATAGTTTATTGGTTCACGAAGTGCTAATGAAGAACTCATAAACAAAAAGTTGTCAGACATAATATATTGCACCACCTGGTCACTCGCGAGTACATAAAGCACGAGTTTATATACATACCTTGTTTGCCAGTGGTATGGTGCATTTGTTTTGCATCTAAATCATCTATTTCATCCATGTCCATTTCTTGATTGGCCAGAAATTCGAAATTAGCGAAGACGGCTGCCGTCTCTTGAACTGAGAGACCGTCATCGCTGTAACCGCTCCCCTGCGGTACACCACCTTTGCGTTGATCTTTTCCTCCTAAATCAATTAAGAATGTAAATAATTTTTCTGTACATGCTACAAAAACATCTTAGGAATATATAATAATGGATATTTTGAAGTGAAATAAATTAATAATGTCTATTTGTCAAAATAACAGCTTTTCACTACATACACATGGGTTACACGGTAATTATAGTTAAAAAAACCTATTTTTTTGTCGTTCTGTTTGTTTCGGCTAATCTCCGTAACGGCTAGACCGATTTTGACGGAACTTTCACTAACACGTAGCTTATGTTATAGGGAGTAACATAGGCAGGCAGGCCACTTTTATTTTAGAAAAAAAATTAGGATTACGCGCCAAAAAATTAATGCCATAGAAATTGTGAAGAAAATCCCGGCATCAACGTACACACCCGAGCGAAGCGAGGGTTAGTCGCTAATAAATACATAATATGCAATACATTCTAATTAAGGGCTATATTCATTTTATACATATACATTAGTTAATTCTAATGTTTAATTTTTAATATTCATTAATTAACAAAATTAATATTATTTTTAAGTTAATCGTACATATGTACTAGAGCCGGTTCAATGTTTTATTATTACATCAAAGCACTAAACACCTGCTAGTAAGTTCCCTTTGCATATATTTTTATTTAGTTTACTAATCGCGTAATAAAGGCAACTTAAACATTTACAATAAAAATGAGTCTTGGCAATGTTTCTTATCTTAATAAAAATACTGTACAATACACAAAAATTAAAAAATATTTCTTTTAGTTACGTTGAGGCGGTCTGTAGTGACTCGCGCTACTAGCTAGCTAATTTTCAAAAAACCTTAGTCTAGTAAGTTTTATTAAATGTACAGAAAATAAAACAAATTAGATATATGACCTCTCCTAAGGCCACTTAGTACTAGAACGGCCAATAAGCCCATCTCACATTACCCATGTTCTATCAAGCATGCTACACCTATCCTTACTGCTTATATTTTATTGCAATTTTACATACTTTCAAATTTTAATGTATATAAAGTTGAATTACTTTCAAATAAATTTAATTTGGAATGAATAAGATCTGATCTGTATTTAGAATAAAACATAATTTCGTACATGTAGATTACATGCGAGTCATGCCATCGGTAATTATACTCTATTATATTTGTTAAGTGGGTTAAATGAGATAGATGAATTACATATCTTTATAATTATTATTAATATCTTTATAATTATTATCAAAATATAAATGCTGAAAAGAGCTACTCTTCGAAAAATATTGCGTTAAATAAATTAAAACGTAATAACCTATTAAAAAAAAGGAATTTAAAAAAAGAATCGATCTAATAGATTTAGGTTGGATAATTTACAGTAAAAAAGTTTTCATTGAAATCTGTTTAGATGGTCGTGTAGTCGATTTCCTTAGATATTATAATAAAATCCTTAATAACAGATGGCGCTGCATAAAAGTCGCGTCGCTTGCATTGCATCCTAACGAAATAGCATGTAGGGTATTATAATAATAATGATTAATTATTCTCTACAATTTTATTAGATTAAAAAAAACTTTTTCAAATTGACACTATTATACATATATTTCGTGTATCTACATTGCTATATAAAATTTTAACGAATATATTTATTAGCTAAAAGGGTAAAGGTTTCACTTAGCGCCTTTAATATTCTCACTAAGGGAAGCCAGAATCAATAAAAAGGCTGAACGTAGCTCTCGTCCTTCACGTAGGTTATTAAAAGATTTAAATAATGTGAAAGGTGATATAAAACATCCCGCTAATGTTATTTTGCTAGTAAATTTTCATCTCCAAATAGCCTCTATGTAAATACCGCAAAGACTAAACTATGCTAATACATTTATTATTATTAATTTTATATTTTTGACAGAACATACCGATAACTTTATTTGATTTCGTATAGTGCCACCTATGATCAAAATTGCAAAAACAAATCAAAAATTGAGTCTAATCAAGCATAGCACATAAACAATTATTATATTACATACTTTAATGGACCTTATTGTAAAAGTAGGTGCCTCAAAAACGTGACATTTTATTTTATTAATGATAATATATAATAAGGATACATATTAATTAATTATTATATAATTATTAGTAATACATAAAATAAATGTTGAAGTGTCAGTATAAATAAATGTTCCATTTTAGTTGACGAAATAAAACAATGATACATTTTAGGGTCATGTTAAATGTTTGTGTGTTGAATTATAATACAGTATACTTAGTCATAGACCAAGCTAATAATTAGCTGGTAATATACTTTTTTATATGTGAGAATTGAATACTTAATAAATATCATGAAAAATTTGAATAATATTAGGGAATATTTGAAATAATTTCATCCAACATCATGGCCAATGAGTTAAATGAAGTTTATTTATTTGCTCCTTATTACTGTTAATGCAGACAGAGAAATATTCAATATGTTAATACTTAAACCTTACATAGTGAACTCTGCATATCATATGGTTTAAAGTAAGGTGAGACTTACTCAAATATAAATTAAATAATTGTGTTAACATATATAAATTATGAAAGTAATTTAATTTACATTATTTTGTTTAAAGTTTATTTTCTTTATAAAATCTGAATGACATACCGTAATCATACATCTTGCGACTTAATGCAGTATTCATTGAATAGTGCTGTTGTTTTTCACAGTTTCTATAATTTGTTTCTTCCCCTTGTTCTTCATTGTTTAATCCCAGTAAAGTTCTTACTTTATTTGAACGCACATCGAGAATAGTATCTGTGTATCCTATTTCCTGATTAAAAACATAAAATAGTAACATATTAGATGACTATATATCCACATAATATTGTAATAGAAAATACTCATTACTAAATTCCAATAGCAACACCAATAAAAATAAAATGCGCCAGAATAAAAAGCTGAGTTTAAAAAAGTAGACAGATATTTCTTTAGTTGCACTTATGTGTTAAATAAAGAAATAACATATATTACATTTAGTAAACACAAATTTTGTATTTGATGGAATTTTTGTCTATTTATTTAGGGTTTAAAAAGTAATGTTTCTTTACTATAGAAAACAAAATATAGAGAATAGCCACAAAAACAGAACACTCTTATACCTGCAGGTATTGTTTTATAAGTTGGCGGCCTTGCTTCCATTGAGCCCTTTCAGCTGGTTCCGGTTCCTGTGGGGGCTCTTCTGGTGGGGGTCGCATATCACCCTGCTGTAGTTCTACACCATATTTAAGCTTATGAAATTTTGCTCTTTCTTGTTTTAAAGCATATTCAAGCATTTTGATTCGCCTCACAAGATCATTTTTTAGATTCTCTTGACCCTTCCTCTCTCCTTGGAGGAAGGCGATCTTTGCCTATCAAGTAAAAATTAGAAAAAATTAGTTCAAATTACTAATCCCTATATATGCTTCATGAAATGATTCATTGAAAAGCCTAATACTTAACATCAACATCTAGATTATACAAAACACGAAAAACAAAAACATATTATTTGATTGTGTAGATAAGTATAAATTAATAACATTTGCAAAGGAAAATAAAAAAAGAACTTGTTTAAACAACCTGTTACTTATAGTTTACAACTTATGTCCTCTTTTATTCTTTAATTTATTAAATAATTAATATATATTAAACCTTGAACACAAATTTTTGTCAATGCTATAAATTAAAAATATTCACAAACAAAAATTCACAATAAAGCTTGCTATGTTATAAGAGAATTTTCATAATTTACTACACATTTTTGCAGTGTAAAATAATTTATCTCTTGGCTTTATAAAATATAATCTGACAAAAAAAAACAATTATACTGAGTTGCAATTATTACTTTAATTTAAAACCAGAATTGTACAAATAGACTGGTGATATTTGTATATTTTTGGTATAAGAGATAATTTTTAATCAACCACTACACTCAAGCACTCTTTAGTGATGAAATGTCCTATAATATTTTGCATATAAGAAATGTAATTTATAATTGATACAATTTAACGGAATAACAAAGGGAAAAGCTAATAATCAATGTTCTAATTGTAGAACACTAATAGGAAAATAACAGAATTCAGAACCAGGTTCCAAAACAAATAACTTATAATAAACGTATATTATTGATCAATGACACATGAAAAAACATATTACCTGTTAATTAATTATTTAGAATACGATATCCAAACAAAATTAAGGAGTCTGATTTGTTAAAACTGGAGAAACTGAAGATTACGTGGGTGTTACGAAATAAATACATACACAAAAAGAAAAATAACAAATCTACAAAAACTGTTTAACTTTAATCAATAAACATTTAAAAATACTACCTCAAACTCTGCTCTGTCCACCTCCCATTGTGATCTCTCGAGTTCGAATCTCGCCCATTCATGTTGAATAAAATGCAAAACGCCCGGTATTGAATACTGGACACTTTGACTAGATTCTTCGTTTTGTTTGTTATTTACACTAACTCCTATCTGAGATCCCACTTGCCCTCCGTTATGATGAGATACGGAGCTATCATCCATGGCTGTGGGGATTTTCATGACATGGCCACCATTACCGTACTTGTCACAGACCTATCAAGAACTCTAACTTGAACTATACGAAATCATACACTAAAATATCATTTTAATCTAAAATCTAACTAATGTTAACGACGGCGACACCATCTAAAACACTTATTAACAAGGAAATCATGAATGAAAAATTATTGCATGACGGAATACAAAAGTCGAAACGACGTCCGTCCGCTGAACATTGCTTTTTACTTTTTTATTAGATTAATGTTGCCATACCGCTATGACTATCAACATATGTTTAGGACGATTTTAAAATATGTAAGTATTTATAAATAATAATTATTCTACAATATACTACCATTTCTACGTAAGGCGCACGATTTGTATCTTAGAATTAAAAATACACTAGTTTATATAGTCCATAGCCCATTAAAATACCCACCAGCTCGGTCATCTTTATGTTTATACTAGCGACTCTCACTCGCTCCGCTCGGATTCGTCCCTAGTTATGTTTTAATGTTTATTTAAATTTCTCAGAGATGAAATATTTTCCTGCAGTAAAATGTTAACCCGGATAACCAGTTATCATCATACCAAAATTCATCAAAATCTGTCCAATTCAATCAAAACTGTCCGCAATAAACTGCGAGAAAATATTTCATCTCTGAGAAATCTTTACTAAACTTTAAAACGTAACGAGAGGCGAACCCGAGCCGAGCAAAGCTTAAGATTTTATAGATTATATTAAAATAGTTAAGATTTTATTAGGTTCATTATAATAATTATTTAGTTAAATCCAACGCTCATAACTTAATATCGCCGCTAGTTTTAATTGCCAAGTCGAATGTTTTGAAGTGTGAGTTCTCTACGCTCATTACGTGCGACGCGGCAAATAGTTGCTTGGGCTCATCACATCGAAAAATAATCAATATGTATATAACACCTCACATGGATTTATGAAGTATTTTACTTTTTATGGTTTCATAGCCAAAAAGCATAGAAAGCATAATGTATTCGAATAAGGTAAGCTGAGTAGACTGAAATAAGGAATATTTAATGTTTTCAGTACCACGGATTAGCCCGCAAAAATAATTTTATTTCCTATAGAAATACTATGAAATAATAATTTATTTTTGTATTGTAGAATGGATGTTGCACATAGGTAAATATTTTATTTTCCTTTTAACATAAGAAATTAATTCCGTAGTATTATACCTATCTATGTTAAAAAATATACATATAAGTACATATGTATATATGTTAAAAAATATCGTGAATTTATTATTTCATGCATGAACGAATTAGCCACAATTCGTTTATGGTTTCATGCTACGGAAACCTCGGTGTGCGAATCAGACTTACTTGTAAGAATTTTTCAAATATTTAAATCCATTATAAAACGACGAAATTATAAGTTGTTATACCGGGCTACATCAATAACGCAATGACGTCCTAGACTCGAGAGACACAAACAGGCGGTCTCTAATAGGATTTTAAGAATATCACTGCTGCTGTGTACTAGAAGAGTATTAGGTATTATTTGGTTTGATAAAACCAAATAATACGTAGGTATTATTTGGTTTTATCCACGGAAGATTGTTTTTTCTATTCCGTGGTTTTATCCCCATTTTATTACATGTTACTGTATCTCAAATTAGATAATGTTTTATTGACTATGATTCCAAAGTTTGTTGAATAAAATGTTTTTTCAATTTAATATTTAAGCAAAAAATAGGTACTGATATCGATAAACATTTAAAAATATCTGGCGCATTAAAAATAAGTCTACATCGAGTCAGTAATAGAATATTTTATTCAAATTTACCGTCATTAAAAGAATATAAGAAACTAAAGTTGGTATTTACTGCAAGTTTATACTTAGGTATATTATTTTAAACTTGCCTTTTTATCTCTACCTTTTTTGTCTCTGGGAAATGTTTTTGCGTAAAGCAGTTGGTTATGAGGGACTCGTTGGTTAGAATCGGAATATTCACTAAAAGCCTCAAGAGATACCTACCCCTCAAACTCGCCGACGGTATCTCCCTTCCCCATTTCTAGGTTCTCTGGATTATTTGAGCACCCTCAATTTTGGTGCGGCGAGGACCACTCACAGTTAACACGATGAGAGCTAGTATGCATAAAGTCGCCACCGTTCATATTACGAGCGGGTGAGTGCGTTGAGCGTTCACACACACACTGGACTGGAGTAATATGTTGACGTCCGGGAAGTTTCCGGATGAACGTTAGATACTGACGAATTTTAACCCAAATACATTGGCCGAAACTCCAGTGTCAGGCACGTATATTCCATCTTGACCCGGACACCCTGGTCGGTAAGACGCTTACTAGAAGATTAGCCCGTGAAGAAATGGCCCCTGTCATTGTGATATACTCGTATTCAGGCCCAGTTGCCCGTTTCGATCGGCGATCAAGTTGTTGTCTACTGTTGATGACGCGGCCCCCGGCCATATATTATTTCGTTAGTTAAATAATTACTCATTGAGTGACAAGATATATTGATATCAACCCATATACCTATATAAGTATATAGAACAAGGGCTTTTCCTGTAAAATACGACAATTACGTAATAGTGATGGCAGTTTTGCTTTCTCGCCCTATAGCTACATCGATGAAGGGATGAAACATCGCTTACCCAGTTTCGTCTTTACCATAAGGTCACCCGTGGCACGAGGCCAGGGTCCTCAGCCTCAAGGGACCCCTAAAGATAACATATTAGTTTACATGTAACAGAGAGAAGCTAATTTATTTGTCATTTTTTACTAAGGATTATCGATTTATTTCAATTATAATTAAAAAACCTGACCAGATTTCGTAATCTTTATAAAACAGTAAATATTTCACTTTCCAAAACATATTTAATGTACAGATTCGGCTTAGTTACAATAATCTATACATGGAAAATTTTATTGAAATAGACATTATTATCGATACAGAGCCGAATCTATAGTGTTTTTAGAATTTTTGTCTGTCTGTCTGTGACCGCACCAACCGAAAAACCACTAGAGGGCTGAGGGACTTTGATGAAAATTGGTATGATGATAGCTGGTTATCCGGGTCAACATGTAGGATACTTTTAGCAGGAAAATATCTTACCTCTGAGATATCTATACTTAACGTTTTAACGTAAGTTAGGGACGAACCAGAGCGGAGCGTGGGCGAGTCGCTAGTAACCTAATAATAAAAGCCGATAAATTAGAAAGGACTTTTCTGAATGTAGAAGTTGCTACAAAAATAATATGTATCTCTCGGCAAGGATGAAACGTGGCACATCTCCGACTGCATAATATATTCCTTCGTCAACTTATTTTCAAATTTTATCTCTTTAGTTAGCTATTTTTTTATTTTTATAATAAATATATATATATATATATATATATATATATATATATATATATATATATATATATATATATATATATATATATATATATATATATATCTTACGGAATACTTCGTTGGGACGGTGCTGCAGAAATTAACTAGATATTATTTCTACAGAGTTTATGATCTGAGAGTCGTGATTCACTGAAGGATATTTGCAACAAACTCGATAATCGGTTATTTTTTTGGGTTATTAATTATAGTAGCTGGGCTACCGACCTTCGCTCGGAGTTTTTAGCCTAAAGTACTATTTTCTCTTTTTTTTTAAAAAAACTAAAAACTTCAATAAATATTAAAAAAAAAAACAAAAGTAAAAACTAGTGTCCGACCGAAGGTCTATTTTTGGCCGAAGCCGAAGCCGAAGCCGATTAATCGGCTATCGCCACAACCTTCGGCCGAAGCCGAAGCCGAAGGTTTATATTTTCTCAGCACTCAGTATTAAATACTATACTCAGTATAAATTTTGTATCAATACCTCAAATAACCTCAATATTGAAGGTTTATATTGACTGTCTCATATAGAAGTTGACGATATATCATAGAGATGGTTGGTTTAGAGATAAATAAAAGTTTGTGATTTTGTGATTTACCTACTGGTAAAAAATAATCATTTCTTCATTATGTAATTCACAAATTACAATTAGACCAATCAGTCTTTGTTTTACTCAACTAGACTAATAAATAAAATAAACAAACACTAACTTCTTAGTAAATAATTAAATGTTGGTCAATTAAATGCACAGTTTAGAAAATATTAGAAATTTCAAAATAAATGTAACAATAACAATAGAACTAATGAGGTAATGACTGTTCTGCAAACAACAAGTTATAAGAATAATATAATATTCTATTTTACTAAGCATATTTGTACTTAACCTTCTCTCTCAAAAACACTCGTTTAAATACACGTACGAACTTGTTTTGATGCATACAATGTGATATGAATGAATTTATTTAAATTTATATAATTTATATAATATTCCCATAATTTTAGTATTTATTTTAATTCACTACTTGTATTTGTGTCTATCTTTTATGAAATGTGTGTAACACCTGTAATTAAGGCAGCACTTAGAATTTATTATTTATTGTTATTATATTATTATGATTTTGTTAGTGTATGTCTTGTTGGTGTTAATAAATAAATAAATAAATAAATATTTTGACAGTGACTCCCCGCCGCCTCATGACTTTCGTAACAGTTCGTTCAATCTCGACGGTCGCTTGGACCTTCGGCGAAACCTTCGGCTTCAGCCGGGTTTTGGGCCGAAGCCGAATGTTTCGCCGAAGGTGGATTTTTTGGCCGAAGGTGGCCGAAGCCGAAGCCGAAGCCGAAGCTTCGGTCGGACACTAGTAAAAACTTATTATGCGACCGACATTCGAACCTGGACACCTGTGATTGTTGCACCTTGGCCGCTTGACCACGATGCTTATGCCCGAGCGTGCAAATTACCAACAATATTTTGCGTGGAATAATGCAAAAGAAAACTGCATGAAAACTCGAAAACACGCGTTTTCTCAGACATAAGACTAATCTATTTATTACTGAGAGTTATTGATGAAAATCTATGGATATAAGGTAAATTGGATCACATGCGCTATAGTGCATTAAATACTGTAGTTTCTCGCCAGTTCTTAGCAGAACTGCCTTCCGAGCCGATGGTATAGCTTCCTCGTGGATCGAATGTACTGATGTTCCTGATGACGTCACATTGAATTCAGAATTCGTTGAGCGCGTTTTTTGAAACTACTACTATATTATATATTGGTAACCACTATATTAATAATATTTCCATTATTTTAAAAATATTTTGACTATTCTCAATTATTTATTAATTCCTATATCTTTACACAGTATAAAATGAACTCGCTTTCGCTGGCTGATCGCTTAGATCTTTTAAACTACTCAATGGATTTTAATGCAGTTTTCAGCAATAGATAGTGAATCAAGAGGAAAGTTAATGTGTATAATACATGCATATTATAGTACACAAAAGCCGAGAAATTAATAATTTGTATTTCATACTAACCGTTAAAACGTACTTAGGAACGAACCCGAACGAAGCAAGGGTGTGTCGCTAGTTATTGTATAAATTATTGAGAATTATTCGTATTGTTGCTCGTTCATGTACCTACTCATTTGTATAATTCGTGTGCACTTATGGAGCGAATTTTCTTCGCTCTTTAGCAGGACGTTTCATTAGTAAACAATTTTATTATAAGTTTAGAATAATTTAATAATTCATTAATATCGGCAAACAGTTGCTGTGGGCGGCAAGCGCGTCATAGACAACAAATAATCGCCGCAACAAATAATTATTATAGTAGTGGCCTTAGTCACAAATACAAAAAAAAACATATTTTTATTGCTTGGAACGTGAGATAGTTCTAAGCGAGATTAGGATCAATTAGTACCCTAAAAGATTGTTAATCTATGAATAAAAAGACAAATATGCATAAAACAATTTTATTTCAATATCAGTATATTGATGACAAAATCCATACTGGCACAATACAGAGTCATTGTATAGGAATGATATTTATATTTCCATAATATTAATGGACTATTGATACTTTCATCAAAATACACTATTTTTTAACATTACAATTAAAAATAAACAAAATGGAATTTGTAGTTCTATGTTGCTTTATGGACTCAATTGGACTTCTTCGATTCTTTAGATGGAGAACGCGATCTTGAGCGTGACATAGACCGTCCTTTGGAACGGGAACGAGAGCGGGAACGGCTTCTTGACCGGGATCCAGATCTCGGTGAACGAGAGCGCGTGCGACGGCGTGACCTCGAGCGGCTGAGAAAATTTAATAATCTTATCAATACACTGCCTATTAATACATTAATCGCTATAATGCCTGTTTGTTTTACTCCTACAAAAACCAATATATTCATTTTCGAATAATGATTTCATTATTTGAAGCCCTTGTTTAATTAAGAAGAAAATTGTACAGTATAAATTCTAAATATGTAGATTTATAATGAAATTATTGTTTATGATAATTTTAAAAATATATAAATTTAGTAAATATATTGTAAAATATTATCATGTCTTTTGTATCCCTATATTCATACAAAACATTACCATCATCTCTTCTGTGTCTGTCTATACAAAACAAGCTTTACTTTGTGCATTTACACATAGAGACCTAAGGAATTATAAACCTTCACATTTAATGGAAACATCCAGTCTGCCTGTCTTGTATAGAAATATGGGGTAATAATGTGTAACTCACTGAGTGCACGCAGTGATTACAATAGAAGTGTCGCGACGCGCAGAACAAACGTTACACTCAATGTACTTGTCGTTAAGTGAAGTGTGCACGTAGGCTGTTACGTAGTTCACAGAAGTTAGTTGCTGCCAACATTAGTGGAGTACACGGCGCGAAGTGAAAGCTACGTAGCGCAGACTATAAGAAGTGCAGACACTGAAGAGTTCGTTCTCGGCGCACAGGCCAATGATAACCTATAACATAGTTATCATTGGTTTACGTAGTTTCATAGCAATGGAATGGAATCTTTACTAAGTACAACCTTAATGTTTAATATACCTCACCACTGCACCACCTTAACAAAGAGTGATCGTTTGTAAAAACAAAATCGATGAGACCAACTGTCTCATAAAGATTCCATACCAGCAAAACATTTACACATGTACTGGAATCATTCTTTTACTCACCTACGACGACGACGGCGCGTGCAATCCCTAGCGTAGTGCCCTCGATCACCACAATCATAACAACGGTCATCGTAAGGACGAGGAGGAAGTCGAGAACGGGGTGGTGGTCCACGTCCGCCATAACCACGGCCTCCATTCGACATTTCCACCCGAGCTCGACGACCACATATTGTTCGCCCATCTAAGCCTCGTATCTAAAAGAGCAATACATTATTATTATATTTTCAGTTTTCAATGTAATTTCACTTTTATAATACCGGTATTCCATTCATGGATGATACTCACTGCATCTTCAGCGTCACGAGGATCCTCAAATTCAACGAAAGCAAAACCAGGCGGATTTCTAGCAACCCACACATTCCTTAGGGGACCATAGTAAGAAAACGCATCTTCAAGTTCAGGTTTGCTTGCATTATTACCAAGATCACCCACATACACTTTACAATCACCGTAGCGTGACATTTTACCTTAAAATAAATATAAAATAAGTATTACATTTTACAACTTATAATTTCCGAAGTAGCATTTAGTCCACGCTGTTAAAATAACATGAGCTTACCTTAACGAATTAGGCACTTTGTTCTATTAGCTATATTATACCATTGGTCTATTTTCGTAATAATATATTTATATTGAAAAGTTATAACTTCCAGGTATAAATAATTTATAGGAAATAGTAACAACAACTTTAGCTTAAATTAAAGCGTCACCAAACGCCGAAGCCGGATGTAAAACAAAATGGCGGAAGGCAATGCGCATTACGATTTTTACGATTTACGCAGTGTTCATTCAGTAATCAGTACGGGTCCTACCATAGAGAAATTTTTACGTAATGAAAGTTCAAAGTACCTACCATGGAATGGTTAAAACAGATAAATTCGTCTGGCGATTTGCAAGTATTATTGAAAATTACTCAATAAATACGTGATTAAAATTTCAGATTGCCAAAAGTATATGTTTTGGAATAAAAAAAATTAATTTTTAGAGAGGTCTGGCAATACTTTATAACCGACAAAAACGTCTGGGGTTTTTTAAATTATATGAAAACTAAAATCAAGTTTCCAAAAATATGTTTATTTGGATTTTTTTTTTGCAAATGTTATATACAGCGCATTAACGAAATATAACCGCTGAAGCTATACCAGACTCGCGGGACTGGACTCACCAATTCACGAAATTATATTTTTTCACAATTTCAACTTGGCAAAAGGACCTACCCAAAATTCGTCGCCAGCTCTCGGAATAATATTATTGTTATTTGTTATTGAAATGAAAACTTCTTTAAGATTTCGATCAAAGATGTGAAAAAATAATCGATTTTTATATTAATCGATAGTTTTTTCTTATGATCGATTATTATATTACTTGCTCTTTTTTTGCGTAAAAAAGAGAAGATTTGCGTTGTTGGATTAAACCAATATAGCCAAACTACATATTTTATTATTTTGTTTTATATACATTCCAATAAAATGTTAAAAAGTACAAAAAAATAGTAGCAATAATTTTATTCAGTTTCCTCTCATTATTTAAGTTGAAAAAAAAAACTTGGTTTGTTGTTCAGTTTAAGACCACTATATTGTTGTTTTAGTTATCGACTTGGTAATTTTATTATTATGAACAAATAAATGCAACTTTTAGAATAGTTCGATAAAATCGATTATTTTTTAGTTAATCGATTTTTTACGAATCAATTTATTTTAAAGATAAAATCGATTATGTAGTAATCGATTTTTGCCCCCTCCAAGTCACATCCCTAGTTTAGATCAGCCCCGGCCGAGCTCCATACAGGCGCATATTCATAAAACCGCAGGCGAATAAGACGAAGCGGGGGCCGGGGGGGTTGAGATAGTCAAAGAAATATTTTTCCCCATTTACCATTAAAAATTAAGAAATAGCTACATGGAATATGTTAATTAATATTTTATTATATTATAAAATATACTTAAGTTAAATATGCTTAAAATGTTTTTTTTTTATAAATCATATGTGCTATATATTGATTTTTATAATTATATTCTAAATGATTTTAACTATTATCGAATATCTTATATTTTAATTATATTTCATATCAAACATAAAATATCTATTAACATAAGTTTTTATATTATAAAAATTGATTTATATTTTAGAGCTGTTCATGATATTTGCCTTAATATGGGGACAGTTATGGCATAAATGGCAAGTCAAAATATGCTGTCACTTTCGCGGCTATTGTATTTCTTTTGAGTCGCCACGCATCTCTTTCTAAGGGTATGACGTCATATGCGAATCTGGGAGAATTTAGTTCGTAGTGATGTAAAAATCGGTATTCATTACGATTAAGTAGGGATGTATTTTATCGTAATCTTATCGGTATTCAACAACTGTTATCGGTTTTATAGTAAGGTTTTCATTTTTATGATATTAATTATATTTAGAAATAAAATACAAAGATAGGTTTCTAGTTTTTTTTATTTTACTATTTTAATGCTACCACTAGTTCGGAAAAAATGCCTCAGACCTGAGAAGAACTAGCAAGGACGGACCTCAGCGGAATAACCTTTTTTTTAAAACATTTATAATACATTGTTTGTTATAACAATAAAAGGACATTTTTAAAGAATTTTATCAATTGAATACAAAATACAAATATAAATTAGTACAACGATTTGGTATACACAAAAATTAACGACCTCAAAAAAATTGTGATTGCGAAACAAATTTCTCATTTCTTTAACCGTGATATTTTATAATACATATTACAATGCAATAAAATTAGAAGTAACATAGAACAATACTTTTTGTTAATAACGAGTTCATATTAAGCGAATAGTAGTTTTAATTGTAGGTATAAATTAAAATCCAGCTTTTGCGTTTGTTTGAAAAATTTTAGCTCTAAAACCACCTTTCATCTTTACTTTATAAAATGCAAAGATTCGAGATTAGCGCGTTTGAACAAACATTTAAGACTTATACAAATTAAAAAAAATACAAATTTCAGTAAAAAATGAATAATAAAATTAATTTTCTTAAAGCCTTAAGAAATTCAAAATCAAAATGTACATAGTAATAGAAAAATTTGGTGTGAAAAGAAATAAAAGCTAAAGATACTCTAAAATAAAAATTCTAAATACATAGTTCTACCAAATGTAACAATTATAATTAATATATTAAAATTATATACTGCTATATTAGTATATTTTAAGAAATTATAATATTATTTCACAGAAATCAAATGAAATATTCAAATATTATTTTTTTACTTAATAGAAACATAATGAAAATGGAAAATTCTAAGTGATTATCTTTTAATTAACCAAGAAATAAAACAAACAATAGTAATAAATAAGTTAATTAATGAACTAAATAATGAAAAAATATTGGAAAATCATTCACTACTCTGAAGACGAGTTCAACCATAGATAGGCCCTTTTGAAACTTTTGTATTAAGCAAATTTTCTATTTCCAGACCCTTTTTTCTCGAATCCACTTTATGCATTCTTCAATTAAAATTTATACACCATTGTCTAACTTTTATACATATCATAAATAATGAGAATGCTCTTTAAAATATTTCTTTATGATCTACACAAGTGTACCAAGAGGTATCAAGTTTTTCAAATACTTTTATTAAATCGGGAAATATGTAAGCTTTACAAATATTTGGTAATTGTCTTTCAATTATGTAAATTGCATACCATACTAGAGATGACAGATTCTTAGAAGGATAATGTATTTTATTATTAATGAATAAAATAATCTCAGTTGTGAATAAGCCATTCTCAATATTTACATTTAATGTATTACAATAATTGTGTTCTTCCTGGAAACTAAAAGCCTTTATTAGGAGACTTATAGATGCTGAAACACTTCGACTAAACACCTGAGCAGCATATACTTGACCTGTAAATATATTATTATAATAAATTAATGTAATACAACAAATGCAATAGTCAATTAATTTATAAGTATAGTATAATTACTAATAACTATTATAGATGAATAGTAGCTTGTGTACTTATAGTAAGTTTATAATTATTAGGGTCTAGGTAGATAAGCCAATTAGGCCCTTAACATTATACAATAGATAGGCTATAGAGTTGATAAATTGTTTTTAATGGACTACTACTGGATTAGAATAGTATAATAATATCAATAACTTCAAGAAGTTTGTTCTTAAAAACAATTTTATGTTAAAGATAAGATAATATCCAAGATCTAAAGTAATATATACCTTAATTTATTAAACTTAACAATATAGTTACTTTCATCATAACAAAAGAGTTTGAATTAATATACTTGTCAGTAAGTTTTGTTAGCCTTGCAGCACCTTTATGGTCATCTACTTTATACAACATATGAACATAATCCCATTGAGCACGCTGACTGCCAAAGAGCAAATTCTTTTTCTTAAAATTATTACTGAAACATTTAAGTAAATGAGGTACATCATACTTATGATGGATTTTGTTCCGATTAACTTCATAAAGATAGCACTTGATGCATTATTGACACAACGAAGTATATTTACCTTAGTATCAGAAATTAATGAATTTATTGCAGCTACATTGGCAGAACCCTGGTCAGATAGAGTTACTCTAGAATAAACACTGTTTATAAGAATTTCTATAAGTATACGTTATAAAATCGAAGTGCATCTTTATAAAGCATTCTATGGCATGAAAAACCTTCTTTTCCTCTCTGACAATTTGGAATATTACAATGCTTTCCCATGTTTACACAACATTAATAAAAAAACCAAACAAAGGAAGAGAAACACTAATGAAGAAATCACAAATTGTATATCCAAGCACAAATCTTAACTATATCACTGCTCTACTTAATCAATACTTATCCACATTCATCAATACTAATCTAAAAATTGATCAAATGTAAATTTAAAGTGTAAAATAATATAAAAACGGCAATCCCTCACATCCTAGTCCCCAGGGATGAGTAATAACAACGGTTAAAACTTGAAAATTTCATAAATGACAAAATGTTGCAGTGACGTCACAGCAGTGACGTAGGTAACTGCGACAGAAATAAGTTGTTGTCCCGCTCGTTGTCGCCAAATGTAGAGATAGCATGCTAATTACCAAGCAAATGAAAGGGATAGATAGATTCACCAAGAGCTTGTATGAAACAAAGATAAGGAGTATTGACTAGTGATATGCCAACTCAGAAAATATATAACTCGAGTTAACTCGAGTTGAAATTCACGTAACTCGAGTTGAACTCGAGTTACGTAACTCGAGTTGACTGGATGAAAAATGAAGTGAATGATTTGTTTTGTTTGTACCAATTTAATGACTCAGCTACGCAACAATATAAAAAAAATGGTACAGATTCTAAATATTTATTAGGACAATTATAATTATTTATATTTTTTATATTAATTTATTTATACTATTACTAGCAGAACCCGCGGCTTCGCTCGCGCTAAAACTCAAAAAAACACTCTAAAAAGGTAGGTTTCATACAAAATTTCCGCTATTTTACCCCCTTACGGGATAAATTTCGAAGAATGCTAAAACATATATTTATTTAATTGTATTGAAGAGCGTTAATACCAAGTTTCAAGTAATTCTGATCATAAATATTTTTTGGGTTGTATTATAACGTGTTTCCCCGTGGAAATGAGATAATCTTCCGCGGTAAAAAGTAGTCTATACCACTCTCCAGCCCTCCAACTATGAACTATCTTCACCCAAGAAATTACTCCAGTCCGTTGCTCTGTTTCGACGTGAAAGAAGGACAAACAAACAAACATACTTTCACATTTAGAATATTAGTATGGATATTATAACGCTGTCATTCCATTGAAACGCTATGACGGGAGTACGGACGACAGCGATTAAGTTAAATACTGTGGCATCTTATTCGGTTGTAATAGGAGCGATTTTGCAACATAAATGTATATTCTGAAGTGCTGACGACTGTACAAAAAATGAATAGAACGAACGAATCGCCGCGTTTGCGTAAGGTCAATCGCGTACTGGCTTGATTCGTTCATTTACCACGCAAATCCAATTCGAGTCAGAGAGAATTCAACTCGAGTTGATACATCTTTAGTATTGAGTATTGACTATTGAGTAAATTCATGTAAGTCGTCATCACGAGTGCCCGGTGCCGATAGATATCAAAAGCAAAACCAGATAAATGTAAACAGTTGTAATTTAAGATCAAACTATTAATTTGAATATCCAGAATTTTAACATTATTACAACTGTTTGTTCATAGTTTTAAGTTTTCAACTTTTCACTTCTGTCTGCCTCCTTATGAGTTATGACTGCTTTTTATATTACTTTTTCATATGCAATGATTTGTTTCATTTAGTTTTAAAAATATATAATTAGGTATAGTATTGATTTATGCATATGTAAAAGTAATAAATAACTTTATTAACATTTATTTATAAATGCGTTAACTATTGTCCACTCGAATGTATCTGCGCGAAGAGTAGCGAAGAGCTAGTTCAAACTTCAGGGCGGGGCGGCCAGTTTGGCCGTTGGCGAGGATAATACTTATTGTAGGGCTACATCATAGAGTATATTGCTACATATGGCTACATACCCGAGCGCTATAAGATGCATATAATCGGATAATATAAGTATTTATATTTCTTAAATTAAATTGAAGTTTTTTACTAAAATAGGGATGTTAAAAATAAATTAAAGATAAAATATACTGATAAATTGTTTATTCAACACATTTGAAATTACACATAAAAATGGCGACTTCAAAATTTCGTAGGGGAGCTTTATATTTAATATAAATAATTTTTTTGGCTCTACCACTTCAATAAAACATCTGATTGGATCGAGAGCATAATTTTTGTAAACTAATTTATCATTGAGATCAAATAGATTAATTACTACTGCATTCAGTTGCAATCAACCTGATACACAATATTACAATTATAGTAAAATTATAACATATACTAACTATACATACAAAATCTAATAATACCTATCAAAGTAAATACAAAAATAACTCCAATTTAATAATCTCACTTAAATAATAATCTGTAACTTATAAGATTTTTATACCTTATATGATACACATTAAAGCAATATTCTTCAGTATATAAAAACAATTCTTTAAATACCTAATGTTAACCAACATATCTCTCTATATATTATGATACATTTTAAATTAATGGGTCATTAAAAAATATTTCTTTTAAAAAAGTTTGTTAAGTGCAAGATGAGGTTCTAGAAAGCATGCATTTTTTTTGTTAAATCGTACACTTACATGTATAGTTATATAGGACAAATGAAAACATATTACAATTAAACATTTTTTCATATAAATTTGTGGCAAAAATAAAAAGGTATCATATCAAAAATAATTCTATAAAACAATTGACTTGAATTGATGTTTATATTATATAAGTATTTTTTATTTAACATCTTTGTTTAAGTTGTTTGTATGATAATGATACATTTGTGTCAATGGAATCATCATCCATATTTTCAAATATTCTGATAAAAATAGAAATGAATTTACCCATGTCAATGTTTTTACTACAATATGTATGTACATACATATGTTTAGTTAGATCCCTATATAATACTGGTACGCACTTAAGGTTATTAGATAAGCCACATAAGTTTTATAAGCATGATATTTTTCTAATATACTGTTAAAAAATATTATGAAAGATGGATGATCCATATTAATTCCATCACAGTTTCTATAGGAAGAAATACAAATTCGTTTTTTATTTATGATAGCAAATATATAAACCAAATCATAATCTGAAAATTCACTGATTATGATTGAAAATCACCATAATTACAAAACAATATGTACATATATTATAATTTATAACACAATGATAATTTTAGTAAGATACAAGTACATACATGTGATCGATACCTTTGAATTTAGGCCCTTTATTATTCACAACACAAACAGTATTTAGTGATTTTATAGTTCATTTACTATGTTATTGCGTATAATACACATGTGTAGTTATATATATTTATATATTACTTTTACTTAACAGTATTATAACACCATAGGCATCAAACTTTTCTTAGGGTTCAATACAGTAACTAATTACTTATAATCAGTATGCTATTCAACATACCCTACAAAAAACCACTGCATCATATTTATTGCAAACTATATGTAAAATATGGTGTAATAAATTCATTTTTAAAATAACTCACTTTTGGATTAGTTTATGTTCTCAAAAGTTTCTTGATTTGGAGGACTTTATAAATAAATATTAGTATTTATTTATACTATATTTAGTTTGATTCAACTTAATAGAAAATTGTTTAGGCGTTGTTGGTTTGCGAAATGGCTACATCCAGGTTTAAAGTTTGAATGATTTTTATAAGACTTCACACAATAGGTATATAGCTAAGTAAGTGGGCGACTTGACCTCTTGGATGAAACTTTTCCTAGAACCTATGGCGCCTTAAAAAGAGTAACCTACATCTTGTATAAATCATCCCACAGTTTCAATCTTTACCAGATCTAAATTTAAAAATGAAAATAAATTAACTTTATAAAAAATGTGTGTAACAAAATATTATAAGACAAATCAACAATGTTGTTTAAAAAACATTATTTTTTGTACATTTGATCCATAGTTACATATATAATAATTATGACATACAAACGAAATGCATAATGGTCTCTTATGACTATATTCACTTTATGTCATGATAGGACAGCGTACAAAGCGAACACTTGTTACCTTAAACATGTGCATAGACGAAATAGTCCACACCCAATCAATATCACATGAAACCTTTATCAAAAAATATCACATTACCATTGATGCATCCACACTGCATCGCAAAAGATTTACATCTTAATTCCAAGTATATTATAATTTCAATTCGTTATCTAGAATTTAATGTGTACAAGTATAGTATAAAATTGCAGCCCAGCAATAATAATCCTTGAAATCGGTTTCTCTGGTAGGATAGATTTTTATCCACAATGAAAACCAATACCTGTAGTCTTCCTCATAAAATGACTAGCAGAAATTTAGGCCAAGTCCGCATTATGTGTCACTATGGAAGTGGATGACGTTGCTTCCTCTGCCTGCGCTGGTACTGCAGCTGTGTTTCATGGTGGCTTTCATGATGAGATAAATCTGTCTGTGTTTCATGAATTTTTTTATCAGGTTTTACTAAATGTGCGTTAACTGGATACTTCAGAGCAGTCCTTAATTGCTCATTGTGTTCTTCTAATGAATTAACAGCATAATGCAAGACAAGCTCATTTAATGTCCTAAAAAAATAAAAAACGGTTCATATAACTAAATATCTTCCTAAAAGCTTGTTATTAGGTTTTGGATATCCAATTTGAGAAATACATACAAAAACAAATACTTTTACACATTTGACATAATAATAATAAATAAATTTTAGTTCAAAATTAACATGTTATTTATTGCATGACATTCACAAAATCTATATAAATAAAAATTAATCACCGAAATGTATGTACGAGCATAACTTCCGATGGATTGCACCAAATTGGATAATTCTTTTTTTTTTGTGTTTGACAGGACAAGTTTTGTATAGAAGAAAATTAAAAAATATTTTTTTTTTTACTAAAATAACTTTTTTTTAAATATCATGATATGAAAAGTGAGTGAGTGAAATAGTTTTTATCCCGGCAGTCATGCCTTAAGGGGGGTGAGAATGGGGATGAATGTTTGTATGAGGAAGAAAGTTAGGGATGAACCCGAGTGAAGCGAGGGTGAGTCGCTAGTAGTGTCCGACCGAACCTTCGGCTTCGGCTTCGGCTTCGGGGTTATTTGAGGTATTGATACAAAATTAATTACTGAGTGCTGAGAGAATATAAACCTTCGGCTTCGGCTTCGGCCCGCTAGTAATCAATAACGATCAGAGACTTGACTAATTATGAAATTAACGTGCATAACGACTTATTTTATTTATTAATTAATGCAATAAAAAAAATTATTAAAAAGAAACTGGGGATATAATGTAGAATGTATTCAATAAAATTTCAAAAAATAAAAATATATTTAAAGAAACAGAATGATTATCTCAGATCAATTTAAACAAAACAACCAAAAAGTATTTTGGACATAATTAAGATTGTTTTAGGTAAGATTTTACTTACTTGTAAATATTATAAGGTTCAGCAAATCCATAACCTCGCTCAGACTTAAAGATTATACAATGATATACCATATTATTACAGCAAATGGACAGTGCAAGTTGACCTGTAGAATTAGGTCTTATTAAAAATGTGCCTTGTGGTTTCCCTTCTAGCATCCTCTCAGCCATTTCACGAGTACAGTTTTCAACCATCCATGTAATCATTTCACGGTGAGCATATAATAACTCCTCTAATTTATGTATGTTATCATCTTCTAATGCATGTAAATATTCTTGTGTTTTGCCTCGCCTTTGTAACCACCTATAAAAACAAAATTATTTTTAATATTTTTTTTTGTTAATTCATAATGATTTATGTATCACTTGTATGTTGATGGCAGAATGATATGTTATATTAAATTCTAAAAAATGTAATGTAATTTAAAATTAAATCCTATTGTCACTGAGTGTGGCCTTGGTAAGTCTGTTGTGGAGCACAAATCACATTTTATTCAAAAACAAAGTATGATATAACAGGGTAACATATTAAAATTCAGCAAGCTAAATTGGTCTTTGGAATCCTACTCATCTATCCAGTTGTGCAGGTCAGTTGAGAAGTGCAGACGAAAAGTATCTAACAATCTGAAAAAGCAGCATTAGATTCAGCTTCTGTATCGATAATAACGATTATTTCAATAAGATTTTCCAAAAAATATTTAATGTACGGATTCGACTCAGATACAATTTTATTATATGTATAGTATAGACAGGTATTTAATTAACGAGTCTTGATGGTATTAGTGAGTCGAGTATGAAAAAGTGCTGCTTGGTTGCTTTATCAACTTACAGGAGGACTTTAGAGGGATCTCTATCTACTAAAAATATGTAAGCAATATTTACGTCCGCCGCATAGATGGTTGTAAGTAAATGAAAATGATGTATGGTAAATATACCTACATGGTTCTACAAATGCTCACATCAAAGTCCAAGTCCAAGCTAATATATTTGCATCTGAATTACATCTGAATTTAATATTAGCAAAATTTGCTTGGACTGAGTAATGTTAAATGTCTATTTCAGATATAAAACTATAAATGATGACACGTTTGGTTCAGTTTGTAGTGACACTTAGCGATACTTGCTGTGCCAGCGGTCGCGGGTTCAAGTCCCGCTGGGGGCACTCATTTGTGTGATAAGCACGAATGTTTGTACTCCAGTCATGGGTGTTTATATTTATAATATGTATGTATTTAAAGTTATACATGTGTATCAACTATCTGGTATTCATAACATTAGCCTCGTAGCTTACCATGGAACTAGATGGCGCTGTGTTAATGTCTCAGCATAAAAAAAATATTTCATCGTCATATTTACATAGAGTCAAAATTGGTATTTACGTAAATACCAGTTTGTGACAGGAGTTTTTAAATTGTTTAAACCAGTTGGTCTACTCATGAATTACTATTATATTTAAAAAAAATAAAATGAAAGCCTATATAATAATGCAATGGCAGAAAACTTAGTCCCAGTAGATAACATTGACGAAGTCGCGGACATAAATCTGTAATTTATGCAAAAGCTGCACTAAGGACACTAATTTGAAATATGAATGCATTGTAATAAAGAGTTAGTTGAAACTTGAAATACTATTTTATTAATTACTAGCACTGCCCGCGGCTCCGCCCGCGTTCAGATGACCAAAAACCATATTCTTAGGTTTTACATATTAGTATATTAGTAAAACTGCAATGTAAAGTACATTGCAGTTTTTGTATTTTTTCTCAGAAATGAAACATTTTCCCGCGGTAAAAAGTATCCTATATGTTGACCCGGATAACCAGCTATCACTATACCAAATTTCATCAAAATCCCTCCAGTGGTTTTTCCGTGATGCGGTAACAGACAGACAGACAAAAATTCTAAAAACTATAAATTCGGTCTCTGTATCGATAATAATGTCTATTTCAATAAGATATTCCAAAAAATATTTAATGTACAGATTCGGCTTAGTCACAATTTTATTATATGTATAGATTGGATAAGTTAATGCCCAAATGGCAACTTCTAGGAGAAATTAAACTAAAGAATTAAACTGAATTAATAGGTATTTTTTCAGTAAACAAAAATTGTATTTATTATAATTATAATAAAAACATTATTTACTTATTATTTCAAAAATGTTTTGATAAGACAATATGGATATACAAAAAGTAGCTGATATCTGATTAATAAAAATATAAATATGACTTACACTTTGTATCGGTCTTTTATCTTGTATAAATGAATAATCTCAGATTTTAATTTTGTTATTTCTCTTTCCAGAAGTAAATTAGACTCAACAGTTTCTTTAAGAATATTGTTTAAGCGGAGTCGCGCCTGTTTAAGACTGTTGACCCTGGATATAAGTTGTCTATTATTTTCTATTAAATCATTTTTTTCATGTGGTTGAGCCTCAGATTGCATTTTCTCTTGTAATTTTAAATGATCTTCACAGGCTTTCAGAGTCTCCTTGAAAGCATCTAAAGCTTGCCTCTTGAACTTCACCTCTTCACGTAGCCTCATATATTTATCAGAGCGCTCATCGTAATCTCTGGTTTTAAGTACAAATTCTTTGTGAATATCCTTATAACGTGTTTCCAAATTTTCATCATTGATGTTTTCCCCACCGTCATTTTCTTGATGTCGAGACAGTGGGTACATGAGCTTAATGTCCAGACTGCTATTACAATGTGCCAGTGAATATTCTGTATAGAACCTAACAAGGTCAACAATAGAGTTAAACTCATATGGCTCACAAAAGCCATAATGGCCATCTTGGTTATAAATCTTTATAAGTTTATTTGTACCCCCTTTCCTTACAGTTAATGTATAACCAGTCTCTTTATTTGATGCATTACGAACAAGGAAGGTACCATCACATGTATCTCTTAATTTTTCATTTACTTCTTCCCTGCAAATATTATTTGACAATGAATATCATTAAATGATTTTTCTATTGCTAATAGTTTGACTTTATTTAAAACAGAAATAATTATTTTTATATTAATTAATATTAAGGATAATATACCTACATTTATGTAATTATGGAAAATTCACAAAGTAAAACATTATAATATGTACACATATATAACACATAAATACAAATATTAATTGTGTTCTTACTAAAGAATTGTTAATGATAAAGTATTTCTATTGATGAGTTAGTTACTATTGGCCAAATCAAATAAACCAGGGGTTTTCCAGAATGTAAATAATGACATTTTTTAGTATATTGATAAATATTGTCACGTTTAATACTGCTATTATAAATACATAAATACTTATATATAATATTACATACAATACTTGATTAAAATTAAGATAACCATAATTCTGGAAAGACAATGTATTTCTAATTATTGTATTATAATCCTAATATTATAACTAGTTTTGATTGTATAATTATTTATTCAGGTCAATATTTAACACATTATTATTGCCAGGAAAACAAAGATGTCTTTTAATTGATGGTTTCAGTGATCATCATAGATTGTGAAATCATTAATTTCAATATTGTATATTATTATGATATCAATGAACAAAGAACAAAGTAAAAGTTCGAAAAGAGCAGAGCAGAAAAGGTTAATAAAAATAAAGAAGTAAAATTATTTTATTAGACAGATTACTGTCATAAAATATTAAATATATTTCAAGATAAGTCTATGTAAAGTACACAATGGGTAATATTATCATATGCCGTTGTAATTACATTTAATATTTAGAAGAGAAATTATGTATTTAATTTTATTTTAATTATTAGAACACTTTTTTTCTTACCGAGTTATATCGCCCCAGTACCATTCGGCATTCTCTAAGCTGTCTTCTGCGGATTGCTGTGGTGCACCTATTTCTACCATTATATCAGAATAACCACTAGGTAACAACATGAATAATCCAATCACTATTCAAAAAGCACAGTGTTAGATTTAATAAAATGTATAAATTCACTACAATCAGCAGATTTTTGTCACTTCCGCTAGATTGAGGTTACGGGACGAGAACACCATAATGATTAAATTTTACAATATTATCATTGATTCGTTATTTAATAAAGTTGAAAATTATTTATATTCACGTATAAAATAGATAAAACCATTGAAAATGAAAAAAACCTCACAAGTCACAAAGAAAAGGGCTAGTTACATTGACGAGTTACTATTATATGGCTGACAAGCAAGTACTGTCAGAATGAGAGGGCAAGTGCCAAGTAGAGACGATTCTTGTTTGTAGAGAACATCTTTCAATTGAATTTAATAGCTACGAAGACATTATAAAAAAATAAATTGGTAGCAAATAACACTTAATTTATCGCCAAATCTTTGAAGTAAATTACATTATACATAAAACTGAATCATGACTGATTTTATTAGTGAACTCTCTTGATACTTTGAATATAGACATAGGCTTGCTACTTGCTAGTCGCTACTCGCTAGTAGCCAGTCGCCAAATGCCAATCTAGGTAGTAGGTACCGACTAACGTTGTTAAGAAAGAGATAAAAGAATAATAAAATGCTATGTTGCCATATTATTAAAAATATTTTGCTAATAAGTATGGAAAACGAAAAAACATAAAAACACCCTTTTGACTGACTATAATAAGTTAAGGATTCGTCAAAACTTAACGAATGGAATAAAGAGTTTAAATTTATTTCTGGCTCCAACATCAGAACAACTTGATAATTTCAAATTATTGTATTATTCCCTGGATTGAAATAAAAAGTTTAAAATCCATAAGAGAGTTAGAAATAGATTGAAATTTTCTATTATCTATTAGTTATTGTCACCTATGTCGCCTTAATGACAACCTCCTCTTTTATTGAAGTTGGTTCATAAAATAATAGAGAGTCAATAATATGTAAACGATGACACGTTTGGCCCCAGTTTGTAGTGACCCCACTAACTGTGCCAGCGATCGTGGGTTCGAGCCCGCTAGGGGCATTCATTTGTGTGATGAGCACGTCATGCTTGTACTCCTGTCACGAGTGTGTATATTTATAATACGTATGTATTTAAAGTTATATATGTGTAGTGTATCAAACATCTCTTTAATATTCATCTATGTTGCAATCGGTCTGTTAAATAAAAAACTGCTCTCTTTTCTTTTTGGCTTTTATAATTTATAACGTCATTTTATCTATACTTCTATACTAGTATTATTAAAAGGTAATGTTTGTGAGTTTGTGACGTTGTAGGGGGTAATCTCTGGATCTACTGAACCGATTTAGATGAAATTTGGTAAGAAGATAGTTTGAGGCCCTGCGAAGGACATAGGATCGGACTTTTTATCCCGGAAATCACCCATTAAGGGGGTGAAAAAGGGATGAAAGTTTGTATGAGGAATCAACCTAGGGACGAACCCAAGCGCTAGTAATATATATGGCCATATTTATATAAATGCATCTATATACATATCTATAAAGATAAAATTAGAGTAACTATATCAAAGATTGTTGGTTACCCTCAATATTCTTAACTAAACATAAACTTTCATGAAATAAAAATGTAACAAAATATCTGTTGACAGTAATTTAAAAAAGTGCCAGCCTCATTTGAGTTCTCTGAGAAAATCTTATGTCTATAAATAATTTTAATCTTAAATATTAGTGATATACACTGTACAGTTATAATATGTTACAGGTTCTCTATATCCCTATAGTCTGTGAACGTCCAAATCACAATCGACATGACAATTGACAATTGACAACACCTTGCCCGCTTGTCAATGGCCGATGTTATACATTTAACATATTTGTTAAATTGATAATCATATAAAAATATATGATTGTCAGTAAATAAAATGTAAAACATTCTTATCACAATGGAAGATATGTGTCAGCTATTACTGAAAATAAAACAATTGGAGTTTATGAAATGTTGATACTGTTCACACCTTAGCGTCGAAATGTATAGAACACTTGTGATTTTGTTGTTATCCTGTGTTTTATTGGCTGTATCAGCAACACGAATAACAGGAGAATTTTCGACAGGCGATTTTTTCAAGTTTTTAGTAAAATTTGGTTTTCAAAAAACAGATATTCATTTTCAAAAGGAAACATATGGTTATATTTTTGGTAACCTAACTTCGAAAGATAATTTTAAATATCCTATAACATTTGCAGTTTTAGATAGACCACATTTTTTACATTACTATAAAAGCCGTGATATTGTTGATAAAGATATTGCTTGTCAGGTAATGTTTCAACAGTTAAATGGATCAGCTTTCCACCCTAAATGTAATGCTAATGGACAGGACTTATTTAGAAGAATCCCTTGTGAACAAGGAGAACTTTGCATAGATGAAGATTATCCTTGGAATGTAATTAAAAATAACCAGTTTACATATGTTATACAAAACAGTGGTCAACCCAGGTAAGGAAGTTATGACAAATATATTATAGAACTAGCGGCTCACCTTCGCTTTACCCCGAGTAAACGTTCACCTCTAGAAAAAAAATCTATTCCTTGGGAATTATACATTTTTCTGGGATCAAAAGTGGCCTATGTGCTATTCCAAACTAATCTCTCTCTGTGCCAAATTTCATCCAGATCTGTTCAGCTGTTCTGGCCTGATTGAGTAACAAACATCTAAACTTTCACATTTATAATATTAGTAAGATAATATTATATACCAAGATATTAGAATTTGTAAAAACAATAATACAACTTTTAAATTTGATGCACTCATTATATTTTTGTATCTGTTATTATATTTTTTATTCCAGATTTTGGTACATCTCAATAGTATCATGTTACTTAGATGAAGATTCATGTACTTGGCATCACTATACTGGAGCTCCATCTATGGATAATAAAACATTAACAAGTGTTTCACAAACCATACAGTATGATTTTTGGCTAGTTAATGGGAGCCCAAATATGTCCTTTTATAATTCAATGCTATATCAATTCTCTTTTGACAGACAAAATACTTTAGAATTGTATTTGATGTTTTGGCTGTGTTATATTATTCTTCTGCCAGTTCAAATTTATGCAGTAAGGTGAGTAATAAATTAATAGTATGTATTATAATGACATCCAAATTTTAATACAAATTTTATAGATAAAAAAATATTCATAATATATAAACATTTTATTTCTTAGACAAACTCAAATGTGATACTCTGAAGGTCCAAGACATTTTGTGAGATGGACCTGTAGTATATTCAATATATATCATATTGAAATATATTAAAAAACTTTTTAATACTAGATTCAAATATATATTTTTTTTGTTTTAGGACTCAAAGGCATCCAGTTACAAAATTATTTACATCTAGCTTGGTACTAGAGTTCATTGCACTTTGTTTTAATGTTGTACATGCAGTGAAGTATGCAGCAGATGGAGTTGGATTTGCTGGTTTAGCTGTAGCTGGGGATATACTTGATATCATGAGCAGAGTAAGTTTATACACTCGCCGGCATATTTAGCGGAACACAAAAAAAAGGTCCATTATTAAAAAAATATGGTTTTATTTTAAAATCTACTTACTACACTTCTTTTGTTATTTAAAGTTTCATTTGTTTTACTTAAAATGAGATCACATTAAAAACAGATTTTGCGAGTAAAGGCTATTTGTGAAAATTGGTACATTTTTGAACTTTTCATATAATCGGGAAAAGTGAAAATTAATATTAAAATAACAATTAGTAATTAATATTAAATCAGTTAGTTAGGTAATTAATATTAAATCACAATTAGAAAAATGGTCATTAATATCGCGTATTTCCTCCACGTGCTCTTATTAAAGTTTCTACTCGTCTAGGCATACTGAGAATGATGTTATCAATGGTCTCCTGGGATAGTCTCCGCCATTCCTCAACTACGGTGATTCGCAGTTCACCCACGTTGGCAGGAGCTGGAATTCTGGACTTAACTTTTCTTTTCAGTAAATCCCAAACGTGCTCTATTGGTATATCTGGTGATCTCGCCGGCCACTCCATAACAGTGATATTCATATCATTAAGATAAGCTTGAGTTACCCGAGCGGTATGCGGCCGAACATTATCCTGCATAAAAACAAAACCGTTACCGATATATGGGGCAAACGGTACGACATTTTCTTCTAAAACTTCTCTGATATAGCGGTCTGCAGTCAGACTCTCTCTGTCAATCACTACCAAGTCTGTGCGAGCTCCCAAACAAATGCCCGCCCAAACCATTATTGATCCACCACCATATGCAACTGTAGTTTCAAAGTTTGTCTGAATGTATCGTTCTCCTTTGCGTCTGTATATTCTTTGCCTGCCGTCAATTTGATTTAAGAGAATTCTACACATCACTAAACAATACCTTACTCCATGATTTACCTCGAGCCTTGGAGCCTTGGCGGGCACAAATGAACCCAAACCAGCTTCTTCGAACCTTCTTCGTACCGTACGCTCACTTACGGTTACACCCCGCACTGCTTCTAACTCATGTCGGGCTTGGACGGCTGTCAAACGGGGGTTCCTACGTACACGAAGGCGAATGAAACGGTCATCCCTACTCGAAGTGAGTCTTTTTCTGCCTTGTCCTGCTTTTTTCACATAAGTACCGGTCTCCCTGAACCGTTGGATACTGCGATGGATCGTTGAAACTGGTCGACGAAGATCTCTGGATATCACTCTGTAGGTTTGACCATTTCTTCGCATTTCGAGTGCCCTGGCAATCTCCGTTGGGTCTAAGTCAGGCATAATTCAGTCCTCAACTCCAAAAAGATACGCGATTAAAAAAAAACTAACAAAAAACAGTATGTCAATGAAATTTTAAATCAAACTCAGAAGGAAGAAATACTCGAAGTTCGCTCCAGATAAGGTGTATTTGAATAAAATTAAAACAATTGCATAAAATGTGATGTTCAGTTGTTTTCTTAATTTGAAAATATTTCTTTTTAAATTAAATGACGTATAAACCAGCCAGCAACCTTATATGATACTGATATCAAACCTTTATTTTATGATCCGCTAAATATGCCGATGTGTTTATTTTAAATTAACACCTACCATGTCATTTATGCCATGTCTAAACTGGACAATTTTATTAAAGTTTTATATACTAATATTATATATATTACCTTAGTATATTAATAGTAATGAAAAAAACTTTTACATTTATTAAATAACATATTTTCAGACACTATTCATGCTTCTCCTTTTACTGCTGGCAAAAGGTTGGGCAGTGACAAGACTTGAACTGACATATAAACCGCTAGTGTTTGGAGTATGGATGGTTTATGGAATAGTACATATTCTACTATATGTTTGGAATACAGTAAGTCTTTATTTAAAATGAATTATATACATACATATTATTATAATTGGTAGTGGAGGGTTTGTTATGAGATTATACAAATATAGGTCTGATTCCTATACATAGGAAATGTTCAAGATGTATGTTTATCAGATAGATAATGTTACAGATCACATAATACTACCGTACTATTACCGTATTCGTGGAATGAACCAAGCACTGAGATTTTGCGCTCCCACGTGATTAGTTGCAGATAAGACGCTTAGACCGCGATTACAATGCAAGAAATAATTAGTCCGTCGTTGCATTCCGTACCGTTCAGACGTCTCTCTTGTATTTTTATTATTATTCGAGAATCAAATTTATTATTATTTTATTATTCGAGATTTATTATTATTATTCGAGATTCAAATAGTTTTGAATTGCTTGATATTAAAAGAATATATAGTAAAAATATCAACAAGATCTGAGTTTGCTTTCTCGTATTTTCATATGTTTGAATGTTAGTATGAGAACGCGCCAGGAGGCAATATTAATTTTTTTTTGTAAAAATAAACTACGGCTTAATCCTGTTTAATTCAAACGATTTTCTGTTAGTATATATAAGTACAATAATATATAAAATAATCAACGAGCTCCTAGTTTGCTTTCTATCGTTTTTATGGATTTTAATGTTGTTTTTACAATGAGGATCCGTAACGTTTTTAGTTGAGAACGCAGATTTATAGAGCTAAGAAATCCTTAACATACAGTGCAAAAATTTTTGTTCTACGACAAAAATTGACGAAGTTATGAAGAAATTACTAGCGAAGTTCACTGCGTAGCCGCCGCGATAGCTGTAACGTCATAGTGATGGTCGCCGCAAGTAAGCCGCTGGCAGCAATAAGGCGCGCAGTGTTTTAATGACTATGAAACAAATTAAGTGTCCGATTTGTGTCTAATTCACCTTTTTAATTATGTACAAGTATTGTATAGTGCCGAAATATACAAACATTACTTTTAAAACTCCAGTAAAACTATTTTTAAACGTACCGAAGGACCCAAAACTTCGTAAAAAATGGTTTTCCGTTGTAAAAAGAGATGATAAAACTCCACCCTCTGCCCAGGCTACAAGACATTGCTGTGAAGATCATTTTGATGTACGTAACTACATAACTATATTATTATTTAGTACGAGTAGATATCTATACATATAATAAAACTGTAACTAAGCCGAATCTGTACATTAAATATTTTTTGGAAAATCTTATCGATACTGAGGCCGAATCTATAGTTTTTAGAATTTTTGTCTGTCTGTTACCGCATCACGGAAAAACCACTGGACGGATTTGGATGACATTTGGTATGATGATAGCTGGTTATCCGGGTCAACATATAGAATACTTTTTACCGCGGGAAAACAGTATATTTTAATTTATTTGCTTCTAACAATAACGCATAACTGAGGCAGACACATAAATACCCAGCTATTCAAAAATATTATCATTTACTATTTGCTTTTTACCCGAGTATGTCTCTGTGTCATTGACCTTGGAATAATACATAGAAATGGAAACGGTCGAATAGGTAGGTATGTAGGTTTATCCACAAAACTAATAAAAAAAGTAGTTAGGTTTTTAATAAATAAGCAGGTTTAAAATAAGAGAATTCATAGGTACACCTACACTACACGTAATAGTAAGTATCAACTTATTTATTACTAGCATTGCCCGCGGCTCCACTCGCGTTCAGATGACCAAAAATCAAATAAAATAGCGCTATTGTTATTTTTTTTTTTCAAGATAAACTATTTTTAATAGTGTTTGCCTCATTTAGTACGTAAATTACCTTCCTATAACTCGCGTCATCTAAAAAGAACGCTGGCTGTCAAGCTGCGCAGAAGCGATTTATCGGTCGAATTGGTGGTAAGAGGTGGGGCGCGGGCGCGGGGCACGCGCCGCGTACTTGTTGGCGCGCTATTGGCTCGTCAGTTCGAATTACCATCGCGCACAAAAGTTTTTAATTTCGAAATGGTTTTATATATAGAAAAAAGAAAAATTATTTTGACGTATATTGTTTTACAAAGAGAGAGTCTGATAATAATGCAGTTAATAATTAAAAAAAATGTATTAAACGTATTAATTTAATTTTTGTGAGTAGATTAAACATTCTACACCATATCAAAAATATTTTAATAATGAATAGAATTCTATATAATAATATTCTATCTAATATATTTTTTAATGTCCCTCTACCAATAATTAATATATGCGAGCGAAATGCTATGAAAAATAAAATAATAGGCTTAGTACTTTTGTGCGCGAGTATACCCATGCGCAAACACCTCCACTTTCTTCCAGCGTTTTTTTAGATGATGCAAGTTATAAAATATATATAGTATCATCGTGGTTTTATTCTAACCAGTTTTTGTATTTTTTCTCAGAAATGAGATATTTTTCCGCTGTAAAAAGTATCCTGTATGTTGACCCGGATAACTAGCTAATGACCATACCAAACATCAAAACCCCTCCAGTAGTTTTTCTGTGATCCGGTAACAGACAGACAAAAAATCTAAAAACTATAGATTCGGCCTCTGCATCGATAATAATGTCTATTTAATAAGATTTTCCAAAAAATATTTAATGTACAGATTCAAATTAGTTAGAATTTTATTATATGTATAGATGTAGATACTTTCTAAATATGTATATTTAAATATCACAACACACTTGAAAAAACACTAAATAAGTAATTACTAAATGTAGTAGCCAACCGCGTCGCGAAATTGTGAAGTAAGAGGTCCGGTCGGTGGGCCGGCTACGTTCGGACCGTCACAGTGACGTCACACGCACCCGCGTACATGGATTTTGCCGGCGTAATGTTGTGGATACTAGTTCTATAGAATTCGCTATAACTGTACTGATCCTCATTATGCGCTCTCAATAACAACAATAATTTTTTTACGACACTTTTAGTGTTTGATTCTGCAAAAATTTGTATAGTTTTGAATAAATACATAGTATAGAAAGCTTCAGTAAAAAAATCAGCAAGATTCAAGCATGCTTTCTAGTTTTTCTTGGCTTAAATGACGCTAAGAACGGACACGAACATTACTAAATTTAAAAATGGTTATTAAATTATATAAAACACTATACATTTCTATTATTGTATTTAAAATGATTAAAAAGTAATATTTAATTGCATCTGTAGCGTATTTATTTTAATAACATGTGTTTTTGACGCCGCGATACCGTTGCGGCCCTTTGTTTAATTAGTCAGGTGGCCGGCTGCTAGTCGGCCGCTAGCTTCAGGTCCATCTCTCGTGTAGTTACCTGATTTATAATCAACGACCACTCAGCCCAATAGACACCTCGCGCAAGGCGAACACTTTCAGTCAACACGTTAGACAAATACATCTGACTTGAGAAAACGATCGCGCGATTTACTTCAGTAGCGACCACATCCGTGACCCCCGAATTGCTTGAGACTCGTGAATTTCCGACACAAAAAATACAACAGACGCGCAACATGGCTCCCTGTACAATAAAATGGTGTGGAAATAGTAGCCAAACATGTAATTTAAAAAAAAATGGCATCACTTTTCATAGGTAAGTGAATTTTAATTTCCAAATTCATTAAATGTAATTAAATCAGAGCTCAAGTTATATTGGTCGCAACGCAACTCGCGTTGATGTATTCGGACATTCTCGGACTATGCATCCCTTTCTTTTCAATGCAGTTCATTGTTGCTATACTTTTCTTTAATTACCGGCACGTGTAACTAGTGCTGTACCAGTTAAACTATAAAATTTTTAGAAATAATTTATTTAATTATTATAAAATGCATGATTGTAAATCTTAATTATTGTAATTTTTTTTGTTTATAATGATGATTTTAATTTTACTTCTTATTATTATGTATTATTATCAATTTCTTTTGTAATATGACATTTATCTATAATAATAATTATTATTTTTGTATTTTTAATTCATGAATATTTATACACACATAATATTTATATACACTAAATGTAAAGAATACATAATTGTAATAAGTACCTGGGTGAATATTTCATTTCGTGCATATAACACGTCGGACCATAAAGAATATATAAAACGTTGAAAGATTTTGAAGTTGACGCTAATTATTTATCGTAAGTTCTAATAGACGCAACTCGTTAAATATGTATATTATTATTAGATATGCTTAAAAAATAATAACAAAGTCTTAAAATCTAATTACCACCAATGTCCCTTTTACCAGATTTGACCAAATCGGAATATTTTACAAAAAACTGTGGTTAAAGAATAAGATTTTTATATATTTTTATGTTTTAAGGATAAATTATCTATATTTAGTTTTTTTATTATTAGTGAAAGAACTAATTTAAGTTGTTTTTTATTACTTTAAAAAATGTCCTTACACTTACCCCTAATTATCATACCTAATTGCCATATCCCATAGAGCCGAGATAAAAGACCGTTACTGGCACCGTGAATTCAATTTCTCCGGTTAAAAAGTTGGTGTGGTTCGGGATATTTCTACATACCGTTGGAGTTTAAAAGGTAATATGTAATTGTTATTTTTTATTTAATCTTAGCTAGATTTAACCGATAATAGTTTATCTTTTAAGCAATAAACTTTAAAAATACATGTCTGTTTAAAATAACGATATTTAACCAAATATATTGATGAATCTAATTACTAAACTTCTTATTACCAGTGGTTACCGTTCGTTTTTAAGTCGAATGGTAATTAGAAGAAACTACGGTAATGAGTTTATATCAATATTAAGATTTGATCTAGCTTTTACTAGATGAATGTATATAAAATAATGATACTTATAATTAATATTAATTAGTGTCGTTCAGAAAACCAAATTAGTAAGCTTTTATTTTTGTCCGTTTGCCTGTTGTATTGTATTTTAAGATATATTTAATGATATTTTTATTATTTTTACACTATGATGCCCCGGAAAAGAAAACACTAAGGAAGATGTACGAGAAAAGGCTAAAATAGCACGCAGAAAACGTTATGAACATAATAAATTAAACCCTCAGGCCTAATTTTTTTATTTTTTTCAAAATGTCTAAATATGCACGAAATGAAATATTCACCCACCTAATGATTTTTTTTTATAAATAATAAGTTCATGTAAATATCAGTTTTCCGAAAACTTCAACCATGGATATACCTGTAAATAAACCTTGAATAAACCTGTATAAATAATATTAAGTATTCTATTATTATTTCATTATAGTAAAGAAAACTTGTCTTAATTAAAAATATTCTTTAAAACAGAATATTATTTTACTAAATACGATACCTACCTACGAAACGATATAAAACTTCTGGTTCCCATCACTATTTGTATTGAATTAACCAATCAGCGTGCATTTCAACCCGCCACCCCCGTAACGCTTATCTCAGACTTTTGACTGACAGGTTTGGATGCAGAAGCAGAGATGCGCAAACTAGGTCCTGGAGTGGATTGAACATGGAATAGTTCCTTTTTATAAAGGAACTATGTTCACGAAACATGTTCGCGGAACTATCTAGTTCCTATAGTTCATCCGATCCGACTGTTCCGATTTTAACACGTTATCACTGTGATCGGTTCCCGAGGACAGCATAGCGAGAGATATAGTTTTAATTGACCGACTTCAAAAAAAAGGTGGTTCTCAATTCGACACGTATAAATATTTTTCAACCGACTTCAAAAAGGAGGAGGTTCTCAATTCGACTGTATGTTCTTTTTTTTTTATGTTTGTTACCTCAGAACTCCGTCATTTATTAACCGATTTGGACAATTTTTGTTTTGTTTGAAAGGGTATACTTCCAGATTGGTCCCATTTAAATTTCAAAAAAAAAATACCACCCCTAAGGGTGGAAAATCAACTAATGATGAATTTAACCTACTTCTAATTGTCATATTGACTTGAAACTTTGCAAGTATTTCTATTTCCGTTGATAGTACAGTGGTTCGGTGTTGTTGACCTGATCTGATGGCAAGGCCAGAAGGTGGATAGGTGGAACTCTTCAACGGCTAATAGTAGATACTTTGAGTTTGGGCTTATTTTGTTTGATTTGACAAGCCTAACACCTTAGAATTCTTACTTTGCTACTACTGTCTACATTAAAAAGGGAAAAATAAAAACTTTTTAACAAAAAAATAAAAACCGACTTCAAACAAAAGCACTAAAAAGTAAAAAAAAACTGATTGGTAGTTTTCATTTACTATATATACCTAATCAAATATTTTCGAAGTCGGTGTGCTTTGGCTAAGTAATTAAAGCCTACCTATTAAATACATACCTAATCAAATATTTTCGAAATCGGTGCCAGCCCATACAAAGCAAAGCATACCGACTTCGAAAATATTTGATTTGGTATGTATAGTAAATGAAAACTACAAAACGTAATGAAAACTACAAACTAAAAAGTTTTTTTTATTGTTTGACCTCTTCTTACTTTGGTACTAGGTACCTACTATACTACACTAAAAATGGAAAATAAAAACTTAAAAAAACTACTTCATTAAATAAAAATATTGTAAATGATTAACTTATGAATTATTTTATTATGTACATTGTTGTTAATTTTTAATTTTTTATTGTTATTCTTTTTATTAATTATAAATTCTTATTTATATTAGGTATTGTAAAATTAAGAAAAAAGTGTAAATTAATAAACATTCTTTATATACATAATATAACATTAAATCTAATACTATTATTATAATGTAACTGAATATGAAAGGATTTTATTAATAATTAATATATACCTACTTTCTTAAATTGTTTTCAATAACATTTTTTTGTAAGCGCAAGAAATGAAAGGCTTTTTATTTTTATTTAATTTAGTTTGTGTTCGGTGTTTGGCACGTGTTTATGATTCTCGGTGCTTGTGGCAAGCACCCAGCATGTGGACGCGGCTTAACAGATGTTTACTAAAAAATTTTAACTTGCGAGGAAACCCTTAAAATTTAATATACAGATTAAAGCTATAGCTCGGGTAGGTTCGGCAGGAGTCGGTTACGTTCAGTTCAGTCAGTCGCTCCGGTGATCGGTCCAATATATTCGTTCACTCGTTCCATCTCACTCCTGCACATGTGGAACTATATGGAACTGTGAACCTGTTTCAATTGACATCTCGGATTGGAACGATATCGTTCCGGTCAAAAACATAGTTCCAGGAACTATTTCAATCCGGACCTACGCATGTCTATGCAGAAGTACATAAATTAGGCGTCTATCGGGCTTAGTGGTCGTTGTTTATAATCATTGTAGGAGATGACAGTGATACGTCGGAAAGTGAAAATTAATAAATAATCTATATAAATATTTAAAAATAAAGTTAATACTTTAATGTTGATTTTATTTGTATGTTGATTTTATTACAAATCATTAATAATTCCTCACTAAAGCATTAGCAACATGAACGAGCCCTATGACTTCAAACCCGTTGCGAACGTTAGTGGGCGAAGCTAGACAGTTTTGTTCTTATCAGTTTGTATGCTAACAGAGAAAGCGCTTTGCATGGTTATCTCCGTGAATAGTACAGATGCTTCATCCCATACAAAGAAATTGGACAGCACTAATTCGGGCTATTCTTCGGGCTATTTTTGTTTGCTTGAATAGATAATGGATGTCGTTGATTCTCAGTTAAACTGTTTTATTTTATAAATATGTGCAAACTAATAAATGGTAAATAATGTAAAATTCATTCTGCATTTGAATAAAAAAAAATTTCGATTTTTATAATTTTTAACAGTGATAAACAATTCATAAAAAATAAAAGCGCCTGTCAATATAAGTACACTACAAACCTGTCACCTGATTGCTGGTATTTCAATAACAGTTAAATTACACAAATTTAATTTACAGGCGCATTACTTCTTTTCCCTTCACTTAGAATATTATAAATACCTTTTTGGGATCAATTTTTTTCTTTTGTTAATTTAACACAACTTTAATAGACATACTAAATGAAAGGATTACTACTTGATAGATTAAGAGAGAGGGATATTACAAGATATAAAATTTTATGAGAGATACCTACAAATGTTTTTGTTTTTATAGTATTAAATTACATACTTCAATAGATATTTGGCGGCTTTTCAATTTCAAAAACATTTTGGTTATTATATGTATTTCGAAGATTATATTCAAGGTTTTTGCTAATATCTCGGAAACTTTAAGGTTATTGTAAAAAGAGTCATCTATCAAAGTTGTAGATTTTTACTAGATTTGCAACTTTTGTAGAAAACATTTTTCGATAGGACGTCGCAGTAAACCGGAAATTGAAATAAAACTATTTTTCATCGCTTTTCATCCCCCCACTTCTCAGGGGAGCTGGACATCGGGTGCATTTTACTGATTTTTATTTCTCATATACCTAACATTTTAAAAACATAAAACTTCAGGATCTAGTTTTTTTGTTCCCAAACCGGATTCCGATCAGACTATCAAAGTAGCCATCAAAACTACTTTGCCAAAGTAGACTTTAATCGTATCATCGCGGCTTTAGAGAGTATATCTACACATATAATGTCTATATTATTATGTAGTATAAATATTGTATAGTATTTATTCAGCCCCTTTTAACGTCCCCATGCTGGGCACGGATCTCCTTTCAATACGAGGGGGATCAGGCCATAGTCCACCACGCTGGCCAAGTGCGAATTGACGGACTTCACATGTCTTTCGAAAACTTGTTAGGATCTCTCAGACATGCAGGTTTCCTCACGATGTTTTCCTTCACCGCAAGGCAAGTGGTTATCGTGTTAGAAATGATTCGCACATGAACATATCAGTGGTACGAGACCAGGGATATGAACCCGCTTCACTCGGTTTCCCAGGCGAGCGCGTTACCACTGGGCTACCATTGCCTATACCTACTATGATATATTATGTACTAAGTATATCATATATGAAAGATATTTTTAAGAGGAATAAATCCGTAATACATTGTTTTTATATAACTACTTGCGACTCACCCTCGCTAAAAATTTAGGTGTGTATGTATTTTTTAATGCTGAGCCTGAATCATTAAAAAAAATCAAATACAATTTTTTGTCCAAAAAAGAAAAAAATCAATTTTGGGGTGGACCACCCTTATTACTTAGGGGTATGAAAAATAGATTGCGTCCTATTCTCAGACTTATTGAATATACACACAAAATTTCATAAAAATCGGTCAAGCCGTTTCGGAGGAGTTTGTTACAAACACTGACACGAGAATTTTATATATTAGATTGATTTACGCGGCGCTCGCTAATAAAGCTCTCAGTCGGCATGATTTTAAGTCTTGGGGTAATGGGGGTTTGGTTAGTGCTGCCTTTTTTAGCCGGTGAATCCTACATAAACACCTGTGTGTATGCAAATAGTAAAAAGTGGTTCTATCTGTCTACCACCCATACCATATTCACCTTACTATGTACAATAATAATTATGTAAAAACTAATATTGTAATAATTTCAGACTGAAGTGGATATAATTGAAGAAATTGATGAGTACCAGACGTGGCCAGGGTGGTTAATGCTCTCATTACGAGTAGCCATCATGACTTGGTTTGTGTTGGAACTGCGCAACACTATGATGTACGAACACAATATGCCGAAACTTAACTTTTTATTGCATTTTGGAGCCTCGAGCCTCGTTTGGTTCGTGTACTTGCCGATAATAGCTCTTATCGCTCTGCAGATTAGCCCTTTGTGGAGATTTAAATTTATCTTAGGTGAGTGGTTTTATAAATATTTATTGTTGTTATGTTATGTATTGTAGTTTAAATTAGCGTTATGTGGCAAACGTTTATATTTTAATAACAGTAAAACTGAGCTCAAGACTCGCAAGACAAATTTCGTCGAATTCAAGGCGCATAAATCATATCATATCATTTTAGGTATAACATATTCAGCAGACTGCATGGCTTTCTTCGTCATGGCTCACTTGCTGTGGCCGACGCGTTCTGAGCAGTATTTGTTGCTGACCCCCTCTGAAGATACAGGTAAATAATTATTTATATCTTATTATATGTTACGAGTATGGACGGTATAAAATTGTAATGTATTATTTTTTAAATTTATTAGTAAGTTTTTAAGGCTAAAACTTCCATACTTAATAATGTCACTTCTCTCTGTCCATCCACTTGTCCATACTAATCGATTTTTAGAGGCCATTTAAAAAAGCAAAAAAGTCAGCAATAAGGTGCTCTAAGTTCTGTAATTTTTAAGATATTTTGATAGAAGGACTGTGACATGAGAACTATTATTTAAATACAAGTAACACAGTTAAATTTAATTAAATTAAGTTCATTTTTAAATACCTATTGTCATTTTTTGTATGATCTTCTTTACATTCAAGTTTATCGCAAATGTGACACTTTAGGGCACCATACTGCGCATATTTTTTGTATTTGTTTAAGTATCTTCTATCCATTTATACTAAGTTCATTGTACGCTGTAAGTTTAGATTAAATTAAAATGGCGAGATGTTGATCATGCAACAAAAGTTTTATCCCATATTTTTACCTTGACATGAAAGTATAATAAAAACGTGTTGTATTAAGTAACTCATTATTGAATAAAAAATATATCATCTATATAATTTTCAGCTGGCATAGAAGAGTTAGACGAGTTCAACGAGTCCCCGCATGTAGTGCACAGTGACACCGTGGCGCTCACTACTGCGGAGAGCATTAACGCGGACGACGAAGAGGTTATATTTACACGACCGCACAAAAACGGCACCGTTTTCTCATAGCAATGTTAAAAAAACAATTTTGGATCAATATATTAATAATCTTTCATAATACGAAATTATGAATTGACATAACAGTGACAGCTGTCAATTTTGGCGGGAGTTTTCAAGTAACGAGTTTGACAACTCTTTGCGATTGTGAGAGAGGTGGAAATATGTATTACGTTTATCTAAAGGAGCAAAATCAATTTTATTTCATAAGATAACACAAATTTGGAATTAGGCGGATATTATAAATTTTTAAAATTACACAAAACAACAATAGATAAAAATAAGAAAATGATGAGTTAGATGCAGTCTGAAATTTTGTATAATAATCACAACTTCTTATTTCATATTACAAAAATCCATCTCACATATATGTTTTCATTATTCTGAAATTATGTTATATGCTATTAAGTCGTATTGTTAAAATCCTAAGCCTTTTTTTTAGTATTTGAAAATAACCACAATATTACAAATGTAATAAAAGTCTTAAGCTATGTGTAATGTTTACAACAGTTTATTTAAAAATAAAATGAAACATTCGTTTGTTTTAAATCAGCTTTAAAATCTAGAGTGAATTTTATTCATAGAAATAAATACATATGTATGTTACAATACATACCATACGTTATTATAATGTCGTGGTCTCGTATGTATATAATATAATGTATGCTTAAATTTACAAAATTTTAATGAAATATTGAATACCATATTAATTATTCTATGGGTGCCAATATAATGTAAGCACTTAGTAATCTAAGCGCTCCCAAAAACAAAATATTTAAGACAAAATCCTAAATTTTTGGCAGGTTTACGTCCCAATCAGTTATTTATACAAAGTTATTGTATTTTTTAATTTTAATTAATGAAGTCCAAGCTACAAATAGTACAATATTTTTTTTAATAATTATGTTTTATACATGAGAAAATTTTGTTTTAATAATCCCTCCACGACCGCGGACACGCCGGCGTTACAGTTAACAATAGATTTCTTAGAAATTTAATTAATTTCTTAGAAATTTACCTGGAGGTGTTATTATTTTTTGTACTGAAATAAATTATCATTCAATATTGTGTTCAGCTCTATAATATAAATAAATGTAATATGGATACTATGTGATGTAAACCTGCCATAAAAATAAAATGAATTTATTAATTTTAAGGTGAATTAAATTAAGCAAAGTTGTTGTGTATGTGTATGTGTCTCTGAAGTAAGAAATTTGGAAAGAAAGGTAAAAAATATATCTAAAGTTGATTATCATAGATTCATCAGTCAATTTATTTACTTCTCTGAACAAAACTTATTTTAATAAAATTGAATATTTTATTTATTTTTCATATTACAACTTTTTACTAAAAATAAAATTTCAACCAGTATTTTCGAATAAAGTTATATAGTTCCATGAATTGTTTTAACTTACTTTTAAGAAGAATACACAGAATACTCATATAATTGAGTTTTAGATTTGCTATTGTAAAAATTATCATATTATGTTTTTGTCAAATTTTCATTGATGAGTTAAACAATAACATAATAATTATTGTGGATCATTCTCATATTAAAAGAACAATTGTCTTTAAATATATTAAAATGATGCCACTAAAGCTCTCACTTTAAAGGCCGGTTTAGACTAAGACACTATAAACAGTACACACAGTGTATACACCTTACAACACCTTACAATTTGTCTATACCGGCCTTAAATAGCATAATAATAAATAAATAATGTAGGTATTTAAGTACATACCTAAATCATTAATAAAATTAATCATCTTATTGTAATGTTTCTTGTAAAACCAGCTAGATGTTTTTTTACATTCATATTACATATATATATATATATATATATATATATATATATATATATATATATATATAACTTCTAAAATATGTATTACTTATTTAAAATTTCTATATGTGATCTGTAGAATACGTTAATTTTTAGAACTTATAGGTACATATTTATAAGGGGAATGATTGTAGTTATGAAAATGGTAAAAGAGATTAAAAAGTAATTTATAGTTTGCTTCGAATGTTGTAAATGTGCTAAATTAATTGTAAATTATGATATGTTACATGAAAAAAATGATGCTATTTATTATTTTAGGAGTCCAAAAATTAATCGTGAAGAGGAAAATGTTATTGATAGAGATGAACGTATATGACTCGATTATGAATATATATATATATATATATATATATATATATATATATATATATATATATATATATATATATATATATATATCACCTATGTAACTCTAATATAATATTTAATTACCAATTAAAAGATTATAAAAGTAAATAAAAAATACGTTGGTTTGTCATATTTATTGAAGATTTTTAATTAATTATATATGATCGTCTCTATAAAGTACTTTAGAAAATTATTAAAAAGACTGGTTACACATTACCAGTTACTGAATGCCCCAAAATATGAATGTTCCTTAAAACTTATGATTCGAAAACTAATGTGATTTTCGATTTAGTGTAAATATACTATGAAAATTAAAGTACAATTAGATCTCTGATAATTTAAATAGAACGTTAATACTGAACTTTGATAAAATAAATGTACTTATACGTAACAGTTTTTTACATGACTGCCTTTACTTCACTATATTATGCATACGAGGTAGGATATTTGCTTTTAGATACGTTAATGGCAACTATTAAATAAATTATTTGAAAAATCGTAGCCATTCCATGATCGTGGTCAAAGATCGCTTGATTAATTTTTATTGATTATAAAAAAATAATGAAGCATATATGAATATGGCTGTCGTGATGTATCTATGTCCATATTGAAATTGCAGATATATAAAATTTTACTACAGGCACAGTTCCGTCAACCGCGGATCCAGTCCTCAAAAAAGGTTGTGGTCACGTCCATCGGAAAACTAGCTAATTGTGTGTATCGGAGTACAGACTTACTCATGATCAATATGTTATATTCCTAAAAGTTACCTGCTTTACTTTGCGAAGAATAGAAAACTATCTCTCCGCAGCATCTACGCTGACCAGTAGCGGATTTAGGCTTAGGTCCGTGAGGCCCGGGCCTAGGGCGGCAAATTTTAAGGCGTGCCAAAATTTTTAAGACGACTAAAATTAAAAATCGATTGGATTTTCAGTAAACTGTGAGACCAAATTTTAAAGTTTATTTTCTTGCGCTCTTACAATCAAAACATAGTAACCATTTCAAGAGTGGAATTTCTTTGTCAAAATAATTAATCAGGCAAGTACTGGAGTATCTAACAAATTGACTTTAAATTTTTTTTTAATGCTAGCCTATTATCTATTTACGAAATTATTATTTTTTCATATTTTTCATTCAAAATTTAATTGTAACGTTTTTTGCTCTTTATTATAAAACAAAACATTAATTCGCCATGATTCATTATACTTACAAGTGTCTGCAGTTGACTCATAAAATACATTTTTTATTTTTCAATTTTTTGTAAAAAAAAAGTGCGCGATTTCGACTTGGGCCTAGGACACTATTGAATAATCCGCTACTGACCCTGACCGGGAGAGTCGCCTGTATATTTGTATAAACCTTTTTTTTATTGTAATTAATAAGGCATTGGATGTAACATCATTCTATCGAACTCAATTAGGGTTGTGGGCATGCCCACCGCGCCCCTAACGGTGGGTCCGAGCTGGAGTTCTGTTATGATATATGATAAAAACTGATTATCCATAACATTTCGTAGTTTTAAGTGAAGATATATTTTTGATTAGCGAAAAGTTCTAAGCTATTATGTGCATGTATTGAGTATGATTTTAGTAGTGATGTAGCAAATTATTTGTTATGTTGCCATATTGTGCGGATACTTCAACGTCGAACAATGAAATTGAAAATATGTGAACTAAATATAAATATTATCTTATATTTTTTTTTATTTAATCTCATTTTTTTATTTATGATAACTTTCTATGATATTCTTTGATAATCTTATCATAATGTTATAAATGATGTATAGATAAGCCTACTAATAGGATATTTGTATAGCTATTAGCTAGGCTGTTCGAATTTGTTTAAATTGGTTGCGTAAAATGTTATTTACTATTCTTCGATTCAATTCTCTTGTTAATGGCTTCAAAAACCACTATTCCCACGCTATACTTGTCACAGCAGTAACAAGTATCCAAGATGAAAATATTATGTAAAACAATAAAGCTCTCTTCCTGTATGAATTGCTTTATTGACAATCCACAAAGAGAATGTAACCACTACGTTATATCAACAATCCATAATAAAATAAAAACCAACTCTAATGCACACAAGAAAAAAATCATACGACCCGCCCCAAACGTCAAAACATTTCGTCGTCATACTTGCCTGCCTGGCACCTGCGTAGACGAACACTCACTTTAGTGACTTAGAGAGAAGCCTGATGTTACCCCAGGTCATAGTCTGTATTCCCCCCTCCCGCCAACGTGCGTTCACCTTGTCGTGCTGGGGGGGCTCAGTAGTGCCCAGCAATCCAGCCGGGGCGCAAAGCCAAAAAAAACACACGTTTGCTCCTGGTACTTCTCTGATAGCAGAGTGGACTGTGGAGCAACCCCATGGTTGTTGTGGTCTGCTTCGGCAGACCTGTCGTCGAGTGCGTATGCGATGCTGCGACGCCCCATTAAGACAGGGGAGGTTCCGTTGGGTTTTAGTGGGTAGTACTGGCTTTGTCGGTGAGTCCCACACCTCGAGCCTAAATGCATTTCCTAAAAGGTCATAGTCTGTATACCTACTAAATTTCATCCAAATCCGTCCAGCCGTTAAAGTCATAAAGTGCCAATGAAAAGCATCTGTACCAGTGGCGTAGCCCGGGCCAGTGGTGGCCTTACGCCCCGGGGTGGTGTGTTTTTGGAATTTATATGGCATTTACTTTGGTTATTTATAGTTATTAGGTACCTATCCATCAAAAACATAAAAGTCGTTTTATAATTGCAAAGATATCGCGTGACATACTTAAAAAACATACAGCCATAGTTCATTATTTCCTCTTTTTGACGTCAATCAAAGATATACGAGTTCATAAAATATAAAGTACCTATATTATATATATAAATAGTTTCACCGTACGTAACCCAAACCAATGCACACCAATATGCGAATTTTGCATGGCCTTAGATGTGAACTGTAGGTACATGCTGTACAGGTATACAAAAAAAAAAAACTTGCATCACTAAAGGTGTCTGCCCACTACACCGTCTCATATCATGACCGTGCTATGAACGTATCAGGCACGGAAATGAGCATGGCACGGACTACTATGCCCACTAGAACGTGTCAACAGCGTATCATACCCGTACATAACGGTTTTAGTACTGTCTAGTAGGCAGAGTCTCATACTTTTCAATACCAAGAATATTTTTTTGCCTGACAGGGTCATGGTATGAGACGGTGTAGTGGACAGGCTCATTAACAGTCTTGAATATTTCGTGTTGAAAATTTATACAGTATACTACTACTTTGCTTGTCGAAGCCAAAAAAATATACTAGATGTAATTTTTGAAATTATAATTAGGTAAAACTTACATAATTATATTTTCTTCGTATTAGAACAAGACGAAAAATATTTGGGCGTTACTTTTCCAGCGTCGGGAACGGCAAAAATATAAATATTCTAATAATATAAATAATATAATGTATATACATTAATAAAACAGCATTTAAGAGCCAACAACAATATTTTATTTATTCACACATAATTATATTAAATATATTAAATACAAAAGGAATTGAAGCTAGCACAGCACTTTTCGGAAGATGAAAATAATATTACAAATACTTGTTAAGTAAATTCATCTGAAACTTCAATTTGTAGATTTTCATCTAACATGTACTTATAAAAATGTACGACCAAATCATTTATAATTTTAATAAAAATATTTATAAGTTCATAAAATTTAAAGGTTAGAATAGAAGTCTCGTTTTATAATAAAAATTTTGCCTTTCATTTTCTAACATTTCTGTAATTATTCTTTATTCCAGTTCCGACAAAAACTACACTCATACCTAATTCGTTCATGACTCATACCTATAAAGTAATAGAATTGATATTAAGATTAGATAGTACCTATTATAAAATTTAACTGCCACCAATACAAATTTATCTATCAACATCCTAGTACATCTAAGTATCTAGTTTAATAAATAATATCCATAACCCTAGACACATCTACACACGAAAAAAACAATAATTAATCGTACCCTTAACCTATACAACATATTATGTTATAATTTGAAGATGAAAACAAGTTAAAAATAGTTTTAATTTACATATATAATATATTAAACTTTTCATATAATAAAGTCAATATCAAATACCGACATACTCATTCGCTTTGTCAAAGAACAAAATAGGTACTTTTAGGTACTAATTCCAATAAATCTTCGGCCGTCTGAGGTCCGTTTAAAATATATTAACTGATATATTTACATTGCAGTTTAAGCCGGAAAATACGGTTTAGAATTTAGATTATGCACTCTTTTAAGGTTTCAATTATAGGTAAATCTTTATATATTATACAAGCCGGCCTTATTCTGGAAGCCACATAAGAACATGAGATCAGCAAATGGCTATATACCACATGTATCAAAGAAAAAGATATACATAGTATGTAGGTAAGTGGTCATTAATAAAAAAATAATAATTAAAAAAAATATTTACAAAAATAAAAAACTGACTGCGTAAAAAGCAAACTAAAAAGATAAGCACAAGTTGATGAAGAAATACACAGTAGGTGTTATGCAGTCGGAGACATGTTTTAGGCTAGTTGCACGGTCTTGCTACGTTTATTGTATGTCTCCGACTGTGCCCCCCCAACGTGCGTTCACCTTGTTATGGTGGGGGGGCTCAGTAGTGCCCGGCAATACAGCCGGGCGCGAAGCCAAGAAACGCACAGGGAGGTGGCCCACTTCGGTGGGCGGTGGGAGGCGGCCCTCTTCGGAGGGCGGTGTACCATGCGGGTTGCTCCTGGTACTTCTCTGATAGCAAAGTGGACTGTGGAGCAAACCCATGGTTGTCGTGGTCTGTTTCGGCAGACCTGCCGTCGGGGCGTCGTAGTTGAATGCGTAAACGATCCTGCGACGCCCCATTAAGACGGGGGAAGGCTTTGTTAGGTTTAGTGGGTAGTACTGGCTTTGCCGGTGAGTCCCACACCTCGTGCGTAAATGCATTTCCCAACGTTACCGACTGCATAAAACTGTGTTTCTTCATCAACTTGTTCTCATCTTTTTAGTTAGCTTTTTACGCAGTCGGATTTTTATTATTGTATAATTTTTTTATTTACACCTTTTTAGTTCTAGCCAGTTATAACATTAGGAATTTTTTTTAACAATTACTTATCCCAAATCACTTTAAAACATATAAGTTCCATATTATTATGTAATCTGTGTAATCATTCCATTGAATCGGACGAAAAAAAAAATTCTAGACATAAATTAGCGCCTAGGATCCGCCATTTTCATTTTCAATGATATTTAGGTATATTGCCCATGGCACTTGCGTTATCAAGGCGAATCTAACGACATATAAATCATCAAAATCAGTTGAGCCGTTTAGAAATTTTGAGGGAACATAGAATCGGATATACATACATTCAGGTCCAACACAGAACCCTCCGTTGGGTAAAAAAATATATTAAGTAATCTCAGTCATATATAACGCCACTCTTTTCATTTTTATAAAATAATTTAATAATACTTATTATTCAAAAGAACTAGGAATGCGAACAATATATGTATTTAATACCTACAACTAGGCATAGTTCTTATATCTAGATATAAATAAAATTACAGTTAAAACCTTTTATGACGACATCGTTTAGAACAACATATCGGTTATATTGACTAACATGAAAGGTCCCGGCTGAATGCTATATGATCGCCTTATTAAAAACATTGCTTTTTACGACATTGCTTATTACGAAATACCTCTTTAAGCGACCACATTTAACTAATATCTTCGGCGAATTATATCTGTTAGAACGACCAGCTGTATTGTAAACAATTTCAATAGGTAACAGTATCCACATCTGGCCCTCGGGGGCTTAGCATAATGGTCAATGGCTATTAAGATCGCAAAAGTAAACAAAAACTTGTCGAGTTTAGGGTTTTTTGTAATTCTTAAAAACAAAATACACGTGGATGCAGTATAATCAAAACCCGCTTCTTCATATCTTTTCAGTCAGTTTCTTACTTATCTGTATCATATCATGTAGACGAGTTATTTGTGAAACAATTAACATGTCGCAAAGAAAAAGAAAACAAATTAATACCAAGGAAAAATCGCATATTATATCAAAGCTAGAGAACGAAATTCCAAACAAAGACTTGGCAAAAGGATATGGTGTATCACACTCGAAAATGTCAACCATTTGGAAAGAGAGGGAAAAAACTCAAACCCTTTATGACAGCAATTTTTTGAAAATGAAACGAGCCAGAACAACTAAGAATACGAAGATTGAGGAAGCTTTGTTAAAGTGGTTTAAATATCAAAGGACAAATAATGTGCCAATAAATGGACCAATTCTTCAACAAAAAGCAAACGATTTTGCTCAGCGTTTTGGTGAAGATTTCGTTTGCTCTCTCTCTCTCTCTCTATATGCACACATTCAATAATACCACTTTATAAAAAAATACTTTTTACCTAAAAACCAACACCGGCTGCTACGACTATCGGTTTTTACGACCAAATATGAGTAGTCCCTTCGATGTCGTTATAACAAATTTTGACTGTATTAATAATATATAAGCGTAAACATTTATATATAAATAATAATAAGTCGAATTACACAAATACATATACTTACAAGCGTAGTTACTGAATTATGAAAATCATTAAAAATGTTGGTAGCGATTGACGTTTTTTACATAAGGTTTTACGTTACAACTTACATCCATAGCTCGGACAGGACGTAGTTATTTCATTTTCAGAACAAAATGTTATTTTGAAAGGTAGGAAGAAGTTCTCAATAGCTCGTTTTATTAACGAGATACTATAAATATCTGACTGGTTATTCGTCCCACACAATGCCTGTGCAATTCACAAACGACCATCGGATACGTCGGCTCTTCGTTTAGATATCGTGAAGTATAAGAATTATATTAACACAGATATTTTCTGGTCAATATTATTATTAGCAACGTCTTCTATAATATTATCCTATTTAGAACTCGTCCATACCACACTTATCGTCACGTTCATTAACAAGGTGATGATCACGAGTTTATAATAGAATAGAGTCATCGATATAATTTTGAAATCTTCAGATTAATATATTTACAGGAAAATTGTTAGAATAAGCAGATGCGCTCGCTAATGTATACAGTTTACATCGTGAACTATTTTAGTCCATCGATTTAAGTGAACAGATGGTAGTAAAAAAGTTTATACCTTAATAATATAGTTACATCAATCGAGCTGTAATAAGAATTATTTTAGAGGAAATGTGCATATTTATTTATAAGAATACAATAGTATAAACTATTATCCGATCTGTATGTTATTATACCAATTAGTTTGTATGGTATTTATTTATCCTTCTTTATCAGTATCCGGTATTATCGCTTATATTGCTCTCGGAATAACAGCTGAATTCTAGCAGTTATTTCCCACAGGACTATTGAGTGTTAATTTTTTGTCTATACACACACATATATATATATATATATATATATATATATATATATATATATATATATATATATATCATATATAACAGTATTATATACAAAAAATATCGTATAGGGTTTTTACAATTTCCCTGCGACATATACAAAGGCAAAAATAATATCTTGATCACTGTTTGTACTTAATTTTGATATATATATATATATATATATATATATATATATATATATATATATATATATATATATATATATATTCATATATCTTAACGATAATTGACGAAAATATTAGGTAACTTAATTAATAAGGAAATGCGTTACTTGGTTTTGCTATAAGGATAATCGACCTATTAGGTACCATTTATAGGTACACGAAGTGTATTATTGCATAACAAAACTACCTTCCATAAAACAGAAAGAAACAATAGATGACAGAGCAAGATAAGAAAATATATACTTTTGCTTATTAATTTTGTTCATAAATACCTTATCATTTATAGATATAGGATACGCATATAATTTCTGAAACAACTATTAGAGCTACAGTCTGATCAAAATTATGAACTATAAAATTACTTAAGCCTACAAAGTGAATATTATATAATAATGTAAATATGTAACGAGAGATATAATATCAATATTTTCCTTAACACGATTATCTTAATTTATAATAAATATTTCAAATCAATTAAAAACTTAAGGTATTATCGATATATATCGACAATAAGATAAAATCAGACGATATTTTACTCGTTACAGTCCCTTTTTATTAAAAAAATGAGTAGGTACTATGTATAACTTAAAATAACCATTTAAGCAAAAGGTGTATAATAATAGATATTTTATAAATAATGTCATGAGAGGTAACACTACTAAATACTTTATAAATATTAGATAACACCCTATTAAGTGTATATTATACATAAAATAAATCCAAAAATAGTACTATCCAGAATCTACTTAAGGTTTTTGAACTACGTCTTGAGAGGTCATTCTCATATAAGATGTTATATCACATCTTTCAAAGGTGAATGTTTATGAATAATCTTTTAAAACTATATAGCGTACAAGCTGCGATGACATGCGCATAGATATTAAATAGTTTTATAAGCATGTAGTTGGAAAGCCACGACCGATACAAATCTTAAATATCATATTTTAGAAGGACTAGAATATTGACTTAAACCATTGAATAAGAGATTCCCAGCCTTACAAATGGATTAAAATACGTTTTATGCTACAAAGATTAGCTCATTATCATTAGTAATAGTTTCATTACATAACTTTAGTATAGACATACTATAATAAATTAGTAAGGTACACAGTGACAATAAACTATCTGTTTATGTAATAAACCTTCACACATTATTCTCCGTTACTGTAATATTAATATATATTTGCCATGAAAAAATATAATTTTGATATATTATAGACATTTGATCTCCAACCGACAAAAAGATTACATTAAATATTTAGTAAATAATTGTTTTAGTAAAGAAAATGGAGATTCGAATATGTAATAATTGCTTACTTCACGTTGAAAGTGAGATAAGGCGAAGATTAGACTTAACGGCGTCCACGGGCTGCTGTGTTGGAGACTGGTGCCAACAAACGTCGTGGAACGAGGAGGCGAGCGTTGCCTCGAGCCGGCCTGACCGCTCCCGGCTGTTTCAAATCAGCCAGATGAGACGCGTAACCATCACTTAACGTCGTAGCCATATTACTATACTTCTTACTTATTTTACCGATCGCATAGATTTGCTTCGCTGATAATCCACAGTTATGGTACACGCTTATATCTTTACCCGAACCATATGCGGCGTGAAAAATTACTCCGTGTTCTGTTACCAAGTTGTTCAAATGCGCCGCTTTATGCCCAAGAGGATCAGTTGAAAATCCATCAGAAAAGAAAACTAAGCCATGTGGAAAATTGTGTTCAGCTAACCAGGACACTACTTTCCTTTGTTGCATGTCTGGTCGCCCGGTTATGTATAGGATTAGATATCCTAAGTCTTGCCAAAAGCGTACTACATCTACTGCACCTGCTCTAACTTTGGGATCCCGTCCAGTTACAGACACGCTGGCTGTGAAAGAGCCATCGATACTAAAAACAACACATTCTGTCTGTGGAGGAACGACGGCTAAATGGAAGTTGCAGCTCGTATGATCCCCTCGCACTACCACTCGCACTGGATATATACCACAGCCGACACTTTGTTTGTCAGATAATGTATAAGAAATTCGCCCGGTTTTGTCCGTAACTACTGTAGATAACAGGGTCCATTCGCCTGCAGGTGGATCTTTTATCATGTGTATATCGACTTTTTCTCCAGTCAAAGTGATCATATCAAGTGGGCCATACATAAACCTTGCCGAAAATGTCTGTGGACAACCTTCCATTACTATGACATCATTAGCTCTATGATTAGCTGCAACATTTTTTAACTTAACTGAAGTTCGCTTTCTCATCCACTTTTCTTTATCTTGTTCTGGCTTAAACGTTGCACTATCCTTGTCCTCTGGTTGACTATATAATGCCAAATCAAAGTGTCCGACTTGTCGTAAAATAAATGCAATTACATCAGAACTTTCCCAATAGCTAGCGTGAAACAAATGAGGCAACGCATTAGTTGGAAAGTTAGCCAATCCTTCAGGACAATAAAGGGCATAATCTAAACGTTTCGTACCCCACCACTTTTGCTGAAGTGCGTTCATAGTAATCAATGGAATGTTATCAACTAGTCCACTGACCGTACTTTGCACTGAAACTTCAGATAATCTTCTTAGAACTGGAGTGGGTGGCATTTGTAGGTGATCGCCGAATAATGTTGGATGAGTTTGTATCAATTCCAATAAATGATAAGGTTGACCATTCCCGAGGGGGTATTTAGCGTATCTGGCAACGTTTATTGGAGGAAGATTCGTAAATCGTGCTGACAGTAGTGGTTCTAGTCTCGCAGCTACGGGATCAGTTGGATGGAATAAATTGAAAATTTGTTGTACAGGGGGTTTTATAATATCTTTGAATTTATCATCAGATATTTTTCTCGAAGCTAAGATAAGCGAAAGCGGACTTCCAAATGTGAAAAAGTCACTGACGTCGAATTCTAACTTTGTTTGGTTATCACTTGCAGTAGAAGATCTTCTTCTAGGTGTGGGAGCTTGAAGATGAGATTTATTCATATAGTAATCGGCTGGTTCATTCGGTATAGTTATTTCTGTATCAAGAATACTATTTTCGCTATCGTGTCGAGACTGATATTGCATAGTCCGACATAGAGCATCATATGCGAGCACTGAACCCATACTATCCCCTACAATACAAATTTGCCCATTAAAACCTTTTCCATCATCTGATCTAACAAATTCATTATAAACCATATTTGCAGATGTAATTGTTTTTGTTACATATTCACAATATTCTGGTGAAGATGTCGCTATAAGTGGAATAGCTCCAATAGGTATAAGATCATTTGTCAAAGAAGGAGTTTCAACTGTAGACGGTGAACAGTCAAAACTATAAGGACTCAAAGTAGATAGTATTCCTAGAGCTTCTGTGCAAATTGATGGGCATGAGACTAATTTTATAGTTATATGACCAACTAGTGTTGGATAGTGCTGACGCATAACTGATTCAAAAGCTCCTTTAAATGTAGTGACATCAGATTTTTTTGCAGTCATATCAATGTTTGCATCAAGAACACTCCCAGCGTGGAATACAAGAATTAAAACAGTTGTTGGACAGGAACTATGTACTGGAGTATCAGGACATCCATCTATGCTTTGGTGACTGTGCAAAGTTATTATTCTACGCGAACCTCTCTCAGATGTAACTCGCTTTAAAAATGTTGGATTAAAGATGCTGTCATCTTGAGTTTGATCACCTAATGTAGGTGATATATCAATATCACCTTCATCTAGGGAACACATGGAAGACCATTTGTTAAAAGAAGACTCACAGTCATAAAACTCATCTTCTGAACCAGTTTCAGTTTCTGATTCCCGGACTAATGTTTCCATTCGCCAATTTGCTACTTGAGTCTGCAAACTCTTAAGAGAACCTGAAGAAGAAGATCTCAGGTTTGATTTTGATGATTTCGGCTCTGAGGGTGGGGTGCTCTCAGGACTCATTTGCTTGTGAACTCTTTTTTCAGTATTATTTTTCTTAGAAATGAGAGGACTTGCTGAATCTTCATTCTTTTCCAGACTACTCATAGTAGCTGCAAGTGATTTTGAATTTTCTTCTGATAAATCGGTATCTTCTCCGGCTTCACCAGCCATCTTTTTTTGCAAGGCCAATTGAGTCTGCCTTTCTATTTCTCTTATATCTTCCATTGTGAGACCATGCCACTCGTCTTGCCAAGCCCAAGCCTGTCTGTGGGCTCGTAGCATTGTTTTTCTAAGTGCAACATCATGAATAAACTTTTCTAATTTTGTTTGCATTCCCCAATAGCGAAATTCGACTCTACAAAGCTTATAAGCACACATTAATGACTTGCCATTTGGTAAAGGTTGTGCTTTTCCTTGTACTTCCCTCCAATACTCTTCCAGCCATGAGTCAGTTAAAGGTCCTCTGTTACATTTTTGGGAAACAAAAAGTTTTGGATCTTCTTCTTTAATATAATCAGCTCCATAAAGCTGATCTTTGACTACATCAATAATATCAACTATTCTATTTTTCAAATCACTTCCAGATAACTTAAAAACATTCTCTTGATGACCATTATCAGCAAAATAGTAGGTCTCTATTTCCAAGGAAAATTTTTCAACAAAAGGACATGTATACCTTGTTTTTGTATAGGGATACGCATTCCATGCTTCTTCAGACACTGTTAAAGCTGATTTTGGTAATAAGCTTTTAAACCATCCTGGAAGATGACTACCAACATGATATATTTTTTGAGTATATTGTCCTTTTCCTCCAGGACCATTTTCATATGGTTCGTTGACAATAATTTCCACACCACTACCTTCACCTGAACTTTCTTCTCGGCTCTTCTTAGCAATCATATAAAGCTGGGCTATACGATATTCCTCTACAGTGAGAGGCAAAGGTATTCTATATTCTTTTATCAGCATTTTGTTTTCTTTGTATTGCACTCAGTTAATCAATATGCTCTGAAACAAATGTATTTTATTTTTAAAAATATATTAAATATCATATTATTAATAAAAGCAGAGTTAATAAAAATAATAACATTAATAAATAAAATCATTATTTTTTTAGTATAAGATCTAATTTTTAAAGATTACAAAGCCTTTTTAGTTACATGAAATAATATAATTTATTTAATATTTATAGAGGACATTAATATCACATATTATAATGCACTCTTTCTAAGCTTAATTTGTGAAAATAAAATTATACTTGATTTGAAGGATACATAAAATTAGGTCTAAGCAGCTATTTTTAAATATTAACTTAGTTTTTTTCCTACTTCATTTTTAATATAAGAGAATATTAAGTTTTAGATTAATTAAAAAACTACGCAACAGAATTCAATATAATGTATATCATTCGAATACACTGGAAGCTCTTACCTTTGGTTGATAAAAAGCTTTCACAGCACCATTTTTTGTATTAAGTTAATTTTCACTCACTAACACTATATTTATTAAGAAACATTATTTAAAACGTTCACAAAACCATGTCTACACTACAATACAATAAATGAACTTTGACATTTTAACATTTCCAATACTAAAAGGTTCATGAAGCATTCCATTTAACGTACGCGAAATGTGATTAAAGTAATGAACTTTATTTTAAAGATGATAATTATAAAATTATTCTTTGCTTTTTAACTTCACCTTAACATATTTTAGGTCTCATAAAGCACATTAAAATGCTAAAAGAACCATGTATCAGTTATTTAAAACAAAGTTAGAAGAAAGTGCAAACGTGAATAGGAACGTTATTGATGTATTTTATGTTATCGTACTGTGAGGATCAGTATTCATAGTATGGTCTATGTTTTTATTAATATATATATTTATATTATTTCTTTTTGTAATTACGAGGAAATATAGGATCGGACATACATACATACATACATACAGGTCAAACACATAAGCCTCCTTTGGGCTTCACCGCAGTTAGGTAAAAGTATAACATAATGTAACTTACATGTCATGCGAGACCATCTCGCAACTTTATTTTCTAATGAACGAGAAGTCAATTTATAAAAACTGGGTAATTCCCCCTTTCTGTGACTACAGTAAAAAAATATTTTTGGAAAGAACGATAAACAAAATGAAAAATAAAGTGGAAAGAATGTTAACCAAAGTTACCAAAGTTTTCATCTATATTTTCAATAGTTTGCGAAAAGCTTATTTTGATAATATTTTCTTATTAACGTATTAAAAGTTGTGAAATATTTTAAACGTGTATTTATTTCAGTGCTTATAAATTAAAGTGCCGCTCTTACTATGAATACATGTCCTTTACAGGATGGACACAAGAAAATCGATATCAGTCGTCGTTATTATTTAACTCTTCACTAACTCGCTAAACAACTAACCTTCCCTATTATTTGATAAAAATGTTGTAATGATCCTAAAGAAAACTGTAGATCCTTACGACTGGAACATTAATGATAATTCTAAATAAATATAATATGCGTAGATAGTAATTTAAACGAAGTAATACATAAATATTATGTGAATAATCATGCAAACTAATTTCTTTTAGTTGAATAGTTAAATAGATTTTGAATAACAATGCCAATTAAACAGTAACATACGAAATTAATAGAGAATAACTCTACTCTAATATAGAAATGGGCCGAATGTGAGTTTTGCCGACTAGTCGGCTTCGAATACGGGATATTGCGATGTTCGGGCGGCATGATTGTGTTTGTTTGTTTGTTTGTTTCTCCTTCTTTCATGTCGAAACAGAGTAAGTAATCCATAGGATACTTTTCGCCGCGGGAGATTATCTCATTCCCGCGGAAAAACGGGTTATAATACAGCCCAAAAAAATACGTGTGTGTGTATGTGTGTACTTATGTACTCACGTAAGAAGTTATATACTTCTTTGCCGTAACAGAACAAAAATAGCTAAAGATTTCATCCCGTATATCACAATCACTAATTCGTTCATGGTTAGAACTATCTGGTTGTAAAAGAAATGCAGCTAATTTAATCATGTCGCTTTTTGGCTGTCGCGCGCATCGTAAGAATTTTACTATCATATTATTTTCCAAACATGCCAAAAGAAGTATCTATAACTTCAAAAATATTTATGATCAGAATTACTTGAAACCTGGTGTTAGTGCTCTTCAATACAATTAAAGAAACACGTATTTTAGCGTTTTTCGAAATTCAACCCGTAAGGGGGTAAAATAGGGGATGAAAGTTTGTATAAAACCTAATTTTGTAGATTTTTTGTAGTTTTAGCGCGAGCGTAGCCGCGGTTTCTGCTAGATTTAAATAAAAGTATTTTTCACGGATTTATTTTGTTTTTGGTTGCCGATGTTTCGAAAGCTTAAAGTACAGCAATCATGGTCACGGGAAAGACTAATGTTTTAGAAATTATATAGTTGTTACAGACAGTGCCTACAAAAAATTATAAAATGAAATTTACTGAAAATAATATTTTTCAATAATAATAATAACCCTCCTTTATTTAAGAATAAGTATTAAATATGAATAAAGTAACGGCCGACTAGTTGCCGAATAAGAAGTCAGTATATCTCTACTTTAATATAATTGGATTTGGATGACTAAATAAATGATGGTTTATGTTATACAAAGTGTAAATAAATGAAATACCTATATTATGTATTTGGGATGATCTCATTGATCTCTCGAAGATCAATATAAATATTCAGCTCGTGCGAAAATCGAGGCCGCAGCTTTTGGTATAGTCAAAAAATATCAGAGCCAATCTATACTGATGTGATAGAGGTAAAGTTTGTGAGGTTGTAGGGGGTAATCTCTGGATCTACACAAACGATTTAGATGAAATTTGGTAAGAAGATAGTTTGAGACTCTGGGAAGGATATAGGATACTTTTTATCCCGGAAATCATTCCTTAAGTGAGTGAGAATGGGGATGAAAGTTTGTATAGGGAATCAAGGGACGTACAATCAATCTAGGGACGAACCCGAGCGAAGCGCGGGTGGAGAAAACCGTTAAAACGTTTTCAACGAACCCGAACAGAGCGAGGGTGAGTCACTTTTGTCTGAATATTTTGTAAAATAAAAAACGAACGAAAAATATACAAATATTTATTAATAGATGAAAGTAGAAATATATAAAACACCTCTTATAATTTACCTAGAACATACAATTGTAAATATGATTTTTCATTTTAAGTGAAATATTTTTTTACTAGTAAAAGTAAGCATGTATATAATTTTTTTGTTAACATTTAATTTAGGCTTTAATAAAATTATTATGTACTCTAACAAAATACCTTTAAATTTAACTTTTTAGATTTTACAACAATATTTCCATATGTATAAAAAATATATTGTTTAATCTTTACATAAAAGTAGTAGGTATATATGATAGACAATAATATATTTTTTTATAAATTATACATTGTATATAATAATATCGAAACCACAACAATTTTTAAATAGTTTAAAACAATGTTTTATTAGTAAAAAAAATTTGATCCTTAAAAATAAAATACATTTTTGTAATAGTACACCTTAGAATCATCGATTAATTAAGCCTGGCGTTCATTAGTTAATAGATTATAATAAATCGATATGTTTATTTAAAGTAATTCGTATTACTAAAATTAACTTATCCTAGCTTTTAAATACAACAGTATATGCAGTATTTACTATAATACCCTATAAAATAGCTGCAAAAAACATTTTAAAATAATTTAATAAAGTTTAATAATTGCACTTGGCGTGCTCTTGGGTCCCAAAAGTCAAATGCTTGTACGTCACATATTTTAACAGTCACTTTTTGAAGTTATACTTCTTTTGGCACATTTGGAAAAAAATATGAGAGTAAAATTTCAAAATCAGCCAAAAAACGACATGATGAAGTTAGCTGCATTCCTCTTACAAACAGAGAGTTGTGGCATACGGGATGAAATCTTTAGCTATTTTTGTTCTGTTACATCAAAGAAGTATAACTTCTTACGTGCGTACATAAGAACACACGCATGTTTTTTATTTTTGTTTCGAACACTATTTTTTTGAATGGAGAAACGGTAATAATTTTATGACACAGCATGATCCAAATATACTTTGTCGTATTACTTTTCATATGGCTTCTCAAGTTAATGTATTAAAGACTTCTGTTCAAGCCAAGTTGTGCATGTTTGTTGGTATAAATATAATAAAATATTTTAAATAATAACAATTAACTAGTTAAAATTTGCGTAATATCAACAAATGACTTGTTTAAGGCTTTAACGAATTCTGTACTGCTGTTATGAGCCTTGTAGCTTGTGATGGCTACTCCGAATTTGTCCGGAAATGCTGTATATCTGTATAGAAATTTGTTATTTAAATATTATTAATAACTAATAATCGATAAATGGTAATTAGGATCTATATTGCACATACAATTGATATAATGAAAGCTTATGCTATTATTCAATATTTGTATTATTATAAAAAAGGTATAATATGAATTTTGTATAATTCGGAAAATTTGAGAAAAATATAGCGACTTAACACATAGAAATAATAGCAATAATACTTTATTTCACAAAAATACATACATCTCGTAGTTAAAGCATATAGTACAGTACAATTTGAAAATATTATTCAGTCTTGCTATCTATGGATATAATTAACGTAAAGAAATTTATTGTGCATAATTAATTCTTGTAATAATTAAAATTCTGTCTTGATATCTTTAAAAGATGCATGTCTAGTTGATTTTTAATTTATGAACTTTTAATACTACACTGGCGTGCAAAAAAATCGGGCCACCCTTAATTTTAAGCATAATTTTTTGTTGACAATTGTTTGGTGAAAAAAAAATACCGTAAAGGTAATTAAGGAGATTAGACGCCTTTGTTTCCTTCAAAAAATTCATAAAATTCCTGGAATTGCACGTGTGCGCTTAATTATAGTCAATTAGCAGTAATTAGTGAATTTTTGCATAATATGGATTGAAGCCACAAATACTGTTTTTTGTTATTTTAGAAGCTTAGTTGAGTTCCAATTATTGAACAAGACACTTCTACTTTGATCTGCGATTATTAGAAATACTGCAAGATGGATCTGACCGAGGTTGAATCATCTCGAATTGTGACTTTGCTTGAAAATGGACAAAGTCAACGTCAAGTGGCTCAAGCTTTTTCTGTGAGCCGTTCTACGGTCCAGAGAGTGTACAAACGTTACATAGAGACTGGTGGCTTTGTACGACGACATGGTTCCGGCCGACGAAGAGCCACATCAGAGCGTGATGATCGATTTATTGTGTCATCAGCTCTAAGAAATCGTCATCGCACAGGGGTTGACGTTCGAAATCTCCTGAGAGAAGTGAGAGGTGTTAATGTAAGCGAGTGGACAGTAGGGCGCCGACTTAGAGCCGCTTCCTTGACGCCACGCAAGTCCGCAACTGATTGCAAGATTACTTTTTTCCCGAGATCACGTGAATTGGAATTTGGAGCAGTGGAAGAAGGTTCTTATTACTGACGAAAGCAGAATGTGTTTGCATGGTGCCGACGGCCGTAATTTTGTTTACCGGCGACCAGGTGAAAGATATGCACCATGCACTATGCGGGAAACAGTGTCATATGGAGGGGGCTCAGTTATGTTTTGAGCAGGATTCTGTTACGAAGCGAAAACCGAGCTTATATTCATAGAAAATGGATCCCTTACAGCCGCTAGGTATATAACGGAGGTTTTAGAAGATCATGTGATGCCTTTTACAGGGTTCATTGGAGAAGATTTTTTGCTTCTACAAGATAGTGTTCGCCCACACACTGCTACATCAGTAAGGCGGTATCTTCAAGAGGTCGGTGTCTACTATTGCCTGGCCAGCGCGAAGCCCTGACCTCAATCCGATAGAGCATGTATGGGGCCATCTCAAAAGAAAAGTTATAAGTTGCGTAGTAGTCCCGAGCAACATTCAAGAATTAAAAAGCGCCTTATTGGAAGAATAGGAGTCTATTACACAAGATTATCTAAAAAAGTGTGTCAAATCTCTGAGAAACCGATTAAAAGCTGTAATTAAAAATAGAGGCGGTAATACGCATTATTAAAAATCATACAACCGATCGAAATCTTTTAATTTTTCCATTAATTTGCGGCTTAAATTTTTATACCAAACTCGCGAAAAATGATTAAATTTGTTTTTTGAGAAATATTTTTTATTTAAATTATTCAACGATTATTGATTTAGGTACCTAGGGTATACAGCTACGCATATATAATAACAAAATTAATAAAAAAATATCATATCTTAAGTTTGTCCATTTTCTCTAGGTGGCCCGATTTTTTTGCACGCCAGTGTAGATGGCGCTGGACAGATCGCGCTATCGCAAGGTCCAATCAATAGGTAAAATAAACTATAAACAATCCGTATTAATATCATAAATGTGAAAATTTGTGAGTATGGATGTTTGTTACTCTTTCATGCCCAGAATGGCTGAGCGGATCTAGATGAAATTTGGCACAGAAATAGATTATAGTCTGGAATAATACATGGCTACTTTTTGTTTCAAAAAAATGTACGGTTCCCATGGGATAGGTTTGATAATACCGTTACTTATATGGATTACTATATAATTTTATTTAAATCAAACAATATAAAAAATATACTTACGCGATACCAAAACCTTCTTTAGTGACAGGCCCAAAGGCACCAGCGTACATACTCGGTGCAGCTAGAGTACTCGTACTTAGAATTGATTTGTTTAGGAACTTATATTCATAGGAATCGTATATTTCTGGTCTCGGCAAGTTATTTTCTTCAGCTATTTTCATTAAAGCAAACATGTGACGGTCGAAACCCTGCCCCATAGCCGCTTGCTTTACCAGCTCTGAGTGCGCTGAAGAACACTCTTGCATAATCGACCGCAACTCTTCTTTTGATGATTTGTTCGAGTGGAGCTTGTCACAGAATCTCTAAAAATATAATAACATTAATATTTGGACATCTCCATACTTAATAAATGTGAATGTTTGTTTGTTTGTCTGTCAGTCGTCGAAAACGTCGAAACGGATAGACGGATTGGCGTGATTTTTTGTGTGGAGATATAGTTGGGAGGGCTGGACTCCAGTCCATCTCTCCAGTCTATCAATCTCCAGATTATATCATTTCTACGGGAAAACACGTTATAATACACAACAACTCATCATACCTACATATGTGTATATATAAAATATACCTATATAATCTATCCATTCCATACTAACCGTAAAACGTACCTAGACACGTTAACTTCAGCAAAGCGACGCGGACGGTGAGTCGCGAGTTAATGATATATTTGAGTTCTAACCCGTTTTTGGGCAAGGTAAGTGAATAGGCGCGTGCGCTTTATTTTAAGTTTATTTGTATATTTTTCTTTTTTTTTGTATTTATATATTTGTATTTGTGTATTTGTATATTTGTTCATTTTTCACTCGTATAGCTCATAATTTTTAGCCTTTCAAGTAACCTATATAGTAATAGCTATAGAACAAGACGGTCTCCAAATACATTTTTCAGGGCACTCTATTGTACAAAGCGTCGCATACATTTTGGAAACAAATCCTGAAGGAATTGTATCCGTTTCGGAAGCTAATCCAAGCATTCGTAGTTCCAAGTGACCTTATCCCCAATGCAACAATTTTATATACTTTTTGTGTTAATGGCGCCAGCGCCGCGCCTAGCAGATGACAATGCAACATCTTCTATATTTACAGCAAATATTTAATAGCAACTAGAAAAAAATGACAACGTCAAAATAAAATTTATTGTGTGTTCAAAATTTATTTCAAAATATATCCGAAAATTACATTAAAACTTTGAGTAATAGTATAAAAAAAATGTTTTAAAAGAAAACAATATCAAATGTGCATATTACAAGACTTTCGCGATAAACAATAGCATTGCCAAGGAGGGTTGACGTCAGGCAGCCGGTCGTAAAACTTTTGCCAAATCCTATCAGCAGTACAGAAGATGTACTGCGCCGACCCCATGTGATTGGGAAATGGGCAGGGAGATGATGATGATTTAATAGCAATTAGAGCAAGACAACTTTTTAACGCGTTTTCGATGCGCGCTTGTCATCCGTTTGTATCAGTATGAACATAAGTAATCTGCATTTTTACACCTATCAGCGCAGAATATACGCCGACGACGTCCGCATCGGTGTGTTTGTAAAAGATGGTGCACATAGACCCTTAACACGTCATCATGAACGAATAAACCACTGGACGAGACATAAAATACAAATGTATGAAAACTCGTTCAACCAAAAGACGCATAACGCACACAAAGATTTTATTACATTATTATACACACAGGTACACAATACAATATTTCTAGTGCTTGAACGTAATCGATAAAATACATATATCGATGAACCAATTAATGACATTTTAGACATTGGTTAGCATAGTCATCATATTTTACATCTTTTAATTTAAAATATCTGTATTTATTATAATAAATTAAAATAAATGAATTAAAGAGGCAATAATAATGTGTCAAATAATAATTATTTTTTAATTTGATTTATATAAATACGATGGCATTGATGGCAGCATTCTGTTGGCCTATAATAATGTTAATGAACAAATGAATATCGGGTGTATATTCCATTAATATATAATAAAAATTATTTTTTAAAGATTAAAAAAATATTAAGCTAATTTAATTAAATAAAGTGATTTTGTTGATTCTGTTATTGAATTATTTTAATTGGCAATTGATTGTCTCGGGTAGCTTATAAAAATGTGACACTGTCCTAATATTGCTCAGTTCTTAATAAACATTTGTGAAATTAGGAAAAAGAAAAAGTGATTGCAAATTAAAGTGAGTGTTGGATCGTGAAATTAAAATAGATCGTGAAAGTAAAGTGTTTTATTACAAATCGCCAACCCAGAAGTTTAGTGCTAAAACATTATTGTTTGATTTTGTGTAATTTATGTGTTGAAATAAAATGATCTTTATTATTATTACAATGGTATAATATTCCAATGTATATAAATGTGGTATAAAATAAAATAAAAAATTAAGTACACATACTAATTATAATTTTTGCATTTATATTTTTATGTGACTTAGAAAATATTTTTATAAATTTATTGTCATCAGATTGTAGGATACTGTGATAAAAGTTTTTTATGTTATTGTACTGTACAAATAACACAATTCGTTCAGTTATTTCGTCAAATATCGATATATTTTTCGACATTGTCAAGCACTAGTCGATGTCAAATGGACTCACTCGACAGTTTAGTCATTTGTTTTGAATGGTATAATCCAGGGATTTTATGATGGTTGTCAGATGTCAACAATACATAGAAATATCGACTATATTTAACATAGTTGGATAATATGACATTTTATTTTACAATTTTATTAAATTGTGTGATAAATAACAATAAATGTAATAAAATAATGTATTTACAAGTGAAAAGAAACAGTGCTGCTTCCGCCGCTATAGTTTTTACACCATTTAACAGAACATTTAGTCATTTTTGGCAGATTGTTTGTTGACAAGTAAATGCTTGAGACTGACGCAAAAAACAAACGACAAAGGCTGAAATTTCCTGGCTACTAATAAGACAGATAAAGGTACGTCCGCTTATATGTCTGGTCCAGTGACTTATTCGTTCATGCACGTCATCATCCATTATAAGCTTTGGATCCACGAAACCATCATTGAGCAAAAGCAATATGAATAAAAGAACGTTTGTACTAGAGCCACAGAATTACAAATTTATAATCAGTTTCTATCTAATTAAAACTAGTACGTGTGCACTGTACACTGTTTTTTTTTATCTTATTGTCTTTTTCTTTTCGGCATTTACACTAGAAATGGGTAATGTATGACGTGAGAATTATTAAGATATATCATATATCTAAAGATATTACATACCTTAGTATTTTCTGTGCAAGGCCTCATAGTTTCAGTTCTACCGTGCTTGAAGGCGGATGTACTGCAGGACTCATAGGTGCCTACATATTTGTTATGCAGGAGGTGATATGCAGCCTGTATAAAAAATATTATTTTTCTTTAAAAAAAGTATTTTATATTTCAAACAAAACTATATTTTCGGATTTTTTCGCGGATTTATTTTGATTTTTGGCTCCCGACGTTTCGGATGCTTTACAGCAATCGTGGTCACGGGAGAGTATTTTATATTATAGTATTTAATGTCTGAAATCTTGTGTCATTTTCTTTCGACTGACTTGAGAGAGACTGAACGAAAAAAATTAAATTAAAAAAATAATAATTTTAGAATTTATACAACCCATGCGTTTTATTCTTTAAATGTGATTGCATTGCATGATTGGCTTTGGTCACAGCCGCTTTCTAGCACAGTACGAAAATAAAAATATATACAAAAAAAAAAAACTAATAAACTATAAGCAATACAATAAAAATCTATACATACCTATAATAAAATTGTAACTAAGCCGAATCTGTACATAAAATTTTTTGGAAAATGTAATTGAAATAAACATTATTATCCATACAGAGGCCGAATCTATGGTTTTTAGAATTTTTGTCTGTCTGTCTATCTGTCTGTCTGTTACCGCATCTCAGAAAAACTACTGGAGGGACTTTGATAAAATTTCGTATGGTGATAGCTGGTTATCCGGGTCAACATATAGAATACTTTTTACCACGGGAAAATATCTCATTTCTGAGAAAAAATACAAAAACTGTAATGTAAGAGTATACTAATATGTAAAACCTAAGAATTTGGTTTTTAGTCATCTGAACGCGGGCAGAGCCGCGGGCAATGCTCGTATATTATAAATGTAAAGGAAACCCGAATGAAAACTTGATGAAGGAATATAGTATTATGCAGTTGGAGGCATATACATACCTATGTATATTTCATTCTTGCAAAGGTGGATGGGTACAGTATGTAATTCTCCAACTGCATAATATTTTATTCATCCTTTATCAACTTGTTTTCATTACTTCAGTTAGCTTTTATGCAGTCAATATTTTTTTATATTTATGGTATATATTTTTAGTGGCCAATTCGTGCGAGTTGAGCAGATTACTTCGTCAATATAACATAGAATGGTTAAAAAAAACATTTTCTTCAATTTAATTCTTTAATTTCGTAACTTCTAGGAATGCTTTTTGAGCACAATTTACTTCGCCAATGTCGCGTAGAACGGAGAAGGCACGTTTTAAATAGAATGACCGGTAAAAACGGAGAAACAGAGGTATACATTGTAAAATTACTTGTCAATGTTTATACTACTTGTCAATGTTAACGACATGTGAACTACCCACTATTTATAAAATGAATGCGCAAATTATAAATATGTAGGAATAAATCTAACCTAATCCACTCATAAATTATAACTGTTTATTCAAGCCATTCCATGTTTGTGCTTGGTTGTCTTGGGGGGGTAACTGTAAATTAATTTAATATTTCTTTTAAAATTGCTATTAAAAATTATTTAATTAATCAGTGACAATAATTTAATTAATCAAGCCAAATCTCTAAATGTAGATATATAAAAGTACTTAAAGAAAACAATAATTTTTAATTTTTTTGTCTTCTGTCTATCTTTCTGTTTGTTCCGGCTAAGCTTTGAAACGGCTGGACCGAATTTGAGGCGACTTTCACTGGAAGATAGCTGATGTTCTTAGGACTAACTTAAGCCACTTTTAGAAAAAGAATAAAGGTTTTGTGCAAAAAAATTAAGACCCATGTTACAAAAAAAAACTGACCTGAAAAGAGAGCTGCACAATGCAATCGGGGCTTACTTTGAATTTTTTACAAGCTCCCTTTGTCAGACCTTCATATAAAATGTAATCAATGCTTAAAGAATCACACCAGTCCTTGTATTCCTTCTTGGCATTGTCCACAAAGCTTTTTGTTTTATCGTCTATATTAAATTCTGCAAAAATGGTGGTATAATTTTAAATAAGACTATCTTTCCCGATTTTTTCATGGATTTATTTTGATTTTTTGGTTCCCGACGTTTTGAATGCTTTACAGCAATCATGATCACGGAAGAGACTAAGGTTTTAGATGTCTCAAAGGCCATTATATAGTTGTTACAGACCGTGCCTGTTCACAAAGACGGACACCAAAAACCTAAATAAATCCGCGAAAAAATAGTTTTATTTCAAATGTCAAAATATTTGAATATTTGCGTTTTAAGAAAGTATGATGATGTTATAAATTAAGTAAACACTTCCAAACTGCGGTATTCAATTTTGATATAGATTATTTTGGATTAGTACATTTGACCAAATGAGCAATTTTTGAGCTTTTTATTTAGTATTTTTTCCTAATTTAACAAATAAAAGATTGGATAGTTAGTATGTTCATTCTAACAATTTTGTTACAGAGTAATATGAACTCACCTAATTGTTTAACTGTTATATGGTTATCAGACGGCTTGCTGTCGGGATGGATAAATGGTTTGGTAGTAGTTTCTTGATAGATATCTTGAAAGAACCTTAGAACAGCCACACCATCACCCCATGAGTGTTCAAAATTAACACCTGCTGTACCATCTTTAGTGACGATAAGACTACATGATTTGTCAAACCACCTGTTTTAAAATAAAAAAGATTCTTTGATATATAATTTTAAAAAGTATATTAAGTAGAAAATATTTTGTGTTAACAATACTAAAATGTATTTAATACCTATTTAACCCATCTGAATGCAAATACTCCTCCAATAATTTGTAGTTATTATCACCAATTATAGTGTCATCTAAAATTAAATTGATGATTGCAGAATCAATTTTATTTAGAACTTCACTATTTCCAGTTTCCTCTAAATGAGCTCTTTGCTTAGCCCATGTGTCTCGGTTCTGGCATGTCAACACTCCAAGAGGGTGTGAAGCTTGTGGAGAATTGTCATTTAGGATTTTAGATAAATTTCCAAGCATTTCAGTAGGTGGCAGGAGGTTGCCTAAAATGAAAATAATAAATGAGATAGAACTATACTGGTATTGCCTCCACACATTCATCATAAGCGAAATATATAAGCTGTGTGTCACATATAAGCTGTGGCTGGTAACTAAAGTCTTGCTTCTAAATTGATACGATTGATGGATTTGGATAAAATTTTGTATGCAGGTAGATTGTGACAAAAATAACACATTGTTATAGTTAGGTATTTAGGGATGCACCTTAATGAAGTGAGGGCAAGTCGCTAGTGAATAATAATTTTTAAATAAACTTAAATTCCTATACAATATTTTAATTTAATATAGTTTTAATGATCTTATTTTACCGACCAATCTCCTTTGGGTCTTCTCCATTCTATGTGACATTAGTGAAGTAATCTGTGCTCGACTGGCAAGGTTTAAAGCTATTAACAAGAAAATTGAATTGAAAAAAAAAATTTGAAAGATTTTCCTATTTATGATTGGAAAAAGGTAAATTAATTTAGTGTATGCTGAAAAGTCACAGTAATGTTTTTTTGTTTTTTACTGCTCTCAACATGCCAGGTGTGCATGATTTACATACATTTTCTCTCATAACCTGACAATGACCGCCGAGCCACAGGTGGCTTGTTTAACAATTAATACCTTTGAAATTGACCGCGAGGTGTTAAGCAATATAAAATGTAATAAAAATTTACCATCAGAGTCTAAGACATCAAAGATATAAAAATTTCCACCCTTCTGTACTACTACATGATTACAAGTAGGATCCCTGAAGATTTTATCTTTGTTTAACAAAGGTATTCGAGTTGCATTAAACAAACCATTAAACTGACTCATGTCTAATGGAAATGCTTTAAACAAATAAGCTCCATACCTGCAAAAAGTGTTTGTCTTTCAGTAATAAAACATTATTTATTTTGTGCTGTCATCAATATTTATTTTTTATTATTTTTAACATAAATAAATTACAACAAAAGATGCAAAATACATACCATGACAAACTTTCAGGTAAAAGGCCAGTGACAGTTCTGAACAATGGTGTATTGCTTTTTTGGGGATTTAAATGATACACTTCAGGCTCTAAGATTTCTTCTCTCAGTGACAAAGTAAATCTGATGGCACTTAGTAATAAATTTGTAGCTCTTATAAGCTGATTATTATACTCTGGTCTAATATCATTATTAAAAACCAATAAAGGATTATAATTAATTGGAAGAGGAGAACGATCTTTAAGATAGAAATCAAACCAATAATCTGATATATAACTGGTGTGTTTATTGGCTTTGTCTTTTGCAATAAGTTTAGATTGTAATATTTTGCCCTCATTATTCAAAAAATTATTAGTTCTCATAGCAGCTTCAGAGTATTGTTCATTATTTAACAATGGTCGCAACGCGTTTAAATAACGATCTGTAGTATTATTTAATGCTGGAATTGGTAGTCGAGGCAAAGATTTTTGAAAATGCATAGTTGGCACTTTACTTCTTTGTAAATATTGATAAGTAAAATCTCTAACATTTTTACCCTTACTACTTAACTTTCGTTGTGGTTTTAAATTGTATAGAACTTTAAATTCATACAATTTATAGTTAAACATTTTATTTACCGTAAGCATCTCTCAAAAATGTTTTAACTTAAAAACAAATAAAAACTTCCTTTGTAGTATAGTAAGGCACTTCAATTACGTGTGTATTTATTGAACAACTACTGTTCAAAGTACAACTTATTCGTAATCTCAGTAATTATTATTTATTATTTATGTAGATGTAGAACTAAAAATTTGCAAAGTAAATGAGTTGTAGGCTGTAGCACATTATGTAGGTCCCAATGGATGACAATTGACAAGTGTCAACTGTCAAGTTACCAAAGAGGTACATTCATATATGATTCATATTATGATATAGATAATAAAGATAAAAAGTGTAGTAAAAACTAAGCATCGATTGTACTATCGAAACAATCGATATTTTTTTAATATCCTCGTGAGGCCCAATGACCTCGGACTAGGACATAATATCGAACCTGATTACCGCCCAGATAAATATGATACAACATTTTTTGACGGCCCAGTGGACTTACACAAGAACATAGTAGTTATTGTTTCTTTTCGCTCGGTTTCGGTCAGAAAAAAATCATATCTCGAAATGAAATAAGATATCGAAAAAATAAAAATACCCTAGAGATATGACTTCAGACTACATCTAAAAAAATATTGGAGGTGCATATCACTGATGGGTTATTCAGAAGTTGTATCTTTGTGACGCTGATTTTACGCGAGGAGAATGCGTGAGCGCGATAATGACGGTGAATAAATGTTTTGGAGCATGAAATGATATCACTGAAATGATATCAAATGAAAGGGTTTGCTGAGAAGAATACGAAAAAATAATAAAGAAACATAAACAAAAGTTAAAACCTTTAAAAAAAAAGCTTTTATTTAAATGCTCTAAAAAACAAAGAAGTATAACTTCTTACGTGCGTCCATAAATATACACTACTTTTTTCCAATAAATGATTCTTGTGTTTTTTTATTGAATTGACATAACTTTTTTTATATATGAACCGATTGAAATAGAATAAATATTAAATGTTAAGTAAAACTTGCCATAAAATACATTCGTGAAAACCGCATCCAAATCGGTTAAGCTGTTTCTGAGATTAGTGCGCACAAACGAACAGGCAAACACAAAATTTCTAAAAATCATTGTTTTGGATTCTATCGAGTTTATAAAAACTCCCAATAATAGTTTTTCTCAAATGTCTCCCATGTACAGACAGCGAACAGTTACAATTTATTATATGTATAGATATGGACATTGATTATTTTTCGTCACCTACGTTATTGGCACTTTCAAAACAATAACATGTCAAATACGAGCTCGCAGGCCAGTACACATGCGCATAACTTTATCGACAACTGTAGGTACGTAGACATACAGGATCCAGTAGGGGCAGCTGACCCCACCTGGGTACGCCCATGTGTATCGATACTTTACTAATTTTTATTTAATTAACAAGTTATTTTTCCATATGTCCATATTAATGATTTTGGTGGTGCCGTTAGATTATTTATATAATCTCAGGTGGTGCCATGATAATATTGGAACAATAAACCGATGACTACAATAACTTAAATTATTCGTTGCTTAAACAATCACTTGTGTGTTCAAACGTTATTCATATTAATGTGCTGATCACTGCTGACTTAGACAGTGACAATTTATATTTAAGGTCAAAATTTCACCGTGAAATGGCGATTGGCGACTCTCTCGGTCTCGGCTCGGGTGAAGCCGAACGGGTTCGACTCGCCTGGCGGGAGGCACGAATGGCGCGCTTTACCAATAACCGAGCCAGAGATGGCTTTCACTCTCTCGTTCTGTCTGATGCGTATAGTTTCGATACCGAGTAAGTATCGCAAGATTGACTCGATACTATTAGTACTTGGTATCGAATCAAAAGTATCGAGTACCTACTCGTATTTACTATTATCGGAACGTCCCTGAATGCTGCAAACCAAATTTGAAATTATGGTCTTCTTCTGAGTGACTTCTGAAGTATAGATGGGCCAACTCGGGTTTTTGCTAACCCGAGTTAACACGAGTTAAAATCATGGTAACTCGAGTTCAACCCGAGTTAAGTAAGTCGAGTTAGCATGATAAGTGCTATGAAATTTATACATTCTTTCATTCTATTTCGAGTTGAATACATCTATTCTTTTTCAAGTTTTTGATATGTTTTGATTATTGATTACTTAAGTGAGTCTTTTTAAACATAGTAAGTAAATAAATGAAAGAAATTATATTATTATTATATTGTATTTTTTAATGTACATTGTATTAGTTATAGTTATAGAAGTAAATTCCAGACAAGTACGAGTCGAACTCGCCCACCGAGGGTTCCGTACAAATTTGTAGGAAATCTGTTTAACTTTAATTTTCAACTTTTTTATTTTTTGGGATTTTTCCTTTATTTGTGCTTTAAGAACTTGTTTTTTGCCAAATTTCGTGATTCTAGGTAAGGGTTCCTTTTTTAACTTTTGAGGTACGGAACCCTGAAAAACAATAAACATAGCTTAGCTTTTGGCTTAGGCTAAAGCAACTAAAATAATAACACCACTTCTCAAATAATAATTTGCTAAATTAACTACTATAAAGATGAAAAAATAGGAAATATTTATATTAATATTAAAATATAAATTAAAGTCTTTAAGAATATTAAAATAAAATGTTGGTGGATAGAGATACTACCAGGCAGTGGTACCGTACCCGGTCTATAGTCAGAACACTCTTTACATTTAACTTTACACTCTTTACATTGAACTGGCGCTTCAAAAATTTCCCAATAAAAGGGATTTTTCTTTTAGCCCCGGCATTATCGAAACAATCATAATTATACTTTTATAAAGAATTAAAACAATAAATAATGAATTATTATATTTAAGAACTTTCGGTTTCGGTTCGTGTGTCGTTCGGGTGTCGGTGTCTAACCCGAGTTACGATCGGTCGAACTAGGGCTGACTCGACGGTGAAACGAGGTTCGTGTGTCGGTGTCTAACCAGAGTTACGCTCGGTCGAACTCGGGTTAACTCGACGTGAGGCTAACTCGGGTTAACCCGAGTTGGCAAACCGAGTTGACAGTTGACACATCGCTATTCTGAAGTTCTGACGCCACTAAGCCAAGTACTAGCGGAAATTGATAAATTTGATATTTAAAACTTTTTTTATGTTTGATTCAATTCAATTATTTAAAGCTATTTTATTGAGAACTGATTACGATGACTTCGTTTTCTAACATTAGTACTTTCTTTTATTCTATATAAATTCTTCTTCTTTCTTTTATTCTATTAATTAAACGATTTTCGGGTATTTGCTCATGGTTGGCGCCGCCCGGCGGGATAAACTGGGTACTTTTAGGTTTACTAGTCGGGTAAATCAGCGACTGGTATCTGGCAGCCCTGGGGGCCTGGTCAAAAGCAAAACTCAAATCAATTATTAACAAATGTCATTGTAAAGCTTACTTTTTCCTAATTTTTCAGAGGTTATATAAATGTTGTACACTTTAATTTAAATTACTTACTTATTCAAGTGCAATCTTAAGTTCTAACCATGAACGAATTACCAGAAGGTAATACTAGTAATCCGTCTACTGACCTTGAGACTTTAGATTATCTTCGCGGTGTTAAATCATCGACATGCTTACTTTTACCAATGACTCCTAGTCCTACACCATTAGATTTTAAGCATCCTCTATCAGAAGAAATGAATGAAGAACCATTTCTAACACTCGACGATAATCAGAAAATAGATCTTCAAAACGCAGGTACTGAATATTAATTGTACACGGTGTTTTGTCTTTAAGACCTTGTTTATTTTTACCCTAAATTCATACTTATTTCAGCTGATACTTGTGTTGGAGACTCTAGTTCATCTGCCGATTCTAATTCTGTTGTACAAGATCCTGTTAGTGCACAACTTATTAATAACATCAGTATGTTAGATTATCAAACTCTTAGTAAAAATGGAGATATTATAATGGGACAGGTAAACTATGCTTATAAGAATTGCTTTAGTATGATTTTTTGAAGTTTAATTGCTATAAAATAAAATTAAAACTTTTACAGCCTGAAAGTTGCAAATTGAATGGAAGCCTGAATATCAGCAATAGAAAGTTACCTAATTTTGTGAACTGGAATTGGTGTATAATAAGAAAAGTTTTGCTTTGGTTTGTACTCTCTGCACTTATTGCTTGTTTAGGAGCCATAATTGCTATGGTCATAAATATCCCAAAAACTTGCAATCCAGAACTTCCCTGGTATCAGGGTAAAGTATTTTATGAAATTTTCCCAGCTAGTTTCAAAGATGCAAATAATGATGGCATAGGAGATTTAAAAGGTCTTGTAAATAAATTAGATTATATTAAAGATTTAGGTGCTTCATCTATTCGTCTTAATTATATATTTGATGCCATTGATTACCCTGAACATTATTACAATACAACTTCCTTGTTGATGATTGATAGAAGTCTAGGTGTTTTAGAAGATTTTCAACAATTAGTAGATGCCGCTCATAAAAAGGAAATGGGAGTAATTTTGGATATTCCAGTAAGGAGCATGGTTGAGCCACAAAATTCATATACAAATAATACTTTTGTATTTTCTATAGATCCACAAGAGAACAGTTATGATCCAACTTCTGCAGCAATAGCATATTGGTCAAGGGCACAAAATGTTGATGGATTTTATTTAAAAGACTTGGAAAAATTTGTAGATGATCCTTACTTTAGAAAATCTCTTCAAGTTTGGAAACAAATTTTAGGTAATGGCAAAATTTTTATAGCCAGTGAGGAAGCCATGCATAGGGCAAAAGGTAGTAGTCTTACTGTCTTGCTTAATAGAATTGACCTTATTGACATTCATTTAGATTTGCAAAAAGGAATAAATGGACTTAAAAATTATATTGATAACATAATATCTGGTGTTCTATGGGAAAAGCCTAATCATCCTTGGGTTCATTGGAATATAGGAAATATAAATAGTGATAGAATATCAACAAATCATGAAAATAATACTTTAGCACTAACAGCCCTGGAGCTAGCTCTACCAGGTACCGTAAGTATATTTTATGGTGATGAATTAGGATTTGGTGGTTTGTCTAAGAATGAAATAGAAGGTGACTTCCATGAACATGCACATGTTCAAAATTTAGTGCCAATGAGATTTTTGAATGATACTAAAAGTGAATCTTCCTCCATTCTACCATGGAATTCCAAATCTGATTTAGAGCCTAGATATTACTACATAAATATTATAAAAAGCTTAATAGAATTGAGATTGAATACTCCAACAATATATTTAAGGGCGATTTATAAAGATGGTAATGTCCTGAAAAATATGGAAATACATAAAACTGAAGAAAATCTAGTTGTAATCGAACGTTGGTATCCTCGTCGTAACACATGCATATTTGTTGGGAATCTAGGAAACATATCAATTACTACTGATCTAACCTCAATGTTTTATGGTGGAACAGTTGTTGCTAGTACAAATACTTCTTTAGTTGGTGAATTTCTCTACTTTGACAAAGTAACATTTTCACCTTACTCTGCCATCATATTTAAGTTAGAAAAATGAGAATTTTACCAAAGATTACAGCCGATTGCCAAATTGAATTATGATCATATTTTATAAGATGATATTGAATTTAGAATGTATGAAGTTAATCAAGAATCTCATGAAAGATACTTTCAAATATTATACTAACATTAAGAATATCTTAAATCAATGTTTGTAGCCTTATTGTAGGTAAATAGTAGTTCCTATGTTTGTTAAGTTTTATTCTGATACAAATATTTTATTTTCTTAATTAATATAAATTGTGTACATAAACAGTTATTATAGTTTCTAAATAGCTGTTGCTTTGATTTGTATGAATTGAACATTTTTGGTGCAATTTACTTTAAAAAAAATATTTATTACTATAAAAAATATTGATGTGTTCTATTAGGGACAATACAAATTTTGGTATGGACCGGTGGCAATATTATTATTTTTAATTATTTTTTGTGCTAGTAATGTAACTTGATCATAATAGGGATTATGTGTGTGATTTAAATATAGGTGAAAAATTTTTTTTATAATCTTTATTGGTTTAGAATTAAATCTTTCAATATTTTCAGTGTAATTTCTGTTTGATTTAGAAAATAATTATAAAAAAGAGCAAATATATGCAGGAAATTCAAAGTAGTTAAAACGCCCGCCATTGGTCAGACCGAATATGAGGTCAAAATATTATCATATCAGAGTGGTTAGGGATTTTGTGCTACAAATTTTGTCGTCCTTATGTGTATAGATATACTTTGACGTCACGCCAAGCGCGCGAAATGGCGGGCGTTTAAAGTATCGTTATGTTTTTTTTAAACTATAGTTTTTTAGAGCTGGGTATTTTTCTTACAATTATATACTTAATTATGTAAGCTAATATATATATATATATATATATATATATATATATATATATATATAATATATATATATAAATTAATAAATCACGCATATTCCCTATTAGAAAAGTGTAAGGAGTTAATTTAACTATAATGGCTATGTAAGGAGAGAATTCTTACATAGTCTTGTAATTTTATGATCTAAGTTTCATTACTGGCAAAAGAAAAAAAATTATGCCAAAAAGTTGCATACCCTTTTGAGTCTCATATTTAAATAGATATTAAAGTGAAGTTTTATATATTTTTTATTTTGTTGTTGACAAGTATAAAAAACAATACTTCATTTTTATCGTTTGTATATTTTTTACATTAAAAACCAAAGTATTAATGTTAGTACTTAAATGTTTACCTAGTGAAGTTTAATAGAATTGATGCAGTATTCATTAAAAATATTTATACAAATAGTATATTTATTTTAACAATCATAGTGTTTCGTTTCATCACAGTGTTTCGGTTGAAGGTATTTATAATAGTGATATACCCTCCGCTATCCTTGGGTACACTTTTGTATCTTTAATATTAGTACTTGGGCCACCGAGCTTAGCTCGGAGTTTTTAGTTAAAAATTACAATTTTCTTTAAAAAAAAAACTAAAAACTTGAATAAATACAAAAAAAAAACAAACAAAAAAAATTATACCTTTGTATCCGACAGGGATTCGAACCCGGACACCTATATTGTCAATCTTGCGTCTTTTTAAAAAAAAAAATACAAAAAACTTGTATAAAAATAAATAAAAGTAAAAACTTCGTATATAATAAACTCACAATAATGTGAGTGAGTGAGTGAGTCAGTGAATGAAATGTATACTTAACACCACGTGAGAAAAAGTTTCTATGTGGCTTTTGTCGCTTTTGATGAGATCCTATTGGAGTTTTTCAATAGGGGCATGGATTAGTAGACTGGTAGTAGTGCACCCGTCGCGCGATTATATAAAGTGTTACTTACTCATGTGTTAACGATGTATTGGCTCAACGGATTGGAGTGAAATTTTAGAAGGTTCTAGATTAAGGCGGTATCTCTATAATAAACTAAGTCGATGTAGGTTGCTTAGCCTCTCGGTGATAACGGTGAGGTTTAATTATGTACGCAAATTATGAGATGGGTATATTGATAGCGTCAAACATTTTTTTTTAAATCTTTATGGATTTAAATAAGTGGAGATATAATTAATCGTTGACTATGTTTTTTCACGGACAAATACGTTATAATAACGTGTGAACAAACAAAAAATATAATAATTCAAAGCTGCTTAATTTAACGAGAAAAATTTATGAGTACAATGTATGCAAATATAGTAGTATGTATATTTAAAGAACATACCTAAAAATAGTATTTATATTATGTTATCGTAAAGAAATACATAGCAGAGAATATACACTTTTTATAGATACACATATTCTACAGGCAAAAACTAACAATGAAAACAAAAATAATTCTAATCCAGTGGGTATTCAAGTATCATTATTCATTTACACTAGTCTGCAAAAAAAATTTTTTTTTTGTTCTTATGCATGAGAATATTATGTTTGGAACTCCTGAATCGAAATTTACCAAAAATAAATGTGTGACATATATTTTTTTATAATGTTTATTTTTTTGAATAAATGCTATTTTTGTTTACTAAATAATAATAATAAATAAACTAAAAATTAATTAATATAATTACTACGAGGCTATATAGTTGAATAATTTAAGTAGAAAAGTCATCAGGATAACTATATTATAAAATAATTCCAGCTACTTTGTAGTTTTCCACTCAAACATACATACATATATAGACTGATAAACACATTACCCTCCTTTGCGTTGCACAGTTAGGTAAAAAGCAGCCCATGCTCTTTTTTTTTGCTTTATTCGACTGTATTAAAAATTTCGTAATTGAACAAAGACAATCGGATGGCAACTTTTCAACATCGACTACCGCAAAACCCAAACAACAACTGCGCAAGCGCATCTGTACGAGCCTGGATATAGCTTACAAGTTCTTTCTCTTTTTTACCCTCAGCTGGAACTGATCATTTCGGTATTGATATTAAATGAGTGTAATGTGAAAACAAAATTCAATGAAATCGTAATTTTGATATTGTTCAAAACGAACACGTTGAAAAAACAAATTTCATAAAATTTAGATGTAATATCAAAAAAACGGACAAAGGGAGTTGTCCGTTCGGGGCATCTAAATCTTCGTAGTAGTGATAATTTATTTGAAGGAGGATTCCGTTGCAGACCAGTTTTCTTAGCATTTCTAAAAACAAACCAATGATTCAAGTATTTGTTAGTTATCGTTTAGCAGTAAAAATGTTTTGTGATAAATTTAAGAAATATGTATATTATCTATGTACTTATACACTTTTAAAATATTGTACAACCAAATATAAAAAGACTATATAATTATTATATGTTTAAATTATGCATTTAGTTATCTTTTATATATTACTATATTGTTTCGATTAAATCTTGCTAACATGTCTGAAGCGCTTAAATTTTATAAGTGTTACTTTTTTATTACTTATATTTTATAAGTATTCGAGTAAAATAGAATAATGTTAGAATTAAAGTAGCGATTTTAGTATGGATCTCAATATGGCTCCTATTAGTGCAATATGACTTAAAGATGAATTGAGACTTTATTTGTCATCCATGATTAGGACTACCCAAACGCCACCGTTTTTTTATTTTTCAACCGACTTCAAAAGGGAGGAGGTTCTCAATTCGACTGTGTTTTTTTTTTTTTTTTTTATGTTTGTTACCTCAGAACTCCGTCATTTATTAACCGATTTGGACAATTTTTGTTTTGTTTGGAAGGGTATACTTCCAGATTGGTCCCATTTAAATTTCAAAAAAAAATACCACCCCTAAGGGTGGAAAAACAACTAATGATGAATTTAACCTACTTCTAATTGTCATATTGACTTGAAACTTTGCAAGTATTTCTATTTCCGTTGATAGTACAGTGGTTCGGTGTTGTTGACCTGATCTGATGGTAAGGCCAGAAGGTGGATAGGTGGAACTCTTCAACGGCTAATAGTAGATACTTTGAGTTTGGGCTTATTTTGTTTGATTTGACAAGCCTAACACGTTAGAATCCTTACTTTGCTACTACTGTCTACACTAAAAAGGGAAAAATAAAAACTTTTTAACAAAAAAATAAAAACCGACTTCAAACAAAAGCACTAAAAAGTGAAAAATAACTGATTGGTAGTTTTCATTTACTATACATACCTAATCAAATATTTTCGAAGTCGGTGTGCTTTGCTTTGTATGGGCTGGGACCGATTTCAAAAATATTTGATTAGGTATGTATTTAATAGGTAGGCTTTAATTACTTAGCCAAAGCACACCGACTTCGAAAATATTTGATTAGGTATGTATAGTAAATGAAAACTACCAATCAGTTATTTTTCACTTTTTAGTGCTTTTGTTTGAAGTCGGTTTTTATTTTTTTGTTAAAAAGTTTTTATTTCCATTAAAAAAAAATAAGTGATGTTTTAGTTGATTATCGACAAAGTTGATTATTGAAAACACGAATAAAACGAAACTTTTCTAAAAATACCTGGGCCACCGAGCTTCGTTCGGATTTTTGGTTTAAAGTACAATTGTTACGCGCCGCTAGTTTATTCGAAGACATCAAGTACGCCTTCATACAACCTCTGTGGTGTTCGTCTACCCAGGTGCCAGGCAGGCAGGAAAAGTATGACAATGAAGACATGTTGATTTGACGTTTGGGCGGGACGTATGATTTTCTGTTGTGTATATACATTTTATTAATTACTGTCAATATAACGATTATATCAGGAAAATTGTTTCATTATTTCATACAATTTTCTTTAAAAAAAAACCAAAAAACTTGAATAAATACAAAAAAAAACTCAGACCAATAAAAAAGTATAGACGGAGCCGTTGTAAATTTATATATGTAGCAATATACTCTATGGTTGTAAACAAACGCGACGAAATAAGTGAGGCAAAGTTTTGGCTTTGCAAGCGTCGTGTTTACGACTCCCAAGTGCGAGAGATATACTTTGGTGAAAAGTTTTATTATAGGTAGTATTGTTTTTTATTTGCCTTGGTTACATGAAATGAAAGGTAAATTAGTTTAATGAGTCATTTATTCTTATATAAAAATATTTAATAATTTAACAATAGGTACACACTAAACTTACATATATTAGAATAATTATAACTAATTTGACGCGTTTTTCTTTTAAAGGCCTTTAAGCTTCTGATTAAGTGTTTTGATTTTGCGTGCATGAATTTGATAACGTAATTTATACTTTCTAGCTTGTTGTCTGAGTTTATTTTTTTTTTGGGAGTGTCAAATATTGATTCTAGTTCGGAATCACGGTTTTACGTTGGTAGTTTGAGATATAATCTTGTGATTTTGAAAAATCTTCCGTAAGGTTATCTAATGTATTGCCAAAAATACCAGCTGTGTCAACTTTCTCCTGAATGTTATAATGCTAAAACAATAATAAAATGGTTTTTTAGATTTATATAAGTAGGTATATATTAGGTAAAATGACACATACTGACAATAATTCAAAGAGGCACAAACCTCTGTATTAAGTCCCAGTGTTGAAGATTTAGGATGAATAGAACCAGACGCTTCTATTTCATGGCACCCACCACTCGAAATTTACAAGATAAATCTAGAAAATAAAATGTCAGTGTTTTGAATAAGTTAAAATTTTTATTTACGACGATAAATTAACCACAATAACAATAACAAAAAAGAAACCAACCTTTTTTGGTGTAGCGTTTATCTTGATTCGACGGTAACCACCTTTAGTCTTGTATATATCAATTTCCTCAAAATGTAATGAACAAACAACACTTTTTGAAGGGAGCCACTCGACATTATTTCTGTTGTCCTGTACAGTTTTCTTTCCACGTTATATCAGCTGGGAACCTAAAACATATCAAACATAACTATTATTTGAATATATTTTATAAATACTTGCGTTGAATAATATACCTAATATACTCGAAAACTAAAATACAATAATAAGATTTAAAGAAAATAAGTTGTAACGTGTACAAAAATCACAACTTCCCTTACTTTTGGGAAAGCATAATGTTCTTAGCTTGCAACATTGACACAATGGCGTCTAGAATTCGTGTTCGGAGAATTATGTTAAATATTTTTGCGATTTTGTTTAAATTATACATAAAATCAGTTACTTGTGAAAAGTTATCCCAGAAGACTTTTTTTGAAAACATGAGTGGTTTTTGCAGCAGTTTATGACACAGGACGGCGTAATTTCGCAATTATTATTTTACCAAAAGCACGTCACGCGCTCTCACTCGCTCATGGCCGACTACCGAGTGACCGTCTTCGTATGGCTGGATCGTCTCCATATTGCTTGCTTCACTTTTTGTGCGCAATGCTCTGTCTATACTTTTTTGTCTGAGAAAATACATTATACCTTTGTATCCGACCATTGTATAATACTATATACTAGTTATAGTGTGTGTACTAAATTTAAAATTTCGTATACCAATTTTAGCGAATGAATAACAGACGTATACACCCATACAGAATTGCGCATATAGATAATACTAAAAAAACTAGATTGAGTAGCTATAATATAAATAAATAATATTGAGATCAGTCTTTTGACTGCGACATGCTTTAGACAATTGCTCGTCAATAATCGGTGCCCTTAGTACGGTATTTAATGAAATAATATTTGTCTTTCATAATATTTGAATGGCTATTATATTTTTGTTTATGATTGTTATTAAAATTCTTTAATTAGGACCGCATAGAAGGGAATATTTCTAACTTTAATTTTAGTGTGCCAATTTTCCAAATTAAATAAAATACAATTAGTTGAAGTTAATAATTTTATGAACCTTTAATATCGAAAATTAAATAAAAGACAAGATCATGTGAGAAAATTTACTATACATTTGTACACGTTGAACAATATGACGTATTAAAACAATAAAAATACCAGTTATGTACATGATTGTTGACAAAATAAATAGATGTGAATATTATATTTCTATAATTAACTAGGACTTAGCTATGACTTCAGATATTCCTACTTGTCGAAGATTAAATTTACCTCGGGTTAATATTAAAGTGAGTATTTAATTATTCATGGTTATAAAATTCACTATTTAATAGAGAATTTACATTTTTTGTAAATAAATTACTTTTGTACACTTTACATTTCCGTTGATTAATTTATTAAAATTGTGAATACAATACAAGATAACTGATTTTTGTATCTTATGTTAGCTATGAATAGTTTCTGAACTCATATTCCTAGAGCAGCTATTACATCGATTCGTAGGCGAAATCTGTATAGAGTAATGAGATATACTTCGTTCATTAACTTTATATGAAATGTGCACTAGTTCAAAATTCTACTTTTATTACTTAAAATCAGTGGGATTGCTTTACTATCTAATTTCAGTCTTTAGGTACATTATTAAGGTTGGTGAATGTTTAATGATCGTTTGTAGCGTCGGAAGGTAAAGGTTGAGTCCTAGAGCGACGTCATGAACTTGGTTGACTTTTTTTTAATTTAACTATATTTGGATGCATTACATATGTATTGGACATAGCTCTAGGAGTGTGAGTTTCAGATCCGGGTAGCGCGGGAAGCTTATCTGTAGGATTTCGTACTAATATCTTTTTTTGAGACCCGGTCACTGCCTTCCTAGCATTTAACTCTTGTTTTTTCTTAAGATCTATGTTATCGGTGGTGTTTTGAGAAAACTTGGCACTTTTTCTGTCATTTTCACAGTCACTTCCTGTTTGCTTAGTTGACTTCGTAGCACCAAAAGCTTTAGTTTGCTTTAACAAGGATCGATCGTTGCACAATGCTGCAATTAAAGGCAAGTCGAGGTTTTTACTTTTTTCCCTCAGAGTTTTAATATCTAAATCACAATTCGAGGTTTTATTTTTCGTAACACTAGGATCACTATGAAATATACTGCAGTTCGGATTTTTCAGTTCCTTTAAATGAGAAGGAATCTTTTTTTTATGTTCATAAGGCGGTGGTGGAGGAGGCGGCATTCGTCTTGTCTTTATTTGAGGTGGATCTTTAACAATTAGTATGTTATCGTGTGACTTTGTTCGAGGAAAGCCCGGTTCTGGAATGCATGTGGGTACTGGAGGTCGTTCAAAGTTTATAGAGTGGCTACTCAGCGATGTTCTACTGGTCATAGAGTACCAACTACTTCGCGTACCCGGTATTTGGATATAAGAATCTGAAAGATTCTGTATTGATCCATAAGTTGACGAGGCAGACAAAGAAGTCGAAAGATACGGCGTGCTCCTGTATTGCAAACTACTTTTATGCATGTTAGATATTCGTGATTCTGTTATTTTATGATCTAGATAGTTTTGTTGAGATATAGAAGGATCTTGAAGAGGGTAGTAAACATAGTCAACATCACTGTATAGTTGTTGATGAAATATGGGGTTATGGGGAGGTGATGGTGGTGGTAGCCGGGCTACTGGTGGTGGAGGCGGTAATCGCGGTCGACGAGGTGGTGGCGGAGGAGGAGGCAACTTCATCATTGCAACTAACACATTAGAATCTGTATGAGGTGCAACTTCTCTTGAAGGTGAAAGATTATTATTAAGACCTTGGGCTAGTTTTGACCGTTCTGCTCTTCGACTGGAAGCTTGATGTCTTTTAGATTTTTGAAAACGATGTTCCAAAACCATTGGACTAGCGAATGTCCGTTCACTAGATGCATTAACATCCCCTGCCTCTGCTTTTAAAATTGTGATCATTGGTTTTGATGTTACAACTCTAGCAGCAACTTCTTCTTTTTCAACTATTGGTTTGGAAGAAATGGACGATATTCCAGGATAAGCTGGTGGTGGTTTGGACGGAGCATGAAACGATGCAAGAGTTAGATGTTTATATTCGTATGGTGGCGGCGGCTTATTTGGATATCTTGGCAAAACAGGCACGTTTTCGTCTAAATCAAGTATGTTAGGTAGAGATAAGTTTAGCCCTTTACGGCTGTCTATTCTTGTAGGTGGTGTTGGAGGCCTGTCAATATAAGTATTACTAGGATAATTATCATCAGAAGGAGCTGTATCCTCGTGGCCTTGCAGGTAACTATCACCAGAAAATGGCAAAGGTAATCTAACGTAATCTGAGACAGAATCTAAAGTGTCACTCACTGACTGATTTTTCGGATAAACGCCTCTGCCAACGATAAGATCACTTAATTCACTTGCACTAAGCAGATTATGTTTGTTATCTGTTGGATCACTCCCATCACCATGAAATGAAGTAGCACTAATATTAGAATTTGTTCGTTCACGAAATATGTTTTCTTTTTCATCATGTTGTTCGACACAATATTGAGCGGTACCGTCAACACAATCAGTGTTGCCTAAACTTTCTTTTAATCTTAATTCTTTGGGTGAGAGGTTGATTCTTGTAGATTTGTTCTTTAATATAGACGAAACACTATCAAAATCAGCCAAATCATTTTCTTTTGTTATATTATAACTGTCATAATGTGAGCTACTATATTCAGTTCTGCTACTATCAGAGTGACTATATAATTTGGATCGAGATGTTAATTCAGAACTGCCCATTGTGTATACCCCGCTTGTTTCGCTGGAAGCAGCTACAGTAACCGGTTGACCCAGGCCATCATACAAAGCCGATGCCGTATCCTGAATATATTCCCCATCAATTCCAACCATACTGTTATCACTTATCATTGAGTTTTGAGCTGTGTGACTGTATCCTAATTCCAAACTACTTGCATTTGATGCTCTACTAAGAGTACTTAGGCCTCCGCGTGCCATGATTACAGTACTACATGAAGAAGAGCATTGGGATCCAGTACATTTCATTTTGCTAGAGTTTGGACTGTCATCAAGTTTTTCACAGGTGCTTTGATCTGGTAAAGAAGATGTCTCTTCCATTTGACTTGTAGAACAGTGCCCTATTTCTGATGAAGTATCATTTCTGGAAACATTCTCGCATTCATCTTTACTTTTTTTAATTCGCATTTTACATTTTTGTAACTGTAATGATGATGAATTCTTAATTAAAGGAGTAACATCTTTAGAAATATTTCTTATTAAATACGAATTCGAATAGTCTAATAAATGAGCTAATGCTAAACTTTCAGTAGAAGGAGCTGGAGGTGAATCTATCATAATTTCCAATTCATCTTCAGATTGTACTCTGTCACTGACTATTCCTGATGTCGTATTTGAACTTGTTGATGATATAAGAGATATTCTTTGTTCACTTTTATTTTGACAATACTGAAAGTTTAAAGATTTTGAATAACCAAAACAATTTTTACGTTCATTCTCCTCTTCTCGTAATATATCGCTTAACTTAGGCGAAATTTTCATTGAAAATTGATGCGTCTCTTTACATAAAGCAAATAAATATTTACACTTTTCTTCACTAGAAGAATATAATGTTATTTTTCCTTCTTCAGTGCGTATTTCAAATTTCTTTCTATCAAAACTAAGTTTGCCGATAGAACTCCAAATAAAGTTAGATATGGGACCATTATCGGGTAAAACTTTAATGCCTTTAGCCGTAACCAGTAGCCAAACAGTTCCTGGCTCTAGTTCTGTTTTAGATTGTTTCAATCGATACCTATGAGAGTTAATAGTATCTGGAAGAAGACAAACTTCACGTATAAATCTAATTTCAGCATCATCTTTAGAAAGGCCACGATGTTCACGATGGCAAGCACGTAAAGCAGATGACACCCACTCTCCTGTAAGTGAGGGTGGTGCAAAATCTTCAACTTTAAAATATTCTTGGTCCTCATACATATCTTCATCACCAAATTTTGCTTGTAGTGCCAAACCGATTAGTAATAAAACTATTTCTGCTGGTAATGCATCTCGTGAACGAATATTTTCAAGGAGCTGTAGAAAGTATACGTTTCGACCAATTTCATCGTGTAGAAGAAGAGGACTCTCTATATGAAATTGAACAACCAAATGAAGCTCTAGAAGAGGTTTCCCGTGCGCATCCAAGCCCTGAAATAGAAAAATGATAAATCGATATACAATTGTTTGCCATAATATTATTAATTAAGACCTTGTATTTGAAATATGTATCAAAATAAGATCCCTTTTCTTTAAATATGCGTTATATTAAGTCATAAGTAACTTACGTGCGTATGAGACGATCTCCAGCTCTTTGGCGCATATTTTGAAAGCTTACTTTCTAAGTCAACAAACAAATATTCGCCATCTGAAATAGAATGGTTTTGTTCATTAAAAATGTTTTAGTCGTGCTTTATTTTACTAATAAATTACAATTAAGTGAATTCAACAATCGAATGTATTTACAAGTACGTTAGACTATGACTAAAGTGTAACTTTGATTTAATAAAATGAGTCATATTAATGTTAGCTGCATTTAGCTCCAATATTTTTTGTAATTTTTCAAAAATATTTTTGGGCGATTTGATCAATTTTAAAAATATTAGGTATTTTTTTATCTACTCCTTTTTATGGTAATCCAAGTTATTGCATAATTGTAAGTAAAATAAATAAGAACTTGTCAAACTTACTTTGCATAATTGCTAAGCCGAAGAGTTCTGTATCGGCCATGCCTAGAAGTTGTGAATGAGCGTGGGCCAAAGCTTTTAGCTCCTTCACTCTGGCTTTGGCTTCGACAACAAAGTGTAGCGGCTGAGGGTGGCCGGGCAAACGCAGGGACAGGAGGCGTGCGCCTGCGCCCAGCGCACGCGTCTCCCCGCCCAACGGCCCGCGAACCGAACAGAGAGCGCGCATATCGCATCTCGAGACGCCTATTGCTCTCCCTGCAATTTTTTTTTTAAATTAGCGACATAATGTCATACTTTTCATAAAGATCCAGCTGTTTCAGCGTAAAGTAACAAACATATACACACACATCCAAACTATCATTATTAAAACAGTCCCATTTCTGAAATATTTTAATAGTGTTTTCTGCGTTTTTACACGGGATTTACATTTCATGAGAATCGGTTAAGCCGTTTCGGAGGAGTTTTGTTACAAACACTGTGACACGAGAATTTTCTATATTAAATAAGCGACTCACGCACGCTTCGCTCACGTTCGCCCCTACGTACGTTTTCACGGTTAGTATAGAATAAACTATATATATGTATATACATAGGTATAGAAAAGTAAGTACCTACTTTAAAAATTAAAAAAAAAATACATATATTACTTGAGAAATGTTTCCTCATACAAACTTACTCATCGCTCTTTTCACCTCCTTAAGGGATGATTTCCGGGATAAAACCTATCCTATGTTCTTCCCAGGGTCTCAAACTATCTCCATATTAAATATCATCTAATTAAGCGGATTAAGCGTGAAAAGGTAAGAGACAGACAGGCAGAGTTACTTTCGCATTTATAATATTAGTACAGATGTTCGTAAGAAAAATAAAAACTACAGTAAAAGATAATGTTATTATCTTGCATCTATGCAAACAAAGACAAACACAACATACTAAAAATATTAGATTCTACTACAGGCATATCACAAGTTTAAATACCTAAAAATTTTATATGCATAGATAAAAAAAATTGCGTTTTGTAAATATTTTACGCTTCAAGACCTTTTACTGGAGTTGGGTATTATTCTTCATAATAATGTGATAAACTGTTGTATTAACTATTATTTACCTACTAGTGAGTCGTCCTCGCTTGACTCAGGCACTAACTACATCCCGTGCGTCATTGAATAGATTCTCTACTATCTTACAGAAAAATATATACATAGATAACTAGCAGAACTCGTGGCTTCGCGCGCGCTAAAACTATAAAAAAATATTCTGAAAAGGTAGATTTTATACAAACTTTCATCCCCTATTTTACCCCCTTATGGAATGAATTTCGAAAAATGCTAATACACGTATTTATTTATTTGTATTGAAGAGCATTAATACCAAGTTTCAAATAATTCTGATCATAAATATTTTTTTGGGTTGTATTATAACGTTAACGTGTTTTCCCGTGGGGAGGAGATCATCTCCCGCGGTAAAAAGTAGCCTATGTCACTCTCCAGCCCTCCAACTATCGCCACACAAAAAAACCAAAACAAACACAATTTCACATTTATAATATTAGTATGGATTGTATTCCAGACTAGGTCTTCCGGAATAAATTCTTCCCATTATATTTTTTTATCTTTCATTCTATACATTTTATTGCTAATTACATGATAAGATTTTGAATTTAAATCTTTAATCGTATCTCATTATGACAAAAACTTTTTAGTTTTGATCGTAAGTAGAATCTTCTGAGAAACCAGAGTCCGAATAGTAATTAAAAATATATGCTTAAATCTATTTTAACAAAATCTATTTCATCCGCTAAAAGGTGTGTAGTTCAGACAGGAATGTCCGGATCTGCACCATCTGTGCATTCCATACTGTTTTTTTTATCATACAATTGCCTTTTTGCTACCTGCAGCTTTTAAAACCCGTATTGTTGTCTTCACGTAAATATTATTTTGGAAATTCTTTGCGCATGTTATAAAGAATTTTGAGTATTAAATAAAATTAATAATTATATTATGATATTATATTCATGTAGTTTCGTTGTAAATTAATTAAAAATATACTTTTAATGTGTGAATTAACTTTTTTTGTATGATAGAACCGATATCAATACTTTCAAAACACACTAATCTAATGTAACAACCAACAATCGGGTGGTAAAGTCAATTTTACGTTTTCATAATGAAATGATATAATTAAAATATATTTAAATTACCTAATATTATGATTTTTAGGCCTTCCCTAAAGCTAAATAAATAATGTTTGTTTTTATACAAGTGTGTTGCCAACAACTAAATTTGAACTTGTTTTGCAACATTCTTAGCGAACTTGCTGTAATAACTTGTTAATATGAATAAAGTAATATGAATTTTAATAATAATTATGCGCCAAGGCGATGGCATACAAAAAGTAAGTAAATAAAATCGAATACATATTACGATATTTAAAGAATCAATGAAGGCGAGGGTCATCTTTTGCGGTACTCTGAACTTAAATACGAACGTTTCTCGGAATGCAGCACCACGAGTTCACTTCGAAAAAACTAGACGCGAATAAATTTCATCGCATCCGGTACTTCTGCGGCTCAGCTCTGAGCTCTTGATAGCCATAAGAACATGTTTTTTTGTTTTAATAAATGCGCGATAGTTTGTGATGGCGGTCAGGATGGGTAGGAGGGGGGGTGACCGGTCGTGTCGGGGGTGGTGCGGGGGAGGGGGGCGCTACGTAAGCGCGGTAGCAGCGGACGGCGACGCGAGGAATGCGGACGACCTTCAGATGCCGAGCGCCCCTCCCCCTACGCTAGCCGCATCTTGCGTCCTCGCATACCTATGGACGTCGTTGCCTCCACTTTTCGACATCTCGCCACCACTTTTGACACTCGCACATTGTTATGTTGTATGACGGTAATGAACGGAATTTAAAGTAACCACTAACCACATGTATGACATTCGTTGGTTAACATCTCTTGTTTTAGTTTTCCAGCGTTTTGTAAGATTTTAACCGGTACAGTTGTTTCTTATGTTACTCTAATGTAGTACGTAAGAGCAGTATTCTATGGGATATGTAACTCCTATGTACTTATAATTTTAAAAATGAGAGTATATCGAGATGTAATTTAGAGCACAAATTTATAAGTAGTTATTGGCAATTAAAATGTTTTCTAGTAAGAGAGGTAGGTATAAAAGAAAGTAATAGGCATGCACTTATGATATTAGGTACGATATAGTGAGGAAGTTATAACTATATTTTACTATTAGTTTGTTTAGACTCTAGATGTAAAGAACTCCATTTTATATATGCATAATATCGCATAATACGGACACATATTAAGGAAGAAATAGTAATTAACGTACTTTTAACAACAAGAACGTAATATCTATATTCATAAATCAACAAAGTTTCCAAATTAAGAGATTTTACAATTTTTCTTTATGCGATAACGGTTTGTTGAGTTTGAAAAGACATTTTAAAATATCAACATAATAGTCTATTATAATCATAGTTAAGCTCTATTATAATGGTTTTAATTAAAGTACATACTAAGTACATATATCCAAAGTTAAAGCTCGAGCTCCGCAATCTAAGCGTCCCCATAAAAACGTGGATCCACATATTTTTGGTCTAAATAATAAATGTATACACAGTGAAAAGCTAAGCAGGTAGCTACTGCCACTATACATAATATTATTTATTAATTATTATTAAGCACATGAACTATCACAAAAGTTTAACTGTAGCTTTGTGTTCGAGTGACATAACTATTAGGAATATTATATAACTAGCGACTCACCCTCGCTTCGCTCGGGTTCGTCCCTAGCTTGATTCCCCATGCAAACTTTCATCCCCATTTTCACCTCCTTAAGGGATGATTTTCAGGATAAAAAGTATCCTATATCCTTTCCAGGGCCTTAAGCTATCTTTTTACCAAATTTCATCTAAATCGGTTCAGTAGATCCAGAGATTACCCTTACAACGACACTTACTCACATTATATTATAAAAAGTAATACATATGCCGATTTGCCTAAAACTTTTTGAGATTAGAATTGTGTTACAAAATGGAGAAAGGTGTTTAAAAAACTTTTTTAGGTCACAAATATTAATACTAAGAAACGTACTTAAACTTGAAACACTCAAGTACCTAAATATTTTTATAATTTAATCATATTTTAAATTTAAACATAAAAATATTTATAATATGTAAATATGTATTTAAAATTAGGTATATTGTGTATTATCATCTATCTGGTATCCATAACACAAGCCTCGTAGCTTAGCTCGTAGTCATTTATATTTTTAATCATATAAAAATATTAAACTATATACGAGTACAATATATGAATTATGTATGTATAATATTCTGAAGGTCTTTACATCATCAGTGCATATTAATTAATCCTTCTCATATGTAATTTACACATTATGTAAATAAAATTATAATATGTTTACTGTTATATAATAACTAACCCTTAAAATGGTGCAGTTAATTCAAGCTTTATTTTGTAATATTAATCATGTTGTTACATACATATTACGTACTTACTAATTACCTTCTTACGATATTTTACCTGATATTTATTTGGTTTCAAATTTTTCGGTTACGTTAGTTATAACTTATATTTTAATTTGGAATCCTGTATTTTTCTATTTAAATAATACCCAAGTTTGTCAAGTCAAGTACGGCAAGTTCGTCATAATATATTATTTTGTTAAGAAACTTTTGTTTAGAAACTAAATGATAGTTAAAGTTTAAATAAGTATTAAGTACACAGATTTTAAATAGGAAAATTTAAGAGGATACCTTTTTACATGACACTTTTAAAGCAATTTGCGTTTATTAACCGACTTCCAAAAAGGAGGAGGTTCTAAATTTGTCAGAATCTTGTTTTTATGTATGTTCACCGATTACTCGAAGACGCCTGAACCTATTTGAATGTTTTTTTTTTTATTTCGAAGGGTATACTTCCCAGGTGGTCCCATTTAAATTTTATCGAAGTCGGTCGAGCGGTTTTTAAAAAATCAACGACAACAATAAATACCTATGTTTTTTAAATAAATTTCTTTATCGAATATGTTATTAAAAAACTTTCTTCTTACAAATTACCTGCTTATTACGTCTACACTAAAAATAGAAAAATAAATAATTATAAAAAAAAACTTCCAGTCACTAAAATGTAAAAAATAACTAAACGGGGGTTTTCATTTAGAATAGATACCTAATCAGATATTTTCAAAATTGATGCCAGGCGCCAGCCGACAATATTTTAAGATATGAATATCTAATAGGTAAATACTAAATATGATTAGGTATGAACTCTAATTATTATAGTTAAAATATTATACATGAGTTTGTCATGTATTTTAATTTTTACGTATCGAAATATAATATTAGATTTGCTTTGCATCGGCTGGCACCGACTTCGAAAATATCTGATTAGGTATCTATTCTAAATGAAAACCCCCGTTTAGTTATTTTTTACATTTTAGTGTTTGGAAGTCGCTAATTTTTTTATACCTATTATCGAAACTTTTGAATTCGTATGCAGAGATTTTTTTCAAATTTTATATAATATGCAATAGGAAAACTATAGTTCAAATCAAGAATTATTTATAATGTACCTTCGTTTTTAATGTTTTTACCTTAAAAGGAAAAAAGGAACCCTTACAGAATCGCTTCGTTGTCCTTCTGTCTGTCTGTTTTTCTTTATGTCAAGTTTTTATTGAGAACGCCTGGAGGTATCAAGTTGAAATGAATGTCAAATACTTGGAGCTGTAAAAAAACGTACTTCTAAGTCAACACAATCAAAACATACAGCTTTTTAATGTTTATGTCGCATGTCGACACTCGCACGGGAATCAAAATCTATCTGATACTTTCCGTTGACTTAGAATACACTTGGCAAAAAACTATGTCAACAGTACAAGTAAAGGAATAAATCCGAAAACCGTAAATTTGTAGTTACATCATAATTTTTTTTAATTAGTATGTATAGTTATGAGGCTCAAAAAATCTTGTTATAAAAATTAGGTGAACACGGCTTTGTATTCATTAAATTTATATTCAATTCGGTTTATATTCATTTACAACTTTAGAAGGGTACAATGAGAAAAATTCGTACAAACGAACTATTTTTTTTTATAAATTGAAATGAGAACCTGTTTATTCAGAATGCTTAAAAATTAAAATGCTCAATTTTACTTGTATTAAAAATGTACAGATAGCCAATTTAATGTAAAATCAACAGTTATAAACAAAGTTGTGGAAAGGAAACAGAATAAATTTCAAGAAATTTAAGACATCTTTAAATAATAATTAACTTTCACATCCGTTTTAGATTCTTCGTTAAATAAATGAAGGCACGTGGCGAAGAACTGTAGAGTCGTATAACGTCATATTGACGTCAACGCGATAGAGCCTTTTCTTGACGATAACAAGGATTAATTGTATGCGTACAGAGTATTTTGTAATACATATTTCAAATTCTTTTCAAGATCTATTGTTTATCAATTCGATACAATAATGCCAACATTATTATTTTTTCATTATAAAAGCAAAAAAATAAATTTAAATCTTTTGTTTCGTGGCTTCTTTCTAAGCATAAATTTCATACTAGTATTACATGTTATTGAATTTAATTTTATTAATAAAATAACTATGTATAAAGGTAAGCACCTACGTGTATCTTAATATTTTACCCGCTGTAGAGCCCTCCGCATTTTAAACGCCTTACATCAGACCGCATTCCAAGGCAAAACTAGTCAGAAAAACCATACCGAGTCGAAACTTGTTTTGATAATAATTAGCTGATGAGCTGGTATTTAATATCGTAATGTTAATAAATATAACACCCTCTCCTATTTCTTTTTAATGTTGCCTAAAATAGAATCAAGTACAGCAGCGTCAGCAGGGATAGCTCTATTAAGTATGATAAATGATAATAATGAAAATAAACATAATTTTGTCAAATATGTAAAGTATTTCATATATACTTTATGTGTATAAATCCAAAATGCAAATACGAACTGCCTACATAACACCCGCATGACCCGCAAATACATACCGACACTACGTTGGTTTATTTATTTAATATTTTAATTCAAAAACACGTGTCTAAACAAAGGTTTTACTTTAATTTTAGTCTGTTTACATACGCACGTATTCTGTAGAAATACTGTGAATCTTATATTAATTTTAATAAGATTATAAAAGTTTACTTACAATTGTTTGATTAGATCAAAAACGATTCTTGTAATACCTATACAATTTGGGAGATTAGATTCAGTAATTGAAAACTAATTGGAAGTCGTAAATAAAAGAAATTCCGTTATTGATTAGAAACACTAAAAAGACTAGAAGCCAAGTGTTGACTCATCTTTTCATTATTTATTATGTATCTTCATTTATTTAGGTTTAATCCTTCTTTGAAAACTACGAGAAAATATACCTAAGATATTCATTAAGTTAGGACAGTTTGTGTTAGATAATAATATTTAATACTAGGTACGTTTAAAATAGATATGAATAGTTATTGCGAGTGTACTTTAGGAGAAAGACTTATGCCCGATTTCACCAACATCACTTGAGCTACCACCTACGCATGGGATCCCTAGCTTAAAGTTCCCCTAAACTAGCCCCTAAATTAAATTTCGTTTTACCATCGTCAGAGCCCGGATTTCTAGTACCTATATTTAGGTGACATTTTAACATTTAGGTGAACCCTAACTGTCGGTGAAACAGAAACTGTCCCCTAACAGCCCCTTAACCATGCTTAGGGGATCCCTTAAACTTAGGTGACGTTGGTGAAATCGGCCATTATACTATTGCAGATTTTTCTGTAGGCCTTATTAAGACCTACAATTTTGATGTACATATCTCTTAAAGTTTAGACAGCGTTAGACATGTATGTAAATTTAGTCCATCATGTCTAACGCTGTTATTGTTATTGTTTTCCCGAGGAAATGAAAGATTGTCCTGTAGTAAAAGGTATCCTAAATGTTGACCCGAGTAATAAGTTATCACTACACAAAAATTAGTTAAAATCGGTTCAGTACTTTTTGCGTAAAACGCGCATGTCAATTTCGCTAAGTTACTGTTTTATTATATGTATAGATTATTTGTCCCGAAAGATAATAATTGAAGTGAAACTTCTTTAGAATCATTGTGATTTGAAACTCGATGAAACGAAAATGTGACACTAAAAAGAGACAAACACATAAATATATATAGGATTAAGCCGGCGAGAGAATAAGATAAAATAGGCACATACATTGCCACGCTGCCATGGTAATCGTTATTATTATCTGACAAATATATAATATACTAGCGACTCACCCTCGCTCCGCTCGGGTTCGTCCCTAATTACATTTTGACGTTTAGTATAGATTTCTCAGAGATAAGATATTTTCCCACAGTAAAAACTATTCTATATGTTGACCCGGATAACCAGCTACCATCATACCAAATTTCATCAAAATCCCTCCAGTGGTTTTTCCGTGATGCGGTAACAGACAGACAGACAGAGAGACAGACAGACAAAAATCAAAAAACTATAGATTCGGCCTCTGTATCGATAATTTTCTATTCCAATAAGATTTTCCAAAAAATATTTAATGTACAGATTCGGCTTAGTTACAATTTTATTATATGTACCTATAGATGATTATAATATGCCTAATATGCCTTATTTAATTATGATTTGTTTTAATTTAATTGCGATATTTGCCAAAGAACTACTTCCAATTTACTTCAACCGCACGTAAAGGTTACACGCACCCATTTTTTTTTGTCACACAGCACACAAGACATAAGTAAATTTTTTTGGTCAGAGATTTTACTTTAAACAGACATCAGAGATACATAATATTATACATATCTCTTTGTCGAATATATATTAGCTTTATATGTACGTTGTACCTACGTAAAGACGTTACGTGTAGACTGTAGGCTGTTACTTTATTTACACACTCAGTGCGCTATCGGAAGAATGCGGTCGCAGCCATTGCCTGTTCGAAGCTAATGAATCATTTACATTATCAATCATTCCACTGATGTGCCATACTTGTGTCCCCTATAACATTACCGCATTGCTTTTTATTACGTTTACAATTAATTAGATAAGGTACATAATATTTTTCATATCGTATTTCGAAGTCAATTAACTTTGGGGTTTTTCTAAAACATTATAATATTTTAAGTAAATAACTTAATTTTTGTTTGTACTACATAAAAATTAAGTGCTTTATCTTTTTTACGTGCCCATTTCATATTTACCTATTTTCTGTCATACTAGGTACAATAGGTTAATTGTGAATTAGTGCCTACATAGCTTTACATAATACAAGCGACTCACCCTCGCTTCGCTCGGGTTCGTCCCTAGGTTGATTACCTATACAAACTTTCATCCCCATTTTCACCCCCTAAAGGGATGATTTTCGGGATAAAAAGTATCCTATGTCCTTCCCCGGGTCTTAATCTATCTTCTTACCAAATTTCATCTAAATCGGTTCAGTAGATCCAGATATTACCCCGTACAACGTCACAATTCACAAACTTTACCTCTTTATAATATTAGTATAGAACTGTCTCGGTGGTGTAGTGGCTAGCATGTACGGCTGCACACCCGGAGGTCGTGGGTTCGAGTCCCAGGTCGGGCTAAGTCTAGTTATTGAGTCTTTCTGTATAGTAAGCCTCAGTAACAGCCCGAAGTCGGGAAGTTGGCGGTGTTTCACCCCGTGCCTCGGAGAGCACGTAAAGCCGTCTGTCCTGCGCCTTAACTCTCACCGGTCGTGTCGAGTAGTCGTCCCACCGGAGTATGAGAGTGACAGGAATAGAGAGTGCACTTGTGTCTGCGCGTACACTTGTGCACTATAATATCTCCTGAGCAGTTGGCTAGTCTCAATGAGATTGACCGCCGTGGCCGGAATCGGTCAGGAGGACATCATCATCATAGATACACACTGTATGATGTTTAAATATTATAATATTAACAAGTAGACAACCAAATATGAGATAGTGGTACCTATAAATGTATACTGTCGATCAAAGCTGTATTATATTGATACTTGTTAGTAATTCTTAGTTTCGTAGCTAAACATAGCCACCAGCAGCATATCATTATACTTATATTGATAATTATTTGATACATGTACAATATATTAAAAACCTTACACCCTTGGCTAAAAGTATTAGGCGCCACTATAAAACACGTGCAACTCATAAATTATTTAAAAAATTACTTATCTGTTTAACAATAGAATAACCTGCAATATTAAAAGTTAATTTTAAACAATTGATGAAGAATTTTAAGGTAGCATAAAACATCAGGTCCACAAAGCGTGAAATACCCATGAAGTTCTTTGAAAAATAATGTAATTTATTTTTAATAAGCGATGAAAGCCTAAGACGTAAGGACCTCAAAAAATCTTCTGAGCTCGCTGCAGCTTTATCGGAGGACATCGGAAAACCAATTAGTTCTCGAACTGTAAGAATAACACTCAAAGAGCAAGGCTTAAAAGGCTGCAAGGCCAGGAAGAAGCTTTGGCTCTCCGACAACAACAAGAAGAACCGTTTGGAATGGGCTCTAAGACACCAACATTTTTCTGAAGAAGATTTATAGTCCAATGTGGTATGGTGAATCTAATTTTGAGGTATGTTAAGTTTTATTCTATCGCATATTATAACAACTGCATAAATTACGGCGAATCTAATCCTTTTTTATCAAAATAACAAAGAATCTAGAATATACCTCAATATTTTTTCACATTTTTAGGTGTTCGAAACGCCAGGTGTAACTCTTGTGAGGCGGCGAATCGGCGAGGAATATCACCCCGATGTTAAGCATAGAGCCATATGAACAGTCAAAAGTACATAAAAATATTTGAAACTTCCCTGATGCTTTTGTTAACGCGCATTTCCGGTGACACTAACTTGGATGACGATCAAGTTCCAGCAAAATAATGCTCCATATCATCAAAAATCAGCAACCATGATGAGGCGGTTTATAGAGAACCAAATTGTCCTATTGGACTCGCCGGCGCAGTCGCCTGATCTTGACGCTATCGAACATCTTTGGGGTATATTGAAGCGCAAGATACGGGAGCACAGCTTTGCCAAAACAACGTTAAAAATGTTTTAACAGACGAGTAAAATTCCATATCTACGGAAGAGTGCAAAAAGCTTGTGCATGCTATGCCTCAAAGAACTAATTACTGCAGTCATCAAAGTGAGGGATGGACCCACAAAATACTTATGTTATTATTTTTTTTTGTCAATATAACAATGTAAACAGCAAAATTAGTTTTATTTTTCACTCCAAACAGTTACAACTTACTAAATCGTTAGGTGTCTAATACTTTTGGTCAAGGTGTATGTTGAAAGGAAAACTTGAAGCTAAAGACCAAAACATTGAATTCAATGTAGTAGATACCTAATAAGTAAACGCATAGGATTTTGCTGTCCCAAATGAAGATTTTTTTCCATGATTTTTTTTCTAAATAATTATCCTAGTCATTATTTTAAAAACACTTTAGTACTAAGAAATAATAAGCTTATAAATTATAATGGTTAGCAGTGTTGTATTTAAAATTTATGTACAATTTCATTTCCTATTATATTCACATATCTTTCTTACGATAGACTTATTTTCGAGACGTAAGGGATATACTATGTATGTATATTTAATGTTAAGGTCGCTGAAACTAGCCAACAAAACTGGCAGATCGGTCAGAAAGTTATTCCAAATTTTTTACCAGAATGTACATAGGTATCAAAGGTTTTTTCTGCTTGATTCGATTTGAATCGAAATGACAGCGACACCATTTTTTTTTAATTCATTATCTCCGTTTTCAATTTTTATTTGAGATTATTTAATGCCTAATGATTATGCTAAAATTTTTGAGTATGTGCGTTAGTATCTCTATTTCATGGAGACATGTTTATTTTTTGAAAACAAGTAGGTAGCTTATATCTGTGTACAGAATGTAAATTTTTACGAGATCGATTGAACCATTTGGCTGTGTAGGTATAACGAAATCAAAGGTAAGATATAATGAAAAACATAGGTAACTACGAGAAGTAAAATTATTTAAGTTTTATCCAGTACTTAAGTATATACTTACCTACCTAACTACTATCTAGTATGTAATACTATTTTAAACCATAAAGGTGTTCAGTCATCCATGCACATTACAATAGAGAGACGTGATGAATAACTACAATAGTAAACCGGTAGAAACATAAATATGTATTGTAATATAGGATATCTTTATGTAACTAATCATATAGTTGGATATTATTTATAACTGCTACTTAACTTTTAAAACTTGTAATTTATGTTTAAACACGATTTATATTAGACCAATTTGATACACACGTTGATCGGTCCATTATAGTAAAATTCTACGTTGAGTTCGTTACTTTCTCTTAATTCGAAACAACGTACTGTTTACGATTTAGAAGGTGTAGTTTTGTGTGAGCCGAATGCTTATTACATACCAAGAGATATAAGGTTTAGGGCATTTGATTGGCGTCAAGTGTAGTGTAGTTGCTGTGCGTGGTGGCAAGCAGTGGTGCAAGAGGAAGGGCGCGCGTACACAGGGTCAGCGGCCGCGCGATGTCGGCTCAGGCGCGGAATTCGAGCTATGTATGAAAGGAAAGTGGCAGCATCGTGAAAGCGCGCGCATTTACGGTCGTCGTGGAGCACTTCACTCACCATTAATAAACAAATCCAATGCAGATCACAACATAATCCGTAGTAAACCGCATCCAAACACTTCACTTCACTTCGCGATGTTTAAACGTAGCCGTACGGTGCGTTGACGCGCATAATCTCGTCGAGCGCGTAGGAACGACTGCGGCGCGGCGGCAGGCGGCCAGCGGGCGGGCAGGGCGCGTGGGTCGGCGAAGGTATGAAGGCACGCGCGGGGCGCGCCTCGGCTGTGGCTCGCTGGAATGCGGCGAGATAGTGGCACTGGCTACCAGCCGCGTGGTGCGGATGAGCCCCGCAAACAATACGAGCATTTTAATTTTATATAATAACTAGAGACATACCCTCGGCTCGCTCGGGTGCGTCCCTAAGTCCCTAGAAGACAGCAGCAGCCTATGTGTTACTCCAATCCATAGTGTATCTGTATAATAAATTTCATCCAAATCCGTTCAGCCATTTCAGCGTGAAGGACTAACAAACATACACACATAAAAACTTTCGCATTTAAATTGTTAGCCACATTCACCAAATATTACGTATACCTACGCTGTCCTATGTCCCCAATTTATATATGTAGCAATATACTCTATGGTCCCCAATTACCAATATAGGATTTGACAGCACCTTTTAATCGGAAGACGATTATCGAGAAATCTCGTTAGAATCTTTCTATTATAGTGTAGGTACCCAGAAAAAAAGTTAAGCCTACAAATTTCAAGAGTTAAAGGGAGCTGATATTTACATAATACATACATATATTCTATAAATTACTACCCACTGTATGAAGTTTGGTCCGGGTGTGTATTTCCATTTACAGTAATCCACAACAAATGAACATGACCTTGCTTTATATGCGAGTGCGTTTAATAGAGGGATCAAGCTGTATCATTAGATCTAGTCGACTCGCTAAAACGAAACTCCGCAATATTTTAAATCGAACTATTATTACCTGCTGTTTTTTTTTGTTGCTGCAGTATACTATATTTATGTCCTTTAATTACAAATTTATAATTAGAAATACAATATGTAAATATTTTGACGTTCTTATAATATAGCTAAATCGACATGGTTTATCATTTGCCGTTTGCGTAATCAATAATGAACACCCTCAGGAGTCAGGACCCTTTGTGCTATTTTGTACTTTTAGTGCGGTGCCAAAGTTTTTAAAGAAATTAACAGTGTCTGTACATGGAAAATATTTGAGAAAAACTATTGTATAATTGGAAGTGTTTATTAATTTATTAGAACCCAAAACAATGATTTTTAGAATTTTTGTCAGTGTGCCTGTGCGTTTGGGCGCGCTAATCTCAGATACGACTTAACCGATTTGGGTGCGGTTTTCATTACAGTATTGTGGTAAGCTTCACTAAGCATTTAGTATTTGTTTTATTTTAATCGAGTTATAAATAAAAAAAGTTATGTCAATTTAATGAATCACATTTATAAAAAAAAAACTTCAGTTGATTTGACTGAAACTTTCGTTAACTATACCTATTATAGTTTGTAAAACGATGATGATTGAAAGTTTATATGAACACAACAAAATTGATAGTTTGAGAAATTTAGAAGCTTCCAATGTAAGCTGAGATCATTTCTATATGGTCGAGCATATTAATAGGACTCAGCTTAGACTGGGCGCGCGTCGGTAGGACGCCGGTGCAGGTAACAGCTAAACTCAGTTTGAGTTTAACTTTAGCCTGACCAATCTTTTGTATATAATATGTATAGAATACAAAACAGACAGAACCACATTTTAGGTAATCTATATCTATATCTATACAGATAGGTACACAAAATTGATGTGTCTGTTTGTAATGTCAAAATAACAGGTTTTCACAGAATGCATGTGAAATTATATTTATGGCACCTACAAGAGGAAATATTTTTAAAAATTTTGTCTGTCTGTTACTTCCGGCTAATCCCTGAAACGGTTGAACCGATTTTAAAGAGTATTTCACCGACAGATAGCTGATGATATAATAAAAATTAGGCTACCCACTTGTATTTAAAAAAATATTAAGATTCGGCGCAAAAAAATTAAAACCCTTGAAATTGAGAACAAAATCCGCGTACCCGAACGAAACGAAGGTAAGTCGCTAGTGCTATCATAAACATAATTAACTAGCGTACTCAGATGATATATAAGGATGAAAACTAAATATTGTTAACGAAATAAATGGTTACTTATTATAGAGTTCTTATAAACATACAAAAAACAAAAAATAAAATAATACTCGTATAGCCCAAATTTTCATGACATTTGGAAATGTCTAAATGTGTATCCCTTTTCACATATGACATATAACTTTTAAAATATTTTTATTACGTTATGTTTTTTTCGGTTTCTTATTTTGTAGATAGCTTGTAGAAAATGTGCTCGTTGATTTTAGACACACAGAATACCCATATTTTTTTATTAAGCATTAAATTAATAGAGTAGTAATTCCCAAAGTGGTATAGGTGGACCCCCAGGGCTCCACGGGAGAATCGATAGGAGTCTACGTTGGCGTGAAAAAAATGGGGCTTCACAAGTTGTAAGCTGTTTTAGAGTTTAGAGGTTGTGAGAGCCAGTGTCTTAAGCAATTAGGTAGTATTTACACAGGTAATGATTACTGATTTTATTTATTGTATGGATGGTAGAGAGAGGAAAGGAGGAGTGATGGCGCTGGCGTACGAAAAACTACAATACGAATTTAACTGTTGTAGACGGAGTGAAGTGTGCTGAGTTCGAAAATTTAATTTTTTTCATGACTAGAGTAATTCATGAAATACCAGTGTACAAAACCTCAACTATTTACGTAATACGTAGTCTATAATAATTTAGTAATTAGAACCATCCTTATGTATTTCTCTATCTTACTCTAATTACTTATGGCGCGGCTCACCAAACCCGACCCCGCAGGAATTTTTTTTTCTATTTTTATTTTTTATTTTCACATATCGTTTGCTCGATGTTTGTTCTTGATTGTTCTCCATAAATAATTATTTGTTCGTAAATTAACTGACACATAAATAGGCACTAACGATAGAACAAAAATATTTTATAAACGAACAAACATTCATGAATATTTAAAGACTACTAGTGTAAGTTTGCATTTTTATATATCGAGTGTTTTAATAGAAAAGAATATACTTGATTAATTTGTAATGATTTATGTATAAGGCATTTACTTATGTGACCTTGGCCGATAGGAATGTGTTTTTAAAAAATTAAAAAAAGGGCGCGGATATTCATTCGTTTTCCCGCGCTTTTGCACAGAGATGTCGGGACCACCATGTTGTGACTAGACACGAATTGTTTGTAATACTGAAAAATTATGATTATAAATTATGTAACTCACTGACGTTTATAAAAGTACTGAATATAAGAATAGAAGCAAGGAATATTTCGAAGTTTTATTAGGGGCTCAACACTAGTAACAAGAAAAAAATATAAATTTCGATTGAGGGCGCAATTTGGAGTTACACACAAACAATTATTTATGGCGAACAATCAAAAACAAACGATGAATAAACGTTATGTGGAAATAAAAATTCAAAAATCAGAAAAAAACATTCTGGGGAGTAAAATGTGTTGGGTTGAAAATTTGCTTGTTACAATTTTATTTTATTTTTTTAATTTTGGTTATTATTTAATACTATTTTCTGTTTGCTATTTACAAATAATTGGGGTACTTAAAAATACTGTATAATTTTATTCCATATTCATGTGTCTTTATATTATAAGAATTACAGTAACAAAGCGAAAATTTTTCTTTCCTTTTTAATTTAGTGTCATACTCTAATAATTAGTGGCGCTCCTTTTAAAATTCTTCCACTTGCTACTATAGCGCAACGGACTCTTTTTAAAACACGGAGATAGCCCTCCTTACTACCTTTCATAGTTTTTGACCACTGACCTCTATCAATATGGTGGTATTATAGAGGTCAGTGTTTTTGACGCTTTCTCTAGTTATCCTACGCTACCGCAGCGCCACCCTTATTGGACGCGTTTTGATGGACATTTTTTCATGCATAGTGAGCGTTTTCCAATGGGGAAAAGTTTTGGCATTTTATCCCTCTAGATGTCACGATCATTTTATCCTTCAGAATATTTTAAAGCTCTATAGCCAGAGTGGATTTTTTTCGTTTTATTTAAAATTTAATTAAAATGACAAATTGCGCAGTGCCAGGATGCAAAGAAAATGGGTATCATTAGTTCCCAAAAGACAAAAACTGAAGAAATTGTGGGCTAAAGTAATAAGACGACCAAAATTGGCGAAATCTAAATTTTTATACTATGTGGACGTCATTTTGAAGAAAGTGATTTTAAAACTATTAAATTATCTACAAGTGAATATATTTTTTAATTTTTGTACTTTTCTACATATTACTTACAGAATATCATACAAACTTACATGTCCTATTTTACCAACTTATAGGATATAACGCAACAGGAAAACATATAGGATATAACGCAATAGGAAAACACGTATTTATTTAATTGTATTGAAGGGCCAACTAATACCAAGTTTCAAGTAATTCTGATCTTAAATTATTCTTTGCCCATATAAATTTTATTATCCCCTTTTACCCCTTTGAATTTTGAAATGAAATGAAATAAATATATTTCTAATTTTTTATCTTAACGCGAAACACCATTTTCTGTGTATTACATTAAGAATGATAAAGTTTCATACAATCTTTGATCCCCTATTTTACGCACTCAGGGAATGAATATCGAAAAATCCTTATCGGATGTCTACATCATTTAAGGAATACGTCCTCCGATTTTACGTTACTGCGACCAGCAGGTTTGGCTGTGTGTTGATCCATCAGTCAGTCAGGACCACCGCAGGGTGCACCTTCTCAATTCTTCCTTCAGCTGGTCTAACTTCCAGGCACATTGCACAGGTAACATGCAAACATAATAGAAGCAAAAAACCAAGTATAAAAGAGATAATAATAAATTGCTTAACCTCAGACTAAATGTAAATAGGCCTTACGTGTGTCGCCCTCCTTTTGAGAAATCCTTCCTATTGAAAAACAGGGAGTGAGTCCTCCTTATCTCTATCCTCTAATGGCATAATCAATTGACTGTTGACATATACGTCATTTGTCAAAGAATATGACTGATCACTGATAAAACTTCTGCCAAACATATGTACTATGTAGGTTTTATATATGTAGCAATTCAAGGTGTAAAAGTAACGAAAAATAGCGTACCCGTATGCATTCGTTACTATAGCATCAGTACTCGTTACTTTTGTATCGTTACTCGTTACTTTTGATATCCGATAGCATACTCGTAGAACATCGCATCAAGTCGTGTTTCGTATGTATTGCGTACGGTATAACGTTGACGTCGCATTGTTTTCAGTGGAATAATGCACAATTTGAGAGTTACATGATATCCAGACCCCAGAAATTTTAATTACTTTTAAATCTATAAAACTTTTAAAAACTTTACTAACAATATTTTTTTAAATTAAATAGTAAATAGAAAATAGGTTAATATACGCTACGGTTTAGTCTGTGCAAAACTTTACAAAGATAGCAATGAATAAGTTATGAACTTAGATTATTAGATAGTATCAAAATACGACGAATTTAGTTAGCAAAAGAAAATGATAAACCCTACGAAATAAAAAGTGAATCAAATAAAAAATACATAATTTAAAAATAGGCAAATTTTATATTTTCCACAATGATATTTTCCAAAGGAGCTATATCGTTAATTTGTGTGCTTATAGTTTTATCGATGTTTATGGCTAATTTGTTAAATATTATTGCTATAGATCATTCATTTGATAATGCGAATAAAATCGAAGGCGAGAACTTCACTGACTATTTAGGACAAAAATATGGACAAATTACTGATTCGTCACATAATCTCGTCTGGTTTTTACAGGTATGACAGAGAAATTATAAGTAATTTAGCGGTAAATTTATTTCTTTTAAGTTTGTGTCTTAGATTTAAAAATAGTTGCCTTATAATTAATGCGTGTTGCTATTTGACATACTACCAAAGAAAAACTTGGAAAAAGTAAGGTCCTCTACTCGAGGTGTCTTGATAAAAAGTAAAATAAAAAGACAAAAAGTACAAGAAAAATCTAGTGTTATTATATGCATATATGCAATTTTTTTTAGATCTCAGATATCCATCTAAGTATATTTCGAGACCCAGGAAGGATATCACAGTTTCAACAATTTTGTGATAGCACTGTGAAAACTATAAAGCCTTATGTTGTATTAGCTACTGGAGATCTTACTGATGCAAAAACAAAAGATAATCTAGGCAGTTCTCAAGTTAAAACAGAATGGATATATTATCATAACATTATAGAAGAGTCTGGAGTCACCAAAAATACTACATGGTTAGATATAAGAGGAAATCATGGTAAGTCTCAAATGCTTGATTTTTTTTATATTAATTATTATTGTTATTTTATTTATTTGATTCAATTTTACTACAATTAAAATGTTTATCTTTTCAGACAATTTTAATATTAGAACAATAAATTCACCAGAAAATTACTTCAAACACTATTCTGTACAAGGACGAGTTAATCCTAAATCTTATGTTCATATTATAGATCATAATGGAGTCAAAATTGCATTTCTGGGTATTGATGCATGCCCTGAGCCAGGTTTGCGACGACCTTTTAATTTCATTGGTATTTTAGACAACCAAGAACAAGACAATATAAGAAAATTAAAAATTGAAGCAGAGACTAATGCTGATCATGTCATTTGGTTTGGGCATTACCCAACATCATGTATACTAACATTAGCAAATGACTCACGGAAATTGGATTTGCGAGAACTTATTGGTAGTTTTGGAGGATCTCAAGTGTATGTGTGTGGCCATTTACATTCTATGGGAGGACTTATCAAAAGAATGTATACCAAACATAAGAAAGGGTATCTGGAGCTTGAATTGGGTGATTGGAAAGATAATAGAATGTATCGCTTGGCAGCCATAGACCATGGGTTATTTTCCTTTGTGGACCAAAGACATAATACTTGGCCTATAATATTGGTGACAAATCCAAAACATGCTAAATTCACTTTACCTGGGCGGGAACCACTTCAGCTAATACCTGATTCAACACACATTCGAATATTAGCATTTAGTGACGTGAAAATAAATAATGTAAAGATATCTTTTGACAAAATTAGTTGGCTAAATTGTAAGAACAAAGATGGACCTTTGTATACTTGTTATTGGTTACCTCATTTGTTTGAGAGTGGATTACATATATTGCATGTAGTAGTGACTGATGAAATTGGCAGAGAGGCAGTTTTAGAACACCCATTCTCATT